>CM046458.1:53944748-54544748 GCA_025506515.1 Flaveria trinervia
AATCCTTTAGTCATTAGTGTTGATTTTTTTTATAGATTTATATATAATTAAAAGTGATTTGTAGCAAAAGCAAAAAGACAACCAACATTGCTTTAAGCATGTCTCTACCCATAAGTTTAAGGTTAAACATAAAAACATTACATCAATTTTTATTTTATTTTACATAAAATAACCCTCAATGCAAAATTATAGTCAATTTAAAACAAAAAAAATTTATAAAATTATAAGCAACACAATGTATGTATATTTTTACCTAATACTCAAACAAATGTATAAGATTACAAACAACCACTCTATAATATCATAAGCAGCCAAGATTATAAGTTCAAAACAAAAATTTTATACAATAATTTGATGTTTTATTTTTACCTAATACCCAAACAAATATATAAGATTATTAACAACCACTCATCATGCCAAAAACTGAATCCCATAAGAGAAACAAACTCTAATGAATCATCATAATTCACCTACGTCCTTAAAGGTGATTCTTTTGTTACAACACACAATATTCAATATAATCAACCATGAAGTTGTGGATGTCCCTTCAATTACTTTTAGAATATTAGTAATGTACATGATTTTGTTATTTGAGTTAGAATCTTAAGATGCAAAACCACTTAGGACCTATCACCTCACTTTTTGATCTTTTAGCGTATGATTTTATTTATCTTTGGCACATTTAACTTTATGAACGTGTAACTATGGGAACAAAGAAGAACGTGCAGATAATCACTTTGATATAGCAAAATCACGTGCGATTAATAATCCCACAAAGACACTATCTTTTTTGTGTGCGCATGAGAACAACCTTGCTAACAATATACTCGTTAAAATCATAGCTTATGCCAAGAAGTAACAGAAGCAAGAATCGAACCTAATCACTTGTTTATTACAAAGACTCTAACTTTAACAATAACTAAATCAGAAAAGCAAACTTGGAGAGCACCATTAACTGCAAATAAATTATACAATATTTTGAAGCTTAATATTTTTACCTAATACCCAAAAAATCAACAGCAAAATGGTTTGAAATCTAAAAATCAAATTCTATATGAAATTTGCTATAGCTAAACATACCTGATGAAACTGAAGCTGTCCAAGAAGAATAGTCAAGAGGAGACTAAGAAAGCAAACGGGAAACAAACCTAAAAACAAAATAAAAGGAACCATATGAGTATACCTTGGTTTAAAAAATTCATTTAATGTGATAAGAGCAGTCTTACCTTGTTGTGTCCTTGCTGAAATGAGGGAGATTGAGAGGTGTTGTGTGGCTAAAATGAGGGAATGATATCTTAAAAATAGATGGTCCAGCTTGTCGAGTCCAATCAATTTTTGTGAGGTCCTTTTCAGGGTCAAACATATATAGTAAATATGCAGGCTATTTTTTATAAAGAAAGTAAGTCAAACCTTAAAATTGTGAAGGTATATATATATATATTTCTTTTCAATGCTATATATGTATGTAAATAGTGACTGCACATTAAGAAGATGTGTGTCAACATACTACATATTGGAAAATAACTTAAGTTACAATAAAATGGGCTATCCTATACTAAAGTAATAGGCTGCAGGCTTTATGATATTTAGAAAAAAAGTTCATTAAAAGATTTTGAAGAAACCAAACAGTTTATAGTAGTGACAAAAACATTAAACTCGTATTTATATTGTTGAGTTATACCTGCTGGAGTGATTCTTAAATTAGAAAAAAAGTAATAAAAAGACAAAATAAAAAGTGATTCTTAAATAAAAAGTTAACAACGGGTTGACAAACGTACTTGAATTAGCAAATCCATATTTAGGATTAAAAATAAACAAAGCCTTTTCCATAGAACCAAATACTTGATCAACATTTTTCTTTAAAAAACAACTATCGAGTATACCATTATAAAAATATGCTTAAGTACATGTTTTGATTATCCGCCCCTCTATACACCTCAACTCATGAAGAAAATTGTGAAGAAGCAAAAGTTGATTGATTAGATATGGTAACATATACAAGAAAAGTCAAATACTTTTCATTACAGACATGCAACCCTCATTTTTATATTACATAAAAGAGTATAGTTGCATAAAGTGATGTTTTTACCCTCTTTGTACAGAAAAGAATAACAATGCAGAATTCTTTTTTACATAGTACTTGATTTGTGCTTATTTTTCTGCACTCAATGAAAAGTTACTTCATTATATTACTTTAAACATCTTCTAATATTCAAATTTGAAACTTAAAAGAGTTTATATGTTACCTATATAATGATGTGTTCTTTTATGGTATGATTTTGGTGATTGTTCCAGGATAGAATTTTCACTTGGAGGATAAGTGACAAGTTGGGGTTCCATATTGCATACCACTAATTTAGCTGCATTAACTTATGTATTGTTAGCCGGCCAATGCTTGTGTTAATAGTGAGCTGCCCACAAAAATGATCTGATACACAAATACAGGACCGGTGAAGGGTGTCACTTAGAACACAACAACGCAAAAAGGAGAATAACTAAACTTTATCAAACAGTGAACTTGATAACCACAAGTAAAGACACTACGAACACAATAAACTAAGAGTCCAAACACAAGAGCAAAATACATAAGAGTATGGTTTTCAAGATTGTAGTATATTGCCTTCTTAATGTTCTATTACAAGTGTTACAAATCATGAAAGAAAGATACAAGAACATGAGATACTTATACTACATCCTACAACCGGCCATACTATGAAAGCCAGCTGGATATAATTGACTAGACACAAAACAAAATCAATTGTAGAGTCAAAAGGCAGATTGCCTTTTGACTAGTGACTATGGCATGCCATAGCTCACATCCTTATCTATTACAAAAAGGATAAAGTACATGAAGTAGAAAGTTACAGACTCAAGACCTCAATGTACAGTTACCAAAAGCATGGATCTTTTCACCAACTCATATAAATTGGTGACTTTACAGAGTTGCAGCAGAAAGGGGTCCAGCTTTATGGAAAAGTACATCAGATAAAGCATGTTACTAAAAGTCCTCAGAAGAAATCTGTCTTCAAGAGTTGAGCTTCGGAAGACTTTGTCTCTAAAGCTTCGGAAGACTTCATCTTTGACTTCGGAAGATATTGGTCTTGGCTTCAGAAGATTTTACACTTAGAGTATTTTCTGTTGCTTGTGTAAAATTTCCTAAGCATTCCTCTTCAATGCACTTGTGCAGCATGCAGGATAGACTTTGGATGTTTGGGTTACATCAGCCTCTTCATATATTCTCTACAAACTCCCCCTAGGCTGAAACTACCAAAACACTTAGTAGACTTCAGATATCAATAGTCCTCATTAGGATGATCACCATTCCTTTCTTCATGAGTTGATCAGGATCCTTCTGACTATCAAAATGTCTTCTCATGTCAAAGAGATCAGGCAGAGGCAACTGAAACATGTCTTGCCAAGTCTAAATGTCTTTAGTGCCTTGATCTCTAATGACATGCCATCTTTCCGGATTTGTGGTGTATGTCCAGGACAAGATGGGTCTTCTTGTTGCTAGAGAAGCTGTTTGAATAGGAGTTGATGTAGCATCCTCTGGTTGCACATCCTCAGGATGTTCTGACTCATCCTGAGGTTCCAAAAAGGATGCAGTCTTCTTCTTTTTTGGCTTTGGTTTAGAAGCCATCCTTTTCTTTCTCTTTACAACTTTTAACTGAGAAGACTGGCCTGTAGTACCAGATTGATCTTTATTGTCTTTCTCAGTTGGGTCTTCTACTCTCACAGGTTTAGATTGAGAGTGAGGTTGACCCTGCTATGGATCAGAAGATGAAGCTTGCTGAGATTCAGCAGGAGATCAAGGTTGTGTTGTCTTTGGTTGTTCAACCTTAACCTCCACTTTAGGCGGGGCTTGACTTGGAAGGGAATGTAAGTCAACCAGTTCTCCGCTCTTGATCTTCATCTTGATCACCCTGATATGCTTATCCATAGTGGATAGAGACATGGGGCCAAATCTCCTTCTGGAGAATCCATACAGCTTCAAGAATCTCATCATCCTCTGCCTGTCAATACACTTCTTAATATTCTTTTGGATGATGGCTTTTGACTTATCAGATTCTTCCCTTAGCTTCCTTTTAGTTGTCTTTCTTTCCTTGACTATTTCAAGTTTGAGTTGTTTGAGGTACTCAAACTCAACATAGTCATAGGACAAGGGAAGAAGTGCTTCCACCTGATAGAGGCCTGTGGCACTCAGGTAGTTGATCATCTTGATCCTATCTTCTTCTTTATCTACCTGAGGTTCTTGTTGAACCACATCCTCTTGTGCAGGACTTTCTTGAACTGGGTAGAGGGTAGGCATATGCTTGTACAATCTTTTCTTTCTTATGTCTTCTTTGATTTGTACTAGAAGCTCTGCATCTTCTGCCTCCTTCTCCCTTGGCCTTTCCAAGTCAACCAGTTCACTTAACTCCTCCAAGGGGAGAGAGATGACATTGTCTATGTCATAGTTCCTTGTCCTTAGATAGTTTATCCTGACTTCCCTTAACTCATCATTCTGAGTATCTGGTCTGGGGGCAGCCCTGATAGCAGACTCCATGAGTCTTGAAGACTCAGCAAAGGAAATTTCTCCCCTCACCTTCCTTTCCCTCTCTCTTTTCTCCTCCTCAATCTCCTCAGAAGTCATTTTTATTTTCCCCTTATCACTCACAGACCTTTGTGACTTAGGGTGGAGAGAGCTTTGGCCTTCATTGCTTGGTGTAGCTTCCAAGCTCTGGCCAGAGAGAGGTTAAGAAGCACCTTCACTAGCAGGTGTCTCAAAAAGGGCATTGATCTTTGCAGCAGTTGTTAGTGATAAGATAGGGCTCTCAGGTTCTGTCACTGGGCCTTCAGTCAAGGTTTCCCCTATGAAGCTAATCTTAGGGTCTACCTCAATATCCAGTTGACCGATGACATTGCCTTATTCCCATAGTCTTCTTCTAAGGCTGAACTCTGTAGTGATCCGGTCTTGGATTCTTTGAGCCAACTTGTTAGCTTGTCTTGATTGGCTTGGATTGACAAGTGGCATGTTGACTAAATCCAGACTATCATAATAGTTCAAGGTCTGAAAAATGAAGATCTCTTGCTGCCCATGAACTTTCATGATGATTAGGGCTCTCCTGTTGCTATCATACCTCCACCCAATGATATGATTGGAAGATGGTGGAGATGACATGGCCCTTGGTATCCCTTCGTCAAACAAACTCTTTATGAAGGAGTCTATGTAGTTCACATCAATGTGAACTTAAGGAGGTTGCTGAGAAGGTACAATTGCAAGTGAGGATGCTGAGTCCACAGTGTCCATTCTCCTTAAGAACTCCTAGGTTCTGTGATTGTAATGACTTTCTTCCCCTTTTTGGTAGCATCACCCACTTGCATATGTGAGCCAGGAGTTAGGTCAATCACATCCATAGGTTCTTGTGTTCCTGGTTGAGCTCCTCTTAAAGGTCTCCCAGCTAGTTGTTCCTTAAGTATGAAATCTCAAATTGCTGATCATTGACCCTATTCTGCAAGGTAATCACTTGAGATTCAAGATGACTAACCTTGGAGACTAAATAGGTGCATGTTTGAGATACGTTTTGCACCTTTAGTCTTAAATTCCCCTCATCTTCATCAGAAGAATCATTGGGGGATGAGATGATTGGACCAAAGTCCTCACTCTCACCACCAGCTTCAGGTTCTTGGCTACTAGGTTTCCTCTGCTCACTAGCAATCTCAGTTGAGATGTCAGTGGGTTGAGTTGCTATGGTTGAGGTCTTAATGATGTAATCACTATCAAAAGTGTCCACCTCAGTTGGAGGTGACTGATGTGGGCTAGAAGTAGGAGACTCAGGAGCACTCATCTCTCTTTGAATATGGGAAAAGAAGAGAGAATCATTGTACTCACTAAAACCTAGATCTTCATCAATATAGAAGTCAAGGTTGGGGATATGTTGATTGAGATCTAAAGGCTGGGGATGGTAACTATCCCCTAAAGGTTGATCACCTGAGTGTTGAGACTCAGAGTGATGGCTTAAGGCAGTTTGGGAGAGGTGGCTAATGGCTCATCAGGTTGAGCATGAGGAACCTCAGCATTGATCCTTGATGAGATGGGAGTGGATTGCTACTCAGGAGAAGTAGGAGCTCTAGTGTCCACTTTATCCTATATGGGTGAGTGTATATGGACCTGCATAGACTAAATAGCTTGAGTAGGGGTTCGTTTAGATTTTCTTTGGTAAGTGAGGGTGATTTGAGGCTGTTTGGGTGGTTGGGATGTAGAGGGTGTGGGTTCAACACTAGCTGGTGCTGCTAGGTTCACCTTGAGCAATGAGCTCTAACATTTTCGGGACTAGGGCTGTTTCTACCCTAGAGAAGCCAACAGTGGGCTTTCTCAGCATTTTAAAGATGACGGGCTTCATCTATCCCAGTTTAAGAATATTGCATGTTCCCCTTAACTGTGAGTGTAGTTCATAGTTAACAATGTACTGGACATATCTGGGAACATGTAATATTCTAAGGAGTCCAAGTTTGCAAGTAAATTAGTATAAAAAACTGAGAATACCTGAACTTGACCCCCTGAATCATTCCATGGATAATGAAGGAGAGATCCTCAGGAATCTAGTCCCATCCACCATGCTTGTTGGATAAGCTGTGGATAACCACATGGAGCAGGAATCTCCACTGCGATGAGACCTTCCCTTTCCTGAAGGTCTTGACAGGTAGTCCCTCTCATAACCCATTTGCTCAAAAGAATGATTGACAGCTTCCTTTGGGAAGAACACCTCACCTTCTTCATCATCCAGCTGAAGATGCATGTTGATGATGGCTGGAGTGATGAAGACTGTTCTCCCCTACACTGTGGCAGACAATGCCTTCACCCCATCCATTACGACCTCTTGGCAGGTCTTCCAGAATTCGAGCAAATGATCCTCATAGAGTGGAAGATCAATGGTTAGGGAGGTGAAGTAGTTAGAAAAGCTAAGAAGTGGTAAACCTCTGAGAAATAAGGATCTTTCTTAGAGCTTAACATAGCAACCTGGTTTTGTTGCATGTGTAGTTACATGGTAAAGTTGGGTCAATTCTGTGAATGGGGTTGGCCATTGTGAGGTAGCTTATGGATAAAGAAAGAAAGAAGAAAGAAATTTCAGAGAGAAATTTAGGGTTTTAGGTTTGGAGAAAGAAGCAAATGATAGAAAGATCGGGAAACCGTTGGGTTTATATGTGAAAAGGATTTCAGATAAAGTTTAATGAAAGAGGATAAACTTTGAAATCCGGATGTCGGTCTGACTTCTAAAAAAGTAGTTTACTTTTGCTCAAAAAGTAGTTTTCTTTGAAGTCAAAAAGCTTCCAAAGGTAAATTATCTTTGGAATTTTTAATGAAAAAGCTTCCGAAACTAAAATGACTTCGAAAGAATTTCCTGAGAGTTTTTGAAAATCTTGCTTCAGAAGAAAATTAAGACTTGAATTCTTTGTTCATAGAAGAACAAAGCTTCTGAGAGTTAATTTGCTTCAGAAGAAAAGGGTCCTTAAAACATATAAGTGTCTGAGACAAGTATTTAAGCTTCGGAAGATATTTTAGAAATCTTTTCCGAAGGTAAAATTTCTTAGACAGTTATTTGTTTTGAAGGTATGATTTTCTTCTAAAGATAAAAGCATATCTTCCGAAGGATCAAAAATTTTCAAAAGTCTAAGGAAAGTCTTCAAAAAAATTTTCATCCAAAGAAAACAAGAGCTTATGAAAGTGATGATTTAGACAACTTAGGACACACATATTTTAAGAAATAATAAGAATTAGTTTTAAGAAAAAGCTACTCAAAGTTGATCATCCTAATAGCTGATATTAGATATTTAAATCTCTGTTCATCAAAATCCTTTGTAAACAGATCAGCATATTGTTCATCTGTGTGAACCTTGACTAGTTTAATTAACCCATTTTCATAATTATCTCTTATTAAATGATACCTGATATTGATGTGCTTGGTCCTTGAATGCTGCACAAGATTCTTTGTGATTGAGATAGCACTATTGTTATGTATGTGAATGGGAGTCTCCTTGAAGTTTAACCCATAGTCCAGCATCTGATTATGAATCCAAAGCACTTGAGCACAGTAGCTTGCAGCAGCAATGTATTTAGTTTTAGCAGTTGATGCAGAGACACATGATTGTTTCTTGCATTGCCATGAGACAACCCTTCCACCAAGAAACTGACATCCCCCAGATGTAGACTTTAAAGTCATGTTCCAACCACCATAATCACTATCTGTATAAGTATATAGATTGAAGTCAGAATTCTTAGGATACCATAGACCAAGTGTTGAAGCACCTTTGAGGTATCTTATAATCCTCTTGACAGTGATAAGGTGAGACATCTTAGGGTTGGCTTGATATCTTGCATAAATACGTGTAGCAAACATGATATCAGGCCTGCTGATGGGTCCGGATAGTATATATATTTTGAAAAAGATTTATTGCACAGATTCAGTTTTAATTGGTTATTACTAATACTAAATCACACACACAAAAGGTAGTGTACCTGTCGTGTGGTAATATTGTGTTGGTAAGAACCGAGTATCAATCTGTGGACACACCTAGCCTACTCAACAAACTTGGTGTTTGACTATCAGATTTGGTTTTTGTTAAAGAAAATGATAATTTGAATTGGAAAGATGTTTAGGATTTAAAAATAAACAATAATAGAAAGGAAGTAAACCAAGATTTGAAGCGTTTGGATTTAAAACCAGGGAATAAAAGTTATCATCCTAATTAGATTCCACTTATGTAAACGTGATGAATTGGTGGTGTGATTTAAAGATATGGATTAATGTAATTATGTTAATGTTTATAAAGATGAGTTGGCGTGATTTCTCGTCTATCCTGCTGCCGTAGTGACTTGATCCTGTCAGGCTGAGTTTTACTGCTCAGATCAAATCCCTAGTAATGTCGGTAAATCTTTTGTGACCTATTTGACATACGATTTGTGAAAACATAACTTATTGTCAAAAAGAGAGTTGATCAGGTCCCTTCCTAACATACCATTAATTTTAGAAAACCGTAACAATTACTAAAGTTTCCGAACTAATAAAAGGGAACCCGCAAATGATTAGAAAGTTAAAGTGATATGATTTCTAATAACCATTTCTAGTTCATTAGCCATGGATTTATTTTGAAGACCGGTTTCGCGAATGAAAGTTAATCATACGGTTTTTCAACTTTGTATGATGATCACAATCACAAACCATAAATTTATAACTTCCCGTTCAAATGTTGATGCTACCCATCAATAGTTTTCCCAGGACCACCATAACATTAACATAATATGTATCACACCATTAGTTCATCACAAATTACATAAGTTTCATCCGATTAGGATGATAAAAATAGTTTAGCTCATAATGAGCTTGAACATAAAAACATATAACAAAGAAGATAGATATGTAATCATTGGTGAAATGGAACAATCAACCGATAATCCACAATGGATGGCGTTTAGACAATTCTGAGCTTCTTCCAAGTGTTGTATGCACTTCCCGAGCCTCCAAATGATCTTGAAGTCTTGATTCCCGAGAGAGTTCTATAGGGTAACTCTCCCACCAAAGCTTACCAAAAATGGTGAACTTAGGCTTATATTATAGGCTTTCCGGTGTGTTTAAGCACGGCCCTCGTGCCTAAAAGGCACGGCCCCTTGCTAGTACAATGCTTACGAAAGTTGGTCGGCTCGTACATGCAGGTTGTGTCGGGCACGACCCCGTGCTAAATGGGGCACGACCCCGTGTTGGAGGTGGGGCACGGCCCCATGCCTAAAAGGCACGACCCCGTGTCTACTTTTAGGGAACAATACTTTTGTTCTTGTCAGATGTCCAAACACGAGGGTGTGTTAATTTAGCACGGGGGTGTGTTTCTGGCAAAGCATGGGGGCGTGCTTAAAGAGGCAAGGCCCCATGCTTGGACTCCAAATACTTCAATTTCTTGCTAAATATGCTTCTTTTGTCCATCTTGCCCTTTTAAACACCTGAAAACACAATTTAAGACTTTTAAGTACATTTTCATCATTTTAAGGAAGATATTAAGGAATAATTTATGTGCTTTTGATAGGATTTTTATGTATAAATTGGAGCACATCAAACATCCCCACACTTGAACTTTGCTTGTCCTCAAGCAAAAATTACTTAATATGACAAATCCACCATAAACCAAATAAAAAAATTATAAACACGTCTTTCGAGAAATACACAAGTAAACATTATTTTCATCCAAAAATAAATATTCTAAGCATATGTAAAATGATATCCTAGCAAGCAATAGGTTAGTAAAGATTATAATCATGCAAAAATTCACACTTCTCACAAGGTGCACTCACACTCGGCTCAATATATGGAGTCATAATCAAGGTTAAATATGACTAATACACTCAATTGCCTAGTATGCAACGTGTGAAATCATATGCTTGTTAAGGGATCAAATCTCCACCTACTTAGATATTTACTTGCATAAATCATTAGGTCTTTGATGGGTTGTAATTTGGCTCGGGCTCGGGTAAGGAATATTTGGAAAAAGTGATTAATTGCTAAAAATGACAGTCTTGGTTTATTTTTCTAACATAAACTACAAGGAAAACAATAAAGGTTCCCTATACAATACTTCAAGCTAGAAGGGATATGCTAGCTTGAGGACTCGTTTAAGGTCAGATTGTCAAGACCGTATTTTGCTTTCAAGAATCGTACTTCATCTTTTACCCGAAGATACACAAAACTTTCCTTTCTCAAGGATCGTTCGGCTTGAAGCCTAATAGCACCCAATCGGATTAGTTCGGTGTATTCGTATTGAGATTCAGTTTGATTCTTTTTGCATTTTCCATTGTGAGACCAATTTCCACAATTCGGGCATCTTTCATATCTTTTTGCCCATCTCTTTATAGCACTTTTTGAAATTCCACAAAATGGCGGAACTTGTTCCTTTTTTCGCCATTTATTTCTTGCGTCAAACGTGAGATTGAAAATTTGTTCTTGGATTTCTGGGGGAAGTCCCAGTTTTGCATGATGAAGGCAACAAAGCAAATTGAAATCAAAAGAATGCATTCTAGTTCTTTAAGGTCTGCTAGTAAAAGACCATTTTTTATAAGCCAAACACGTCTCTTTAACGAAAACAGGTTTTCTTGAAGGCTTTTGGTTAAGTGACTTGGTGGCTCGGGTGATTGAAAGATAAAAACGTTTAAGCTCAACGAGGCTCACTATGGTTGACGTTCGGGTAAGGAAAATTAAAGACAATGGTTGGGGCTCGAATGGTTAAGGTTTCCTAGCGCCTAACTCATTTTTATGCAACAAATACTAATTAAGGTCTTGAAATGCATACCCAAAGCAAGTTCTAATCACACATATCATATGGCACCCTCAATTAAATCCAGAATGAAAGTAGAATTGCAATTTGCAAAAGTTGTTTAAGGCTCAAAAATAAACTCATATATGGATGGAATTGGGTACAAGTGCTTCATTTTACATGATTAAATATTTTACCAGATTAGATTGTTGCTTTTAAGGATATCACAAAAAAACATTTTCAATTTTATTTGGACGTCATGAGTTTACTTCTTTATTTCCCGAAAATGTATATTTATAATTAGGTTTATCAAAAATATAATTTTTGGCTTCTTGTCACAAAAATTACTTGGTAAGTGATGTAAGACCTGTTTTCGGGACGATTACAGTTGGTCATTCATCGCGCATTAAACATATAATTACACTTGTCTTAGGAAAAATATTGCAGCGGAAACATTCAAAAATGACATCTCATTTCATTATAAACACTTTTGCCAAATAATACATCATCATCCGGTTACAAAATACATGTTTGCATTACATCACAAAAGCATAATAATTGGATGTCATCCCAAAAGGACTAAGTAGCCTTGCTGTGCCATCCTCAGAAATCACTACCTGCCAACTGAAAAATATATAAAAAGTCAGCGTTGCTGAGTGAGTTCTAGTTTTATAATAAAACATACTTCATTTTCATTAAAACCATTCTTTTCTTTCACGTGACCATACATCATACGTACACATAGATAATATCTTTATTATCTCTTTCGTTCATTCACTCATTCGTTTGTTATAACTTTACTTGCGCATCAGATATCTTCCGTACCAATACCATATGCTACACCCCGAACTATTTAGCTATTGGGCCGAAGTCAATAAAATGAACAGCTGAGCGCATGCCACAGTACTAGAGGTAAGCGGTAGAGGTACTACACATTTGTTCGATCACAAAGAAGGACCCTGATATCCAATGCTGGCAAGACTTTCATTTCTTTTACCGTTCCATAATACATGCATTCATCATGCTCCATTTTTCATTATCTTCCACTTTACGTTACATAATACTTCATTTCAGTCATTATCTTAACACGTAAAACCACAGGAAAGATAAACGTACACCATAATAAGGAACATTAACATGCACCGACATCACGTCATACAAAGCAACATCATACGTACATAATATGCAACATCATCATCATCATGCCCTACGTGCTCTCTAAGGCCATAATAGTTATCTTACATGCTCTTACGGGAACCTTTATGTCAACACTTACATCTGCACTTTCCCCCGAAAGTCAGAAGTCAAACTATACTTTCCTCAGGTGCAATAACCCTATTCAGGCGTATGGACACCCTTCAGTCGCATGGCCTCCATGCGACTGAACACTATGCAAATGAACTAATGCGGATGAACACTCATGCGAATGAACACCCAATCGTGCAAATGGACTAATGCGGATGGACCTTATGTGAATGGAACTAATGCGGATGAGCACTTATGCGACTGAACCTTCAATCGCGTGACCTCCATGGGACTGGCCTTTCACTCGTGAGAATGGACCTTCAATCATGTGAATGGACCCCAGTCGTGCGAATGGACCTCAATCACACCCTATTTGGCCATATGGCCTCCATTCTGCCTCCAGTCCGTCGTCTAGCCCTAGCTGATGCAGAATGTAGTTCATCCCGACTACAGCCGAGGGTTTTCGGCCTCCAAACTCATCTAAGCCCATTTTGAGCCCAAATCGACCATCCTAACCTTAGGGATGCATACCACAAAACCATTCAAGTGCACACAAGCTCAAAATCAAAACTCAAATGCATCATTCACACACATACACATACACAAACGGGTCAAACATTCACACACTTAAAAACCCGATTTTAGATGTTTTCTAGCCCCAAAATCGTTTGAAAACAAGTAAAAGAGGGGTCCTAGAACTCACACAAACGAGCACAACGACAAGGGCTTCGATTTGGCTTGCTACACGATGATTTTGGCGACCTGAACTAACCCGAACTTTTCTTCTTCTTTCTCTCTTCACTCTCTCCTCTTGGCTGATTTTGTGAGTATGGGGGAGAGGGTAGGGGCTGCCCTCTCCCTTATATACTCCCACTCACCCGACTTTCTTACGTGGGCAAGTTTGGTCCCTCGACTTGGACTTTATTTCTTTTTCTTCCTTCGTCGGCTTCAAAATAATAAATAACTGGGTGTTACAAGTGATCTTTTCATAAAAGTTTTAAATTTGGATCTTTTTAGCAAAGTCAAATGCATTACTCCCATCCCCACACTTAAAATTCACATTTTCCTCAATGTGATTAACATAATCAAGATCGAGAAGGGGTAATGAAATAACTCCCCTAAAAATGATGAAATTTTCAGTTGTGTTTGGTTGGCCTCGTGTTGTTAGAATCCTCGGTATCACCTGAAATGTCACCAATTTATTAAAAGCGTTAAAGTCCTAAACACACAAAATAAAAACAAAATGACATAAATTAAAAGATAGACTGGCACAAAACAACTGTGCCAGGTCCCCAAAAATGATACGGTTTTCAAGGGCTTTGTGGCGGAATATCCCCCCACTCATGGTACATTCGGTTCCTGATGTACGTAACATCATTGCTGAGGTCATCGACCCGGGAGTGCAGACTTTCGACTCGGTTGAAGGCTTGTTGGGCATATTCAAATGATAGCCTTGCATGGTCGCCGGTTGTTTGTATTGACTCGTAAAGGTCTAACATGGTCGGGAATTCCCTTGTATGTGAACTTGAAGATCCAGCTCCGGCTCCTTCCGGCTGTATTGGCATGTCGAGATCCATAATTATTTCTTCGGGGTCTGCCGGATCCCAGATTTGTCCCTTCTTATCCATGAATCTTGGCTGCCCATTTGGTAGGCTTGTTACCATGTACATACTTGTGCAAATGCTCAAGTCTAACAGTCCCGGCATCACTCCTTTAGTTCCCTTAGTGTTATAACCATAGCTCTCGTATAAGTTCAAAATCCAGCTTCCTCCAAACATAGGTGTTGGAGCACCTGCAATCGCATTCCTGGCAAAAAGATTAAAAAAATACCCAATATTACATGGCAACTGATTAACCATACAATATAAAATGAACAAGTCCCTCAAGTTAACAACTCCCTCGCTTTGACGACGAGCTGTTATGGAATGACTAAGTAACCGATTAAAAAGATTAAAAATGAACAAGTCCCTCAAGTTAACAACTCCCTCGCTTTGACGACGAGCTGTTATGGAATGACTAAGTAACCGATGAATGTATCGCAGCAGTGGGTCTCGTATCTGACTGCGTTTTGTTTTACTCGAGTTGAACCCTCAAGTTCCAATCCGCTCCCAAAATGCTTTCCTCATTGCACCCCTTTCCGCGTCTTTACTTTCCTCATCCGGGAAGGTATGGTATGCCGACATTCCAAATACTGCTTCCTCCTCCATTTCCTGTTTCGTGTAGATCCCGAGATAGACACTGAACAAGGCAATGGATGTTTTGTGGCAATGCCCAGCAAGTCTGAATGAAACTGCATTATTATCCCAAGGATCAGAGTCTTTCATGTTAAATTTGAAAGATGCTAAAAATTCAAGAGTTAGTTCATAAACGGAAGGTATATTTTATGAGAATAAACGCTTCCATTGGACACTCAATAATGTATTGTATGTTTCTAGTTGTCCGACTGCCGCTAGTGTTTCTTCATCTGCTTGTAAATAGGGTCTTTCGACCCTTTGTAGCAGCCTTTGAAGTCTCTCATGACACCATCTCTCGCGGCTCGCTTCAAAACGTAAGTAGGGATGATTCATGATCCTGAAATTTCAAAAATATGTTAATCTATACAAAACAAATTTCTTGAGCAGTTTCATGATGTTAGTGAAAATCATGTGTATTTCAAGACATAACATCATAATGATACAACTCATGTTCAAAGATAGTTAAAACTTTATCATCCAAGGAAAAATTGTTTAACATGGGGGTGCGTTTTGTGAAACGTGGAGGTGCGGTAAACATGGTAAGGCATGGAATCTTGACTCGAGCACGCGTGGTTATGTTTGTAAATCGTTGATTAAGCATGGTTTAACATTTTCTAGCTTTTAAAATCAAAGATTGTACGCTTAACATTTTAATCATTTGTTAATAATTCAAGATACCCAAAAATATATTTTATGTTTAATACCACTGGGAACTCTTGAACATGATTAACAAATATTTCACCACGAATTATGAAGATAGTCTTGTTAATGATAAAAGAAAACAAACTAATTAGCTAACTAAACAACTAATAACTAACGAAACATACTAATTAACACTAATCTACTTACAAGAATAAACATGAACAAGTAGGTTGAAAGTATTCATCATTCCATGAAACGTTTAAGAACAAGTCTTTACACATAATTGCTAGGATTTCGGTTGTTTAGAGACCTAATCACCTAACTACATGTAAATGACTTTCATAATCAAAGGAATTAGTATACTAACCTTTTCATCAAACACTCCTGAAAGAACTCTTGAAAAGATGAAAGAAAAATGGAAAACAAGATGAAAATGAGAGTGGATACGACTTTGCAGGCAATTGAGGTCGGTATTTATCATGCAAAATTGAAGAGGAACAAGACAAAAGGCTGAAAATGTCAGCTTGTGTCATTTTTTGTCGAACACGGGGGTGTGCCTATTTGAGCACGGGGCCGTGTTCATGTATTGTTGGGTGGTTTCAGTCTTTTGTTGTTCCGTTTTTCAGTTTCGCGCGTTATGTAATTTTCCCGATTAAGTTTTACCATTTTCAAATCATCAGAAAAGATACGATGATAGTCCTAGAGTTAAATAACACAAGCCAAAATGAAAATTACATTTCCTAAGGTCCTACGGTTACATAATACGTTAAAAGCCAAGAATCTGAAACAGCAAAACCAGACTCTTTAACGCGCAACAGCGCACTTCGCACATCACGAAATGCTTCTAAAAGAAACCTCCACACATTTTGTGTGGGATGTTCGGGATGGGATAGTGAGAAGTGCGGTTGCTTAATTCCGCAAGCTGTCGGTTAATGGAAATGAGTTCCTCGCTCGTGTGTTAAACTTTTTGGATAAGTTCAGCTAAGCGTTGGGATGCAGTGAGGTTCATTTCAGTCAGTTGTTTGATTAATTCATACAGCTTGAAGAAATATTCTTGAGTCATTGGTTCTCATATTTCAGAACGTGGATTCTTCGCAGGATTCCAGTTGGAACTTCCGTGACTTGATTCTTTCATTTTTCAGATGTCTATAAACAGAAGTGAGTGTGATGAAAGAATGGAACAAGTGTGGTATTTATATACAGGTCATGGAAAGTGGACACGGGGGCGTGCTTGGCTAGGCACAGCCCTGTGCTTGTCAGAATTCGTCTTAAGTTCGACCTGCACCATTCAAGAGTCGTCAGCGGAGATCGTGTATAGAAATTTTTCAAAGACACGGGGGCACTAGGATTTCTCTCAAACTCACTTATAGAAACACTCAATTCAGATGAAGTAAAGTCTTTCACAAGAGTTGATAATAATATAATAGGTAGTAAATGAACACACATAAATAAATTTTGAAGGCACTTGTATATATTACTTCTCAACTCAAGATATTACAAGACTCTTACAAGCATGATACATGAGTTACAATGAGAGACTATATATACTAGATCCTACAGCCGATATACTTTGATACCAGCTGGAAACCTAAGACTAAAGCATATACTACAATGCTAAAGTTAAGGTATCTTAGAGAAAGTATTATCTAAGATATGGTAGTCATGACATGTCCATGACTTACCTTTTGTCACCAAGTAAAGATGGCAACTGTACTAACATAAAAAGGTAAATAATGAATTAAAGTATGGTCAACTGCATGGCTTTTGAGAAAACACCATGCAGTATCTTAGAGATTTGCAGCGGAGTGTTAGGGAGACCATACTTATGTCCACTGGATAATAGCAGTGTTTTCCGAAGGTAAGTTGGCTTCGGAAGAACACGTTCCTCCAAAGCCACTTATACTTCGGAAGAGGCTTCTATACTTCTGAGGCTTGAGGACTTCTGTACTTCAGAAGTTGACTTTAGATCTTTCTTTCTAAGTCTTGAACTTCGGAAGTAGGTTCTTTGTCTTCGAAAGTTGGAACTTTTCCTTCGGAAGTAAGTTTTACACTGTCTTCGGAAGAGCTCCTTTTTCCTTCAGAAGTTCCACACTTAGCTTTGAAAGTCCTTATTTGTTGTACCAAAATCTTCTAAGTGACTTGGTTTGGTTGCACCAGCCATTCTAGATCCAACAAACTCCCCCTAGGCTGATGCTACCAAAACCTCACCTATTTTTGCTTCTCAAATCTTTCAGCACCAGGGACAGAAGATATTTGTCTGTCTCTTTGTTCTTCCCTGAAGTTGTGCTGAGAAGCTTGTACAAGTCATTGGTGGATAGGAGATCCAGTCTACCACTCTGAATGACATGTACCCTTTGTTGTGTCCCCCTGAAAAGAGTTAGTTGACGGGAGTTATAATCATACTCCCATCTAACTATGGATTCAAGTTCAGGACCTTCAACTATTTGTAAAAAGGCTTTGCCTTTGGTTGCTGATCCCTTCCTTTCCTCCTCCTCTCTTAGTTTCAACTCTGCTTCAACCTTGCTTCTAGCAGTTAGCTCGGCCATATGAAGGCTGCCTAGATGATTTATGATATGGGCAGCTACATCAGAGTTCGAAGGGTTGGAGAATGTCTTCTCTGCTAACTCAACAATGTCAAATCTGCTTAAGTGTAGCAGAGATGAGGCACTCAGCCTGTTGAGCTCTCCATTCTCTCTTTCAACAACAAAGTTGTGACAAGAGTCTTCGAACCTCCACTGGATAATCTTCTTTCTAGGTGCAAGAGGTTGTCTTGGCACCCTGTCGCTTTTCTTGGTATCTAGTAGAGTCACCAGCCTTCTCCTTAACTTCTTTTCTTCCTCATTCAAAGTGTCTGAATTGAGGCCAAGGAGATTTGTAGCTTGCTCCAATGTTCCTCTGGGCAGATCAAGAAATTGATCTCTAGTGAGGGAACTTGAGGATCCATCAACATAGGTCAAATTGACAAAATCCTCCACATAGGAGATATCGCTCAGAGTTGTGCATTTTATGAGCTTTGTCTTGACTGCCTGAAATCCTCTAAGGAGAGATGTTTAGAAGGCTGAGGGGATGGTTTGATAGGTTGATAGGTTGATAGGTAGGTTGAGGTGTTTGGGTTCTGGTTAAAGTTTTGGGTTGGAGGATGGGTAGTTAAGTGGTTGAGGTGCAGGGGTTGGTAGGAGTGATGGTGTAGGTTCAGGGGTGTATGGTTCAGTGGTTGGTTCGGTTTTGATGGGGAGTGAAAAGGGTATGGCTTCAGGTTGTGGTTGGGTTTGGAGTTTGGGTTGATTGGTTACTTTGAAAGTCATCTCCTGTCCCCTTCTGTGCATCTCCTTCCTCTTCCCCGCGCGAATGTCAGCCTTAATGTCACTGACATGTCGCTGGAGAGTCTTTTCTGACATAGGACCCACTTGCCTTCCAGAGAAGCCATGAGCTTTGAGATAGCTCTTCATCCAGGCCTTCTCACCTATTTTCTTGGTAGCAGTCAGTCCTGCTTCCTCTTCCTTCTTCTTCTTTAGCAATAGCTTTTCCTTTTAGCTCTCTTTCTTTCTTTCTCCATTTGATCTTGCTCTTTGTTAAAGAGCCATAAGATCGTATCATTGTTATGTGGAGATAGTTTTTCTTGAGAGAAACCTCTGGAGGTTAGGAAGGTTATCCTTTCCCTCCTGAGCTGTAGATCAGCTTCTTTTTCTTTCCTCTCCCTTTCTTCTTCCAAGACCAACCTTGCAGCTTCTTCTTTTTGCCGTTTTAGAAGCAAGGTTTCCTTTTCCAACTCTATTAACTCCTCTAAGGGTAGCAGGAGTGCATCTTCATTTGAAGCTTCTAGACTAACAAGTCTATCGATAATCTCTACCCTTTTTCGGTTGTTGACCGTTTCCTGGTTGGCTGCAGCTGCTTTGGTACTTGCAGCTAGCAGTTTTCCAGTTGTCATCCTACCTTTTCTTTTGAGTTTCTTCAACCTTTCTTCCTCCTAAAGCTCTTCCGAAGTCATCATCCTCTTTCCTTTGATGTTTTCGGAACTACTAGACTTTGGGGGTTCTTGGATAGAAGATTCAGGTTGAGTAGTAGAGATGGGAGCTGGAGTTAATGCTGATGTTAGAGCTAAATGTTGAGTGAGAAAATCCTCCTTATTGACCTCAGATGCAAGTTCCAGGATTGCATCTGTGACTATTAGATCATCGGATAATGAGAATAGTCCTTCCGCAGCAGCAATCTCAGCTTCGGAAGTTTGAACTTGTTCTTCCGAGGCTTTGAATTGTGCTTCGGAAGTCTGTGGAAAAGCACTATCTGTCCCAATAGTTTCAGTTGCTGGGCCATCAGTCCTTGTTTCCCCTTCGAAGTTAATCTTAGGTTCCACTGGACCTTAGGTTGACCAACTTCCTCAATAGTGGTAGAAGGTGCATTTAACCTCCGAAGCTCTTGAGCTCCGAAGTAGATCACAGACATATCAGGGCTTCGCTGTTCTATAAGAGATTCCAATAGGAACTTGTTAAACAACCTATTGAGATCTTGGAGCATCCTTTGATCCACTTGAATAACAACTGGAGGAGGCTCAGGGAAAATAGAAGCTTGTTGCACAGGATATTTTGATCTCAAGGAAGTGAGAGCTTGACTTTGGGTTTCCTCTTGTCTTTAACTTTGTCTCTGACACTCTCCCCCTTTTTGGTAGCATTATCCTGAGAGCTTGATGAGCTAGAGGAAGAGGTTAAGGAGACCTAAATTGGTACATGCCTAAATGACCTCTCAATCTGTTTCTCAGCTAGTTTGGCCTTGAGAGTTTCAATCTCAAGTTGCTGAGTGGCAGACCTATCCTCTAAAGTCTTAACCTTGGATTCAAGATTTGAGACTTTAAAAAGTAGGTCTTGAATGGTAAGTTGCATTCTTCCCTCATCTTCTTTTGAAGAATCACGGGGAGATGAGGTAACATACCTTGTATGTTCATCCTCACCACCAGATATGGTTTCTGGGCACCCTGGTTTCCCTTGCTCAAAGATGTCTCTTTCAGAGTCATCAAAGGGCATGGTTGCTGTAGATTCAGTTTCAGTGATGTTACCACTATCCCGTGGATCCATTGAGAATCCTTTAGTAGTGGTAGCTGAATCTACATGATTCCCCTCCACATCAGTGGGACTCACCTCAGTAAAGCTTTGCTGATGGGGGCTAGAGATAAGAGGTCTCTCTGGGCTCTGTTGATCCTTGAGAGGGTGTTATGGATCAACTTCATTGCCCTTAAGAGACATAATCTCTTCATCAGTTCCAATTAAAAGGTTAGTAAAGGATATGGAAGTGAAACGTAATGACCCGGGACTTTTATCAATGTCTAAAGGCATTGAGCCTGTGATAGGGCTGTCCCTTTTTGGCTGCTCAGGGGAATATAGAGACTCACCCTGATGGCTTTCAGCTTGGGTTGTGGGCTCATGGGTCTGAGACTGAGGAGACTCAAGACCCATATTGAGGTCAATTGTGAAGGATGGTTGGACCTCAGGCTGAGTGGGAGCCCTTTGTTCCACTCTAGCCTTTTTGGGTAGAACATGAGGAGCTTGTTCAATCAGAGAAGATTGAACAAGGTTTCGTTTGGGATGTCTCTGATAAGTAAAGGTAATGGTTGGAGAAGGTAGATTTCGCAAAGTGGGGGTAGTTGCTGGTGTGGGTTCATCACGTGTGGGGTTAACAGGGATGTCACCAGGAGCCATTGGCTCAATCATACCTGGAAGAAGTGCAGTATCTCTTCCGGTGAAGTTGGTGGACACTCTCTTCAAAGTCTTGAAGATGGCCGGCCTCATTTGAGGAGCAGTCAGAGCGGCTGCACAGACAAGCTTGCTCTGGTCTAGCTCGTAGTTGATTATGTGCTGGAGAAACCTAGGATACATGAAGAATGTGTCCTTTTGAAAATTTCCCATGAGGTTAATTAGCATAAATCTTGAATAGTTGAAGTGGAGGCTTTTCACCAACCCATGAACTAGGCACCCAAGTTCATATGGGATTTGATCCCATCCCCCAGATTTATTCGACAAGCAGTGAAGAACCACGTGTAGAAGGAACTTCCATTTGTAAGAGAAGTTAAATTTGTAGACAGTTGACCTGCTAACGTCTCCACCATATCCCATTTGGAGATAAGTATTGTCCAAATCTGCTTTGGGGAATTCCATGGGGCACCCTCATCATGAAGCTCTAGATGCTCCCTGATGATCTGTTCAGAAATGACCAACTCCTGGCCACAGATGCTCGATCGAATGACACGAACCCCATTTAGGGTTTCAATCTGACCATTTGCCCAAAATTCAGACATATGGTTTGAGTAAATTGTGGGGTTTACAGTCAGAGCGGTGTAGTAAGAAGATTGGGTTAGAAAGGAGATGATATCTGAGAAGTCAACATCTCTTGAAGAATCAAGAAGTGCGACTTGGTTGTGCTGAGGGTTGATGCCATTTGGAAAGATGAATGGGGATGATTTGAGCTGGGGTAAAGTTGGAGAAGAGAAATTTCTAGGGCAGTAAAATTTGCAAGTAAGAAAATGAAATTGAGTAGTCGAGATTATTTAAAAGATTGTGAAAAGGCGGTAATGGGGGTAAGGATAAGGTGATGTGATGGTTTAGTGGATGAAATGACAGTGGCGGTAAGGTTAAAATCAGTTAAATAATCCGACATCATTAACAAAATCTTTGCTTTTTATAGGTGTGGGGCCCAAGAAATTTATGTTACATAGTGAAATCTCTCTTCCAAGTGTAAAATATTTCCGAAGGTAACTTGTCTTCCGAAGGCAATTCTTACTTCTGAAGCCAAAACTTTGCTTCCGAAGGTTAGAGTTACTTCCAAATAGAGAATTTGTAAGTTTCGGAAGTAGATCTGATACACAATCAATCGTTTCTTCTGAGGCCAAAAATTCTTCCGAGAAGAAAGTTATCCTTTGAGAATTTTTGCTTCATAAGATATGAGAATGTCTTCCGAAGGTTAATTTCTCTTCGAAAGGAATTTACACGTTGGAAATTTCAGAGAGAATTTCTTGTGACAGGGCTTAAATTGTATTGACACAAGACTTACATATTAAAAAGGTTTTCAAAAGAGATCAAATTAATCATGTTTATCATCCCAATAACTGTTATGAGATACTTGAACCTTGGTTCATCAAAAGCTTTGGTAAACATATCAGCATATTGTTCATTTGAATCAACTTTGATTAACTTGATTAGATTTTTGTCATGAATATCTCTAATGAAATGATACCTGATGCCAATGTACTTAGTCTTGGAGTGCTTCATTGGATTTTTAGTAATGGAGATAGCACTGTTGTTGTCAATATGGATAGAAGTACTCATAAAGTTAAATCCATAGTCTAACATTTGATTTTGAATCCATAGCAGTTGAGCACAGCAGCTAGTAGCAGCAATGTATTCAGCTTCAGTAGTTGATGTAGAGACACAGGATTGTTTCTTGCATTGCCATGAGATGATCCTTCCACCAAGAAATTGACATCCTCCTGATGTTGATTTCTTGTCAATATTGTAGCCTCCATAATCACTGTTAGAGTATCCATAAAGATTGAAATCCTTGTTTTTGGGATACCAGAGACCTAGTTTAGGTGCTCCTTTGAGGTATCTGAGGATCCTCTTAACAGCAGCTAGTTGAGACACCTTAGGAGCAGCCTGATATGCTTGCACAAATGCAAGTAACAAACGTGATATCAGGTCTACTGGCTGTTAGATACATCAGAGAACCGATAATTGCCCTATACTGATGTTGATCAGTATCCTCCCCCTCAAGGTCAGGACAAAGATTATGGTTTCTGGGTATGGGTGCCTTGGCAGGCTTGCAATCCTTCATCTCAAATCTTTCTAAGATGTTAGAGACATATTTAGATTGATTAATGAAGAACTGTCACACCCTCAAAATCCACTTGCGGAGTTTTACCGCGAGGCGTGTGAACAAACCAGAATCACAGTCAATAGTTACTCAGAACAACTCTATATGCCATAATTTAAGTGAAATTAATCCAAAGTCAATAAATTAAAGAGTGCGGAAGCGTTTTGAAAATAACCCAAAGTAATAAAAGTATATTTGTGGCAAAACACGTGCCAATCCCAAAAGAGAAATCAATAACTATTAAAATGGTAAAATTGTCTTGAAGACCGTGTCATAGAATGCAATGGACCATGCAGTGCTCCTATGGCAAGCAAGCTAAGGACCTGAGAATAGCATACTAAAAATGTCAACACAATGGTTGGTGAGTTCAAGAGATATTCAAATATAAACAGTTTAATAATAGAGATGTACAAGTAGCGTATTGTAACAGATAGCTAGTCCATTAACAATAAATATTATTTCATAGTGATTTCGCAATTGAAGCTGACTGTGTTACGTTGTTGCCTCCTGCCACGACTTAACAGGTCGAGACAATGTTCATTAGGACAACTTGCACCCGGTTGACCTCGAGTCACACAGGTGCGGCTCGTCAGACCCAGTAGTACTACCCAAATTTCCCCGCTAATCAATATTAACAATTCGAAAGTGTGAGGACTTTCCATGATATGAACACTATATAATATTGTACACAACTTAAATACATAAAGCGTTCGTGATTTACCAGTATGCTATCTCCCCCAAAGAGAGTAAATAAAAAAATGGGGCATGAACTCACCTGATATGCGTTTAGATGCACAGGGTTTGACTTGTCAAACAGAATAGACAGACAACCTTCAGGGGTTACCTAGATCATATAAGTGCATGAGTACGTGTAATCAAAGAACATGTGAAACCCTAAGTACACTACAACCAAGGACTCAAGATTTCAAACAAAACAGACAATGTTTGACCTAGTTGACCCGTTTGACCCGTTGGTGACTTTATGTGTTGTAACCCATTCAAGTAATCATACACATCTGTTATGCATTGTTAACATTCAAATAGATTATATGTATGCTATATCATCCAGGTGTAGCACTTAGATCATCATTCAACCAAGTATCATAAAAGGCATGCGAATCTAGAACATTAACATAACCATTAGTTATATACAACTAACATGTCACACAGAGATCAAACCACTCACTACACGTCATGTGAAGCCACTCACGACTTCACATCCTAAACCCTGCCAATCCTACTAAGTAGGGGCCTCAGATTCGCACGCGTGTATGATGATCATAACCATATTCATTATCCATATGCATTGCATTCAACAACATTCCAACAATCAATTACCAGTCCCAAACATGATGTCCTACTACTAAACAACATCCAAATCATACATGATCATAAATGTCAAAATATCATTCATGATTACCCCGGCATTACATACAACCAAATTTCCATGTTCTACCATATTAGAATCTATCCATGATCATACTAACATGTTCCTAACATCCCAAACATGTTCAAGCTATCATTTTTCAGACTTTAGGCAAATAAAGTTTCCCTTTTGGGAAAGTACATCCCAACAACTATCAACCATCCAATGTATTCATGAATTCATCATAATTATACCATTTCAAGCTCCATACAATATCTAGACATGATCAACAACACCTAAACATCATAATCTAACAATATTCATAAACAAAAGTTTCTACTTTTGGGAAGCTATGAACAACAACATCAAATTAAAGATTTCTAGCATTCATAACAACAATCTAGCATCTAATCATCATCATGAATTCATCCATAACATCATACCATCCATAATTCAACATTACATGCAAAATAAAGTTACTATTCTTAGTAACCTATGAACAATGCATCAAAATCCCAACTTTCTTGCATAATCAATGTATTCTAACATTCATACAACCTATTAATCATCAAGCAATCATCCATCATGCATAATCATGGCATTTTCGAATTAGGGTTTGTTTCATACACAAGGTTCATGATTAATCCACTAAAAACATAGAATTCATGCATAATCGACGTTAACTAACATGTATACAATCTAACTAACATACTAACATCATCAACCAACATCAATTTCGACTCCATGAAGGCCAATTCACGAATTAGGGTTCGGTCCTAAACAAAAACTCACAAAAACATGAAAATCTAACCTTTAAACGTGTATTAACTTGCAATTGATGATTCCTACGTGTTGTATGCCCTGTAATCGAATCAAATTGATTTTTTGATGCTTGTTCTTGGCTGATTTTCGCAAAGGGAGAGGTGTGGGGGAGAGATCGCGGCCGAAGGGGGGTTTGGCTAGGGTTTGGAGTTGTTTTATTCAATTTTAATTTACATATTTACCCTTTTAACCCTTGTAATTTGTATTTTATAAAAACTAGGCTTTAATCTCTTTGTAAAGTGTTTTTAACTTCATAATATAAAGATATAAACTTATGAAAATCATTATATATCTTATCTTTATAAAAACACAAGACATACGAACAAATAGGCACGTTTCCGCGTTACGCGATTAATTTTCTAATTAACCTTTTATAAATGTGTAAACACATAAACATAACCCAATACTCACATAATCAATTTGATTCACATCAAACTAACATTATCCATTATTATTAGGTCACGAACGTTAAACGACAAATCGTGTGTGCTCACGACACGTGTATACAAGACTTAACGGAACTAACGGAGTTTGGTAACGGAAATTTACCGGATGTCACAAGAACCCTTCCTTCAGTTGCTTTACCTGAATTCCAAGGAAAAAGTCCATTTTTCCTATGGAGCTCATCTCAAACTTCTTCTTCATAATGCTCTCAAAGTCCTTGCACATTTGGTCATTTGAGGAACCAAATATGATGTCATCAACATAGACTTGTATGAGCAAAATGTCCTTTCCAGACTTTCAGATGAAGAGAGTCTTATCAATGGTACCTCTAGTGTAGCCATTCTTGAGAAGAAATTGAGACAAAGTCTCATACCACAGCCTAGGTGCTTGGTGCAGCCCATATAGAGCTTTATCCAATTTGCAGACATAGTTGGGGTGTTGTGGGTCTTCAAATCCTGGAGGTTGGCATACATAGACTTCCCTATCTATATCCCCATATAGAAATGCACACTTGACATCAAGTTGGTATACTGTAAAGTCCTTGGATGCAGCATAAGCAAGGAAGATCCTAACTGCCTCAAGTCTTGCAACTGGTGCAAAGACACCAGTATAATCGATTCCTTCCTCTTGAGTGTATCCTTGAACCATAAGTCTTGCCTTATTCTTGATGATCAAGCCTCTATCATCTCTCTTGTTTCTGAAAACCCATTTGGTGCCTATAGGTACTTGACCAGATGGTAGCGGACATAGGTTCCATACCTTCTGTCTCTTGAATTGAAGCAGCTCCTCTTGTATCGATTCAATCCAGCTACTATCTTTCAAGGCATCTTCTACCTTCTTGGGTTCCATCTGAGATAGAAAGCATGAGTACAAGCAGACATTCTTTTGATGAGTTTGTCCTCTTATTCGCACACCCTCCGAGACATTCCCTATGATGTTCTCAATTGGATGAGTGTTGTGAATCCTAAGATGAGGAATCACTTCCAGTTGTAGAGATAGATCCAGGTTAGACATATTCTTCTCAGGAACTGGAACACTCTGTCCAGTTGTTGTTTCAAAGTCATTCAATGAGGACTGATTGAATGAATGAGAAACATCATCAATAGTTGGCTGTGAAGTAGTATTAACAGTTGCCTGTTCCTTCAAAATACCACTTCCTTTTGTCTGGTGTTATGGTGGATCACCTTATGAGTTTTGAGGCTCAGTAGGCGATTCACTTGTTGAAGCTTGACTATTCCTTGATATAGTTAGACTATCAGATCTGTGAATAGTGGAAGCTTGGTGTATTGCAGCACTTGGAGAATTTGGTCTAGGCGTGGGAAGCTCAAACAGTTGATCATTAGCAGGAGCATCAGCATCATTTTGAGCATCTATTCCAATTGAAACATTCTCACAAGAGGGTTTAGAATAGTTTGGAAACAATTCTAAATCAAAGATATGATCAGGTCCATTCCCCCAAGGAGTGTGCTCATTAAGAACTATATTGGATGACTCCTCAAATTGTTGATTCTTAATGTTGTATACTCTGTAAGCTTTGGAGCTAGAAGAGTATCCAACAAAGATAGCATCATCCGACTTTTCAGCAAATTTTGCCAAATTGTCCTTTGTGTTAAGTATGGTACACCTGCTGCCAAAGGACCTTAGAAAGCCAATGAACGGGGGCCTCTTGTTCCGTAGCTCATAAGGGGTTTTTCCATGGGACTTAACTACAAGAACTCTGTTCTGCACATAGCATGCAGTGCTTACTGCCTCTGCCCAAAATGTTAGAGGTAGCTTTGAATCAACTAACATAGTTCGAGCAGCCTCAATAAGTGTCCTATTCCTCCTCTCAGCAACACCGCTTTGTTGAGGAGTTCTGGGAGCATTATATTGTCTGGCAATCCCTTTTGAGTTACAGAATGAGTCAAGAACGAAGTTCTTAAACTCAGTCCCTTGATCACTTCTAATTATTTTAACCTTGTGATCAATTTGATTTTCTATTTTAAGAATAGAAGATTTTAATGTTTCAGCAGTTTCATCTTTAGTTCTTAAAAAGAATACCCATGTGAATCTTGTAAAATCATCAACTATCACAAGGCAGTATGATTTCCTTCCAATGCTCATTATACTTGTGGGACCAAAAAGATCCATGTGCAATAAGTGCAATGGAGTAGTGATAGAGTTAACATATTTGGATTTATGAGATGTCCTGTGTTGTTTCCCTTTCAGGCAAACAACACAGTTGTCTTTGCAGAAAAACTCCTTTTTAGGAAAAACCATGTACCAAGTTATTTTTTGCCAATTTATTCATTGTCTTAAAATTTACATGACACATACGTTTATGCCACAGTGCTGACTCATCACTATCAGCTTTGGAAAGAAAGCATGATACTTCACCCATTGGGGAAGCATTGTTCATATCAAGCTTGTACATATCCCCTTTCCTAGGAGATCTAAGAAGCACTAATTCCGGAGGAATTCTCATCCCTAGTTTGAGGATAATGCACTCATGTTCTATGAAAAGCATTTGATGCTTTTGATCACAGAATTGAGAAATACTTAACAAATTGTGTTCAAGCTGTTTGACAAAGTTAACTTTGTCAACTTTTAACTTACCATTGGATATACTCCCTCTGCCAGAAATATATCCTCCAGCCTCACCTCCAAACTGGACAGGACCTCCATCATAATGTTGAAATTGTTGAAGGAGAGATATGTTCCCTGTCATGTGCCTGGAGCATCCACTATCTACAATCCAAATGTTGTTATCCTTGTCAAATGGATGTCCCTACACATAAGATGAGATGATTAGTTGTGATTGGAAAGCCAAGCTTTATTGGTCTTGGGTTCTTCCAAAGATAATGACATAATTGAACCAAAATTTATGCATGGGGGTTCAATGGATGTCTTTGAAGAAGAGGTTTGGGCTACAACATCTTCCTTGATCTTCCATTCCATCCCTTGGTTGATCATGGAGGATGAGCTTGCAGGAGCTTTTGTAACTTGGCATTCTTCCGAAGCTTCTTTCTTTTCGGAAGAAGCCTTCACCACCTTTTCTTCTGAATTAGTTTCTTCTAGGATGGTTTCAAGGGGACTCTTTTGTTCTTCTGAGTCTTGACAGCATTAGCTTCCGAAGCCTTTTTCCTTTCGAAAGAAGAATCTTCTTCCGAAAGCAGCCTTGCTTCGGAAACAAGCTTTCCCTTTTTCATCACTTGAACCATTTGATATGGTCCAAATGAGAAACCTTCCCTGACTTCTTCCTTTTTAACATTATTTGCATAATGTGTGCTAGCAGGATTGTAATAATAATCTTTGGCCATGTGATTTTGCAGAACACACATTATGCATGCAATGTTAATCTTTTGGGGATTTGAGGATTGTTGTTTCTTGTTCCTTTTATCTTCATCAGCAACTTTTCTTTTTAACTTCTGATCCTTTGGTAGGACAGGAGTGCTGGTACTACACCCCTTTCCTGAATCAGAGTTTCCAACCACCTAGAATCCAGCTGAGATGAATATACCCTTCTGCTTTGGGTTTATCTTTAACTTGGATTCAGCCACTTTCTTGGTAGTTTTTCTGGCTTTGGTGGTCAAGGTTTGATCATCATTGGTAGGGGAGGGTATAATTACCTGGTTCTTCCCTGTGATGGTCTCCATAGTTGCATCATTCTTTGACTCATGAGAAGGTGGGTCAGCAGATGGAACCTCTTGCTCTTCAGTACCACACCTTGGTTGTCTTATAGACTCATAAGAGTGTGGTGGAGCAATTTCATTGGTTCCCAACCCTCCTTTGTTTTGGTAACAAAGTTTTGAGTGAGAGGATGATGCAAGTACGGCTTGGAAGTTTTGCTTGGAAATAGCATACTTCCTGGCTTGAGCCTCAGCTGTGACAAGCTGGGCTTGAGCCTCAGTCAATTTGGATATTAAATCCTTTATCTAAGTCTTATAGTTTGTGTGTTCATGTTTTAATAGGGACACAGTTTTCTCTAACTCCTTAATTTTTCTTTGGTACTCAGATTCAGCCCTTTTAAGTCAGATTTCAAAACATTTAAAGACTCAATATCAGATTTAATCTCCATATTGTAGTCCTGATACAATTTAACCTTAGAAATATAGGAAGGAGTACAGAGATGTTCATATACCTTATTTTCATTTGTTCCGGCCATGAGTGCTTGAGCAGGAGTCACATCCTATACCATGAAACTCCAGTCAACTTCTTGAGCCATTGCAGCTGTTTCAGTTGACTTTCTAGCAGGCTTGGTGTAGAGGGATGTGTGGAGGCCTGTGTGGTTCCCGGGTTGGACTTGGGAGCCTTGCATTCCCTTGAAAAATGACCAAGTTGGTTACAGTTGTAACATTTCGCCTTGGTTTTATCAAACCCAAATTTGCTGTTGATTGGGTTCTGGGGAAATTGCCTTCCAGTTCTCTTAAAGAACTTCTTTGCTCTGTAGGTTAGAAGAGCCATTTGTTGGACTATGTTCACGTATTCCACGTCATCCGGGCTGAAACACTCTAGATCTTCAAAGCAGTATTGATAATCACTTGAGTGTCCACTTCCTGAGACAAAGCACAGCTGTCCTGAAAGGAGCTTTACTGAGCTTGTTGAGACCTTGGAGTCTCAGGAAATATGATGTATGGCCCAGAAGAACAAGATGGCTGCTGGGTGTAACTCAGGTATTGTTGAGGCTGGGAGACTCCTGAGCCTTCAGCAACCATCAAGGCGTTGCTAGCAGGAAGACTCAAGGGTCTGCTTGTCTGATGACCCCTGTTACTTTCCATTTCCAAACGGTATCCATCAAGGATCCTATAGAGTTTGGTCATGGTGAGTGTATTCAGATTTTCTATTCTCTTGATAGAGACACAGTAGAATATCCACTCATTGGGTAATGCACTCATGAACTTTCTTGTAAGGTCTCTGCGTTCATGAGCAATTCCCACAGATTGAAGGGAAGAAATGAGATCTGTGTACCTGAAATATTGTTGGCTAAGAGTCTCTCCAGCAACATGGGTGAAGTTCTCGAACTGCTGCTTTAGTGAGTCCTTCTTGGAGTCATTTGAGCTTGAGTACAATTGAGCAAGCGCATCAAACAGTTCTTTGGTAGACTTGCAATGCTCAAACCCCACCATGATAGAGTTTGGAATTGCAGTCATGAGAACAGTCATAGCGTTGTTGTCAATGTCAAGCTTCTTCCTGTCCTCATCAGAATAATCTTCAACAGCTTTCTCGATCATAGCACCATTTCCCCCAGCTACTTTTGGCTTATACGGGCCATTGACAATGGATTGCCACATTTTGTTGTCTTGATATCTGATGAAGCCTTCCATTCTTCTGCTCCAGGACCTGAAGGGGTGATGATGGGTGCTTTGGTCATCGTCCCCATCTCTACTTCAGATTTGTTACGGGCCATTTTGAATGAGGTATAAGGAGGAGTGAAAAATAGGTCGATTAGGATGGTAAGATCTTACAATCAAGAGCCTAAGAAGCTCTTATACCAATTGCAGGATCGGGTTTGTCACTTAAACACTAGGATTTCTCTCAAACTCACTTATAAAAACACTCAATTCAGATGAAGTAAAGTCTTTCACAAGAGTTGATAATAATATAATAAGTAGTAAATGAACACACAGAAATAAATTTTCAAGGCACTCGTATATATTACTTCTCAACTCAAGATATTACAAGACTCTTACAAGCATGATACATGAGTTACAATGAGAGACTATATATACTAGATCCTACAGTCGGATATACTTTGATACCAGCTGGAAACCTAAGACTAAAGCATATACTACAATGCTAAAGTTAAGGTATCTTAGATAAAGTATTATCTAAGATATGGTAGTCATGACATGTCCATGACTTACCTTTTGTCACCAACTAAAGATGTCAACTGTACTAACATAAAAAGGTAAACAGTGGATTAAAGTATGGTCAACTGCATGGCTTTTGAGAAAACACCATGCAGTATCTTAGAGATTTGCAGTAGAGTGTCAGGAGACCATACTTATGTCCACTGGATAATAGCAGTGTTTTCCGAAGGTAAGTTGGCTTCGGAAGAACAAGTTCTTCCGAAGCCACTTATACTTCGGAAGAACAAGTTCTTTCGAAGGCACTTATACTTCGGAAGAGGCTTCTATACTTCCGAGGCTTGAGGACTTCTGTACTTCGGAAGTTGACTTCAGATCTTTCTTTCTAAGTCTTGAACTTCGGAAGTAGGTTCTTTGTCTTTGGAAGTTGGAACTTTTCCTTCGGAAGTAAGTTTTACACTGTCTTCGGAAGAGCTCCTTTTTCCTTCGGAAGTTCCACACTTAGCTTCGGAAGTCCTTTATTTGTTGTACCAAAATCTTCTAAGTGACTTGGTTTTGGTTGCACCAGCCTTTTAGATCCAACAGGCGTACTTGATGAGGCACGGCCCCGTGCTTGTGCTTGTGGGATCATAAAAATTGTTAAAAAGTAAGAAAATTTTATGTGCAAGTGTCGCGTTTAAGTTTCAGGTCTTCGGTACGACCCTTCCCCACACTTAGTTTTCGTCGGGGCAGAGGTGTAATTCCTCCGAGGGAATTTTGGTTGGTCCATCGTTATACGGTTTCAAACGATTACCATTTACTTTGAAATTTAAACCTTCGTGGTTATAAATTTCAATGGCATCATTCAGAAACACGTTTTTGATCGTATAAGGTCCAGACCAACGTGACTTCAGTTTTCCGGAAAACAAACGTAAACGAGAGTTATACAATAAGACACGTTCTCACACATAAAATCATTTTGTGTTCTTTAATCGAGCGTCGTGGAATTTCTTTGTCTTTTCCTTGTAAACCCTAGTGTTTTCGTACGCATGTTCTCTCAATTCGTCCAATTCGTGAAATTGTAGGAATCGATTCTTTCCTGCAAGGTCTTGGTCCAGGTTTGTTGCCTTGAGTGCCCAAAAAGCCTTGTGCTCTAGTTCCACAGGTAGATGACACGACTTCCCATAAACTAGTTTAAACGGTGTTATGCCAATGGGAGTCTATAGGCTATTCGAAAAGCCCATAATGCATTATCTAACTTGATAGACCAGTCCTTGATATTTTGACCTACAGTTTTCTCAAGGATTCGTTTGATGCCTCGGTTAGTGACTTCAGCTTGCCCATTCGCTTGTGGATGGTAAGCAGTTGTAAAGCGATGGTGAACTCCATAACGCGTCATTGCTCGTTCGAGCTGATTGTTACAAAAATGAGTTCCTCGGTCACTAATTAGAGCTTTGGGCGCGCCGAAATGAGAAAATAGTTTTTTAAGGAATTTGACAACGTTTCTGGCCTTATTAGTGGGCAGGGCTTGAGCTTCAGCCCATTTTGAAACGTAATCAACTGCTACCAAGATGTAACGATTTCCAAATGACACCGGGAATGGCCCCATGAAATCAATACCCCATATATCAAATATCTCGCATACTTGAACTGGATTCTGAGGCATCTCATCCCGTGTTGAGATATTGGTTGCTCTTTGACATGCATCACAGGTGCGTACCATGTTGTGAGCATCTTTGAAGATCGTGGGCCAGTAAAATCCAGAGTCAACTACTTTCTTAGCTGTTAAGGTTGCTCCATGGTGTCCTCCTGTGGGTCCTTCATGACAGTGCCTTAGAATTTGTTTTGCTTCTCTTCCGTATACGTGTCTTCGAATGAGTTGGTCTGCACCGATTCTAAATAGATACGGGTCTTCCCAATAGTAATGTTTGATATCAGTAAAGAAATTCTTCTTTTGCTGATAAGTCATTCCTTTGAGAAGGATTATGCTTGCTAAGTAATTTGCAAAATCGGAAAACCAAGGATGTTCATCAATTGAGGATTGAATGTGCATAAGGAATTCGTGAGGAAAGTTGTCATTTATTATGGCTTTCTCAATTTGTGAAGGACTTGAATCCTCGAGAGACGAGAGATGATCAGCCGCTAGATTTTCTGCTCCTTTCTTATCACGAATTTCGATGTCAAATTCTTGAAGCAGAAGGATCCAACGAATCAATCTCGGCTTTGCATCTTGTTTGTTGAACAAATAACGAAGGGCTGCATGATCGGTGTAAACATTGTTTTCGAAAGGATGAGATACGAACGGAATTTGTCAAATGCAAAAAGTACCCAAGAAGTTCTTGAAAGGATCGAGATCTAGTTTGATCAATTAGATTAATATTTGCAGCAGAATAGCACACGAATTAGACAAAATTTTAGCAAGAATAATATGAATATTCAATCAAACAGTAACGGTTATAGAGAGAGAAAGTTTTCTGCAAAAAGAATGTTTTCATTCACGCACATGCTTCCCATCCAAAGAAATTAGGTCAACATTCCTTTTATGAAGGAATGTGACATCAACTGACGTCACTTGATAGTGACAGCTAACTGATTTATACAAACAACTGAAAGTAAACTAAACTACTGAAGATGTCCACAACAACTGAGGACACCTTCACTAAAAGCCAAGTATAAGCTAACATTACAACTACTGAAGTTATAACATCTGAAGTGTAAGAACTTCAGATGTTTTACATAATATAAAACTACTGATTACAAACTACTAAAATGTAAACCATCACAACTACTGAAGAGAACTACTTCAGCTGTTGTGATAACTTCTGAGAACTTGGTCTTCAGACTTTGTCTTCAGCAATTGTCTTCAGACTTTGTCTTCAGTTGTTGTCTTCAGACTTTTTCTTCAGACTTTGTCTTCAGCTGTTGTCTTCAGACTTTGTCTTCAGCTGTTGTCTTCAGACTTTGTCTTCAGACTTTATCTTCAGACTTTGTCTTCAGCTGTTGTAGACCACTTTAGTTGTTTTGATGTCTGTAGGACTTAAAGGTTTTTCAGATCTGGCTCATTGGTTCTTTTGGTCCAACAAACTCCCCCTGAATCGATGCAGCCAAAACCTTTAAGATTATTGAAGTCCCACTTATTGGCAGAAACATTATCTGGATCAGCTCAGAAATCTTCAAATTAAGCTCAGGCCAGGGAAGAGGTTTCAGTAGGTTTGATTGGCAAAGAATGAATGGGAACTCTGTCTTGGGGAATTGGACACAGAGATGTTACCCCATCCATGAAACCTACTTCCCAATGATAAGTCTGTAAGACTCTCTGACATAGGCCTCAAGGAAAACAACTTGTTCTTCCATTGTGAGTTCTTCAGCTTCACTTTCAAAGAAGAACTCAGGCCCATAGTACTGTGATAAGTACTTAATATGCTTTCCATTTTTCAGCTCCACAGTAGTTATTTCTCTGTATGCAAACTCATCAGGATGAGTGCCTTCAAGCAACAACTGGAGCTCATTTCTTCTTTTTTCTTCAAGTTTCTTGTAGATCAACCTCTTCTTTACCATTTTGTTTTCTAGTAAAGTTTGTGGAGTCATCTTAGACTTGTAAGTTGTCTTGAAGTCATCAAGGATTTCCCAGGGTGACACTACAATGGCCAGCATTATCACAACATCTACAATCTTCTTTACGTGGCCATTATATCTACTTGGAATCTTCTTTTTATGAATTCTGTCACTTACTTTGGGGTCAGGCCAAATTCTCACTCTCTCTTTCTGATATTGAAATGTAAATCTGAGAGCATACAACCTCTGAACATGTTTCTTCATAGCTTGTATGGATGAAGACTTAGGAAACTCTTTATCAATCATCCTTAACAGCTGCTCATCATGTTGTTTGTGTTGTTCTTCTTCTTCAAGTTTGACTTTTACCATTTGCCTTTGGAATTCAGGTGTGATTGTTATTGGTTGACTCCTAGGCTCAGGTATCTTTATTTTAAGAACAGCAGAGATTGACAGACTATCATCCTCATCATCTTCTTCTTCTTCTTCCATCCTCAACACCCTTCTCTTCCTTTGGGTGCATCATTGGTCGTGGGTTGATTAGGTTTCTTGGGTAAAGGAGTTGGTTTTGAGGGTTGTGAAGTTGGTTGTTTTGGTGTAGGAGATTGTGCAGGCTGCTCTAGCATCTTGGTTGTGAGTGAAGCTTTGGATAACTTTGCCATATCAGACCTTTTCCTAGCACCAGCTTCATCAAGAGCTTCTATGATCAATCCTTTGTTGAATACTTCAGAAGAACAGATTCTGGTGGTTATCTCCAAAATACTGTCTCTGGACCATGACTTCACTTCAATGATTGATCTTCCTAGATGTTTTGTTATAAATCTTGCCATAGCTTCCAGCCTTTCCCTTTCTTTCTCACTCCAACTTGCCCATCTATGTTCAATCTCTTGAATCTTTAGCCTTCTGATTTTAGAGTCAAGTTTGGCTGTGTCAAATCCTTGTCTGAAGAGTTGATCAATAATCTTATCCATAGATCTGCTATGTTGCTCATCAGCTTCTTTGATCAGTTCTTCTAACTTTTTCTCACCTTCAGTCTGTTCAGAGCTTTTCTTTCTCTTGTAGGTGATCATTTCCTTTTCTTTCTTCTCTTTTTCTTCTTCCTCTTCAACTCTCTTTCTTTTGTCTACTTTCACTAACTTAGACTCCCCCTTTTTGGTTGCATTGGGTTCAGGGGTGTGAATGTTAGAAAGTCTCTTAGAAACAGCAACATCAACTAAGGATTGAAGATTTGAGGAAAGCCTCTCATCAATGGCTTAATGCACAATGTTTGTGATTATGGAAGTGATGAGAGGTAAGGATGATTGAAAGGCAGCAACCATTTGCTCAGAGGGGTTCTGTCCCTGAGAAATGGTGCCTGAATCAGAGGCTGGTGGCAAAGTTGTTGGGAGTGGCTCAGTGTTTGGGAGAGTTTCAGGAGAAACTGCCATCTGTGGGTGAATGTGGGCAGATGGACTTGATTCGTGTGACATTTTGGCAAGCAATTCTTGTAGTCTGCATACCTTAGTCTCAAGAATGGTGTTGTTGGATAGAACATCAAAGAAAAAGCCCAGGTCATCATCAGTCTTTGCTGAATCATCTGACCTCCTGATGAAATCAGGATGAACATGTGCTAAGTGTAGATCAGTATTCACATGTGCCCCTATTTCTTGAACTAGGGAAGTCCTGCCTCAGGATTATGTCCTTCATTGGCAGTTGCCTCTGGTGAGGACTTAGAAATGATACCATCTTCATCCTGGTCATGTGCTGAAACAGGAGAAGAGGCAGCCTCGCCAGATGTTCAAATCTCCTCCTCTACACAAGGAGATTGAAATCTGTAATCCCTGTGTTGTGGGTTATCAGCCATATTATAATCCTCTCCCTCAACTGTTGAGGTTTTCCCAGTGGTAATAGGTTTCTGGGGAGCGGTAGAGGAATGTAGTTGAGTCAGCACTTGTGCAATAATCACAGTTGGGCTTGTAGGGGTGGCTTCAGTGGGAGATAAGTATGAAGAGGATTGCACCTGCGGAGAATGGTGCTCTTTAATGGCAATCTTCTCAAGTGAGAGAGATTCCAGTAATGTGGTTTCCCCATTTTGGTTGCATCAGGATCCTGTTGAGAGGATACCTGAGCGGTTTCAGCTGGTAGAGTCTTGGAAACTACAGGAGGATTACTACCCATAGTTTCATCCTGCCTTTGTGTTGCAGGGGCATCATCAGGGGACTCAACTCCTTGAGTAGCCTTTTTGGTTTGTTTGGAATGTGGTTTGGAGGGGACTTTGGATCTGGAGGATGAGGCTGTGGGTTCCTTCTGCTTGGGTTTTAGCAGTTTGGCAGCCTCTTTGAGGTGTGGGTCAGAGTTGTGCCTGGAGTATACCTCTGGCAAAACTACCGCAGCAGGGACTCCAAGGCCAACAGGGCCATTAGATTTTAACTGATTCATGATTATGGCCATAAGAAACCTTGGATATAATAGCCATCTGTTAGCCACAGGTTTCATTGCTAGATCTTTTAATTCTAAAAATATAATTTCAGAAAAATTTAAGTTTTGGCGTTCAAGGATAGAATACAATACCTGCTGCCACCTGGATGACATTTGATCCCATGAAGAGGATTTGGGGGCAAGGCAAACATTGATCATGTGGAATATTAGGCGTTCAGCATCATGGAAGTGCTTCTTCAGAATGGTTGTAGCACTTAGGTCGCCCGCATATCCATGGTTGATGAATGATAGACCAATGGTGCCCTTCGGGTATTTGGTGACAAAGGTGGCATCATTCAGATCTAGCGTTTGGCAAATGATAGCAAGAGTGACTACCACCTTCTTCTAGTTTACAAATGACTGGAGAGTGATCACGACATCATTCTCACCAGTATGGATAGTGACATTTGTCCAGAATTGGCGAAGGGTATCGGGATAGATGGTTGGATTCAGAAGAAAAGCAGTTCGATATGGGGAATCAACCATCAGATCAATGGCAGCATCAAACTTAGTCCAAAAGGCCGATATTGTGAAGTAGGCAACACAGTTGTGTCGTGGTTTGATTTGCATGGTCGCCATTAATGGAAGATGAACGTTCGGAAAACGATTTATGAAAAGTTTAAAGTTAGGGTTAGGTATTTATAGGTTATGAAACGTCTGAAAGAAAACAACTGAAAGTTTTGGTGTTAGTCATCAGTTGTTAGAAAACGACTGAAAACATGGTTTTAACTTTCAGATGTTGTAAACAACTGAAGACTTGGTGTTTGTCATCAATAGTTGGAAACTACTGAAGACTTGGTTTTGGCTTCAGTTGTTTTGAAATGAAACAACAGTTGTTTGAAACAATTGAAGAATAAAATTACTCATCAGTTGTTGTCGTCAATTCACATATCTCGGTTGTGTCATTTGACCTTAACACTTACTCAACAAATTTTCTGATTTTCTGATGTTTCATTGGTCAGCAGTACTTATTTGTTAGAACAGACATCAGTGGTTGAACCACATCAGTACTTTGCAACAAATAAAGTACTTCAGTACTTTTAATTAATTTAGTCTTCAGTAGTTATGAAAACTACTGAAGATAAAATAACTTATCAGTACTTATTTTTGACAGTTGTATACTAATGCTCATCAGTACTTGTGAACTGAGATCATCAGTAGTTGTCAAATCATTTAAGCTGCAGCATACCAAGCCGTAGCACTAAATTTTGGAAAGTTGCACTGTCCAAAGGCTTAGTAAATATATCTGCAAGCTCATCAGCACTAGGAACCAACTTTGGATCAATCAGACCTTTTTCATAACAATCCCTGATAAAATGATGTCTGATCTCAATATGTTTGGTCCTAGAATGCTGGACAGGATTCTTAACAATACAAATAGCTGAAGCACTATCCATCAGTAAAGGAGTCTTAGTCTCTGTAGTGTCATAATCCAGTAATTGATTCTGAAGCTAGAGTACCTGAGATGTACAACTTGCAGCAGCAATGTACTATGCTTCAGCAGTGGATGTAGCAACAGAAGTTTGTTTCTTACTCTGCCAAGAAACTAAACAATTGCCTAGAAATTGGCATCCACCAGAGGTTGATTTTCTGGTTAATTTACACCCTACATAGTCACTATCAGAGAAAGCAACTAATTTGCAAGAGTGCCCAGTGGAATACCAAAGTCCTAGAGATTGAGTTCCTTGTAAATATCTAAAGATCCGTTTGACTGCAATCATATGGATACTTTAGGTGCAGCCTGAAATCTAGCACAGAAACAAGTTGCAAACAGAATGTCTGGTCTAGAAGTTGTAAGGTACATCAAGGAACCAATCATACATCTGTAAAGAGTTTCATCAACTGCTTTACCATTCTGATCAGCATCCAGTTGTGTGGTGCTGCACATGGGAGTAGAACAGGGCTTACAGTTTTATAAATCAAACTTTTTCAATAAATCCTTTGTATATTTTGACTGATGAATGAAGTTCCATCAGCCATTTGTTTATTTTGTAACCCCAGAAAGAACTGTAATTCTCCCATGGCATTCATTTCAAACTTTTGTTGCATCAACTCAGTAAAGGCATCACATAACTGTGGATCAGAGGATGCAAAAATAGTATCATCTACATAAATTTGAACAAGGAGCTTATGCATGCCTACTTTCTTAATGAACAAAGTTTTATCTATGGAGCCTCTAGTGAAATTATTTTGAAGAAGAAAGTTAGACAGTGTTTCATACCAGGCTCTGGGAGTTTGTTTTAGCCCATAAAGAGCCTTATCAAGCTTATACACCCAATCTGGATGTTTATGATCTTCAAAACCTGGTGGTTGACATACATAAACTTCTTTTTTTATTTTACCATATAAGAATGCACTTTTGACATCCATTTGAAAAACTTTAAGATTATGGAAAGCAGCATAAGCTAAGAACAATCTGATTGCCTCCAGTCTGGCTACAGGGGCAAAGGTTTCATCATAATCAATACCTTCTTCTTGTGAAAGCCCTTGTACAACCAGTCTGGCCTTGTTCTTGACAATTTGGTCTTTTTTATCAGTTTTATTCCTAAACACCCATTTAGTGCCTATTTTACACTTACCTTGGGGTAGAGGAACCAGTTCCCACACTTGCTGCTTTTGAAACTGAAGAAGCTCAAGTTGCATAGCTTCAACCCATCCATTGTCTCTTAATGCAATATGATAGTTCTTTGGCTCTGGCTGACTGATGAAGAAAGCATAAAAGCAAAAGTTGGACAATTGACTTCTAGTTGAAACACCAGCATTGATGTCACCAATGATCTAAGACATGGGGTGATTTTTCAGTTCGTGATACTCAATAAGATCTATGCAAGTGTTTGTAGGTGATTTAGTAGCAACAGATGGTGATCCAGACTCTTGAAACCTAGAATGAAATGGAAATTCAAATGAAGTAGAGGATTTAGAGATCTCATCAGCATTTGTTGTGGATGGAACTGCTGAAGCTACAGGAACATCAAGTTTAGTAGACTCAAGCAGTTGATCACTAAAACTTGCATTTATACCAACAGATGGATAACAAGTGGCAAGAGATGATGGATTCACAGAATCTACAACAGCTGGAGACTGATAAGGAACATATTGTAGTATGTCCAAATCAATAACTCCACAGGGTTTTGTGGGATTTTCTCCTTTGGAGATTCATTAAACTTTACATGCAAGGTTTCTTCAACTATCTTTGTTCTGCAATTAAAAACTTTGTATGCCTTGCAAGTAGATGAATACCCAACAAAGTACCTTGCATCCACCTTTGATTCAAACTTCTGAAGTGGATCCTTTGTGTTAAGAATATAACAAGGACACCTAAATGCTCTAAAGAAGGAAATCAGAGGAGCCAAATGATGTAACACTTCATAAGGAGTCTTCATCAACCTCTGATTTACTAACACTCTATTTTGCACATAGCAAGCTGTGTTGACAGCTTCAGCCAAAAGGTTAGTGGCAAACCAGAATCAGCCAACATTGACCTTGCAGCTTCAATAAGGGTCCTGTTCTTTCTCTCCACCACTCCACTTTGTTCAGGAGTTCTTGGAATGCTAAACTGCCTCTTGATTCCCTTAGAGGAATTGAATTCATCAAGTGTGTGATTTCTAAATTCTGTGCCATTATCACTCCTCACACACTTGACAGAAAGAGAGTACTGCTTTTCCACATGCAACACAAAGTAGATGATGATTTGACCAGCCTCATCTTTTGAATGTAAGAAGATAGTCCATACAAATCTAGAATAATCATCCACAATTACCAGACATTATTTTTTCTTTGCCATGCTCATCACTCTTACTGGACCAAAAAGATCCATATACAGTAATTGCAAGCAGGTAGTTGACTTTGGTTCTTCTATTGGAGGGAATGATACTTTATGTTGCTTTCCTTTTAAACAAGTAGAGCAGTTGTCATCACATTTGAACTCCTTTAATGGCAGACCTCTCACTAAACCATGATGGATCAGCTGGTTCATGTTTTTAAGATTCACATGACCAAGCCTTCTGTGTCATAGTTCAGATTCCTGAGGAGAGGCCTTGGAGAACAGACATGGATGGCCTTTTAGATCAACTTTCTTTGATAAGTCTAAGGCATATACTCTTCCAATCCTGTTGGCCTTCAGGAGAGTATATTCATCCAATATCTTGTCAATCATTCTCAAAATTAGAAGACAGAATCCGACAGTTCTGGCTGGTGAAAAGTGCAACATGCCCTTTATCACACATTTGACTGACACTCAACAAGTTGTACTTGCGATTCTCCACATGGTTAAAATCATCAAATCTTATCTCACCATTTGACACAAAGCCTTTGCCGATGATGTAACCCTTAGCATCATTACCAAAAGATACAAATCCCTTCTTTCCTTGAGAGTAGTCATGAAGAAGAGAACTGCTCCCTGTCATATGCATAGATCCTCTACTGTCCACATACCAGATGCTTCTATGGCATGCTGAAGAACCCTGCATTTGTCACAACAAACTAGTTAGCTTTTGAGACCCAAACCATTTTGGTTTTGGGACTGTTCTCATCAACAGATTTTATACTAACTGATTTGTCATGATTAACAGCCTTTGAAGGTGGAGATGGTGCTGAAAGGATTCCTTTGATTTTGGCTTAGTTTTCCTTTCCAGTGGTTTAATCACAGGTACATCTATTTAGTTAACTCTCCCCAACAGATGTTGAACCATCATAACAAGTTGTGTCTGATTGGTTGTTAAGCCTTCAGTTCAGCAAACACATCAGTACTTGTTTTTTATTGGTTCCTGTGACTCACCATGTCCTCCTTTTTGAAAGATACAGACTTAGTCTGGTGTTTTGATACTCCTTGAGGAATATTTTCAGCTGTTTTATGATAGACCCCTTCCTTCTTTTTAGATTTTTGTGAAAGCTTTGGGTTATCAGTTTGAGATGTTTGTGGCACAAACTTGGTTTCAATTCATCTTTCATTTTATTAATTATTTTTAATGATTTTATCTTTGTTAAATTTGGAACCCTTTATGTACCAACATTCATCAGTGAGATGATTGAATAGACCACATATTTCACATGGCTTTTTCTTCATCTTCTGTTGTTCAACTGCTGAAGAAGATGAAACTACTAAAGGTGTGTTCTTCAGTACTTTTTCCTCTCAGTACTTATGTGAAGTACTGAAGGATTTGTAACAACTGAAGAGTGTTCTTCAAAGGTTGTCTATCAGTACATTTGGATTTCCTGATAAACTCTTCAGCAATGTCAAACCATGTTTGTTTTCATTTGGTTTGAAATGTTCTTCAAGTGTTGTTACTTGCTCTTCAGTACTTTGAATATTTTGTGAGACAACACCTGAAGTGCTTAGCTTTTCTTTGATCATGTGTTATCCGCAGTAAGACCATCAGCAGATTGATTAGCTGAGGTACTGTACTAACTTCATCCTCCGATTTTGCATTATCACTTGAGGATGAGACACATGATGATGTGGTTTGGGAATTGATTTCACCTTCAGATTTTACTTCTGTCTTGGGAGTAAAATCTGTAGGAGGTACAGTGTGATTATACCCAATCCCAAACTTCACATTTGAAGTTGTTTGCTTACTGAGAAGCACTTCAAACCCCTTGCAAGATGCTACCCAGCGTTCACACTCTACCTAAGTAGCTGCAAGTGTTTCTTTGAGATTCTTATGATTTTCTAAAATGACCTCTACCTTTGCCTTTCATCAGTGATTTGGCATTTTAATTTGTAAATCTCATCATCTTTTTCTTTTAAAACAGACTGAAACTCAGCTTTTCTTTTGGAAATCACTTTCTCTAGGTCAAGATTTTGATTAATTAAAGCTACATTTGCTTCTCTAATTTAGGCAAAAGCAGCTATGCATGACTTAGAACATAACTTGGCCTTAGCCTTAGAAGATACTTGTGGTACCTGTGATGATGAAGCATTTGAGCATGAACCATCAGTAGACTCCAGGACCATAAGGGCAAGATTTCCAAAAGGATTTTCACCACCGTGTTGACCAGCACCAGAAAACACTTGTTCAGAATAACCAGAAAGATCATCTGCTAAGCTACTCCAGTCAACAACTCCAGGAGTGAAAAAGCTTTGATGTGATTGAGATTGAGATTGTTGACTTGATTAAGATGGTTGAGGCTTAGGTAGGGCATGTGGTTGTTGAGCTATGGGTACTGGAACCTGATTGGACTGAGGCATGTAAAAACAGGGATAAGGAAATGGCATTTGACCTTGAGGAACAAAATATGCAGGATATGATTGAATTTTTAAATGATGACCAGAACTGGTAGAATGTTGCCCTTTGTTTTGAGAACTATTGCCTGGAAAGGTCATAAAGGATGCAGAAGAGAGATCCAGATGATCTACACTCTCTTGCAAAATGTCCAAGTCTGTGGCACTTGTGACACCTCAATTGCTCTTGTCAAAACCAACTTTGGTTTTTCCAGAGAGACCAGAAAATTTTCTACCTGTCCTTTTGTAAAATTTTTGAGATCTGATATTGACTAATGCCATTTGGCTCAAAATATCCATCTCTTCCAAATCATCATCAGTAATTCCTTTCAAATCATCCATCAAAAAGCACAAATTCTCACTATTACATCCTGAATTACTATCAATGCCAGCAAAAGCAGGATCTCCACTGTTTGAAGAGAAATCTATATGCTCATCATAAGAACTTTCTGATGTAGCATATTCTTACTCATGACCAACCAGAGCAGTATTCCCTGGTACAAAATCATCAGTGAGCTTCCCAGATGAAGCCAGTTTCCTTTTCTGTTCTATCTCTCTTTCAAATGTTAATAGTTTCCCATGAAGTTGGGTAAGAGATAGATTGTCCAGATTTGCACTGGAGCGTAGGACAATAGTATATGTGTCCCATCTCTCAAGCAGGGATCTAAGGAATTTGTTGTTTATCTGACTGTTTGTATATTCATGTTTAACCATTTTCTGCTCAGATATCAAACAGGAGAATCGCTCAAACTGTTGAGTCAGTGACTCACCCTTTCTATGAGAGAATGTCTCATATTGTTGGGCAAGGATCTCTCTATTGTTTGCCAAGATCTCATCAGTTCCTCCAAATTGTTCTTTCAAAGCAACCCAGAGGTCATGAGCAGTTTCATGATGCATAAGTCTAGAATAGATTTCATTAGGTAGTGCCATGGCCAGAATTCCATGGGCTTTAGCATCAATTTCAAACAGTTTCAGATCTTCATCTAAGTATTGCTCTTTCTTCTTTGGAACCATCTTATTGGTTTCTGGATTACTCACCATAGGCTTATATGGTCCATGAACCACAGATTCCAACAACCTGAACTGTTGACAGACAGGTGATGTAGCATTTGGTGTTGCCATATGTTATACTCACTCCTAACAAGCATCGGAGGCTTTGTTGAGGAGCCAGTATTGTGAGGATCATTCATTGATGTAGCCATTTTCACCAATTCAAACAGGTTCAATGAGATTTTAACAGATCTAGCTCAAAAACTCAACAACACAGTTTAAAACAAGATGAATCTCAAATTAATTCACCAGAAGCAGTAGAAAAACAAACTCGATAACCAATTCTTGCAAATTTGCTAATTCGATCAAACTTAGATATCAAAAGAGCAGTTTCAATGATCAATTGTTAAATAGATCAATGATTAACCAGCTCTGATACCATTTGAAAGGATCAAGATCTAGTTTGATCAATTAGATTAATATTTGTAGCAGAATAGCACATGAATTAGATGAAATTTTAGCAAGAATAATATGAATATTCAATCAAAGAGTAACGGTTATAGAGAGAGAAATTTTTCTGCAAAAAGAATGTTTTCATTCACGCACATGCTTCCCATCCAAGGAAATTAGGTCAACATTCCTTTTATGAAGGAATGTGACATCAGCTGACGTCACTTGATAGTGACAGCTAACTAATTTATACAAACAACTGAAAGTAACCTAAACTACTGAAGATGTCCACAACAACTGAGGACACCTTCACTATAAGCCAAGTATAAGCTAACATTACAACTACTGAAGTTATAACATCTGAAGTGTAAGAACTTCAGATGTTTTACATAATATAAAACTACCTATTACAAACTACTGAAATGTAAACCATCACAACTACTGAAGAGAACTACTTCAGCTATTGTGACAACTTCTGAGAACTTGGTCTTCAGACTTTGTCTTCACTTGTCTTTAGACTTTGTCTTCAGCTGTTGTCTTCAGACTTTGTCTTCAGACTTTGTCTTCAGACTTTGTCTTCAGACTTTGTCTTCAGACTTTGTCTTCAGACTTTGTCTTCAGACTTTGTCTTCAGACTTTGTCTTCAGACTTTGTCTTCAGACTTTGTCTTCAGACTTTGTCTTCAGACTTTGTCTTCAGACTTTGTCTTCAGACTTTGTCTTCAGACTTTGTCTTCAGACTTTGTCTTCAGACTTTGTCTTCAGACTTTGTCTTCAGACTTTGTCTTCAGACTTTGTCTTCAGACTTTGTCTTCAGACTTTGTCTTCAGACTTTGTCTTCAGACTTTGTCTTCAGACTTTGTCTTCAGACTTTGTCTTCAGACTTTGTCTTCAGCTGTTGTAGACCACTTCAGTTGTTTTGATGTCTGTGGGACTTAAAGGTTTTTCTGATCTGGCTCATTGGTTCTTTTGGTCCAACAGTTCTTTTTCGGTGGTGGTGTAATTTTCTTGTGTGTTGTTTAGGGTATTGCTCGCATAATGAATTGGGTGGAATTGCTTGTCTTTCCTTTGTCCTAATACGGCTCCTATCACGAAATCACTTACGTAGCACATGAGTTCAAATGGTAGCGTCCAATCTCGGGAAACCATGATTGGAGCGGTTACCAGCCTCTCTTTAAGCAATTTGAATGTACTAATGCATTCATCAGAAAATACGAATGGAGCATCTTTCTCAAGAAGTTGAGTCATTGGTCTAGCGATTTTTGAGAAATCTTTGATGAAACGACGGTAAAATCATGCATGACCTAGGAAACTTCTTATATCTTTCACGGTTATGGGATGTGGAAGTTTACAAATAGTGTCGACTTTGGCTTGATCGACTTCATGCCCTGCTCGAGAGATTTTGTGTCCTAACACTATTCCTTCCGTAACCATGAAGTGGCACTTTTCCCAGTTTAAAACAAGGTTAGAATCTTCACATCTAACCAGCATCTTTTCCAGATTTTCAAGACATTGCTCAAATGAGTTTCCAAAGATGGAGAAATCATCCATGAAAACTTCCATTGAGTGTTCAATCATGTCATGAAAAATTGCTACCATGCATCTTTGAAATGTAGCAGGAGCATTACACAATCCAAAAGGCATTCACTGATAAGCAAATGTGCCATGTGGACAGGTGAATGTCGTCTTCTCTTGATCTTCGGGAGCTATAGGGATTTGAAAATAACCTGAGAAACCATCCAGGAAACAATAGAACATTTTTCCAGATAACCGCTCAAGCATTTGGTCAATGAAAGGAAGAGGGAAGTGATCTTTCCTTGTGGCATCACTGAGTTTGTGATAGTCTATGCAAACTCTCCATCAGGTAATCGTACGAGTGGGAATAAACTCATTCTTCTCGTTAGTTACAACAGTCATTCCTCCTTTCTTTGGAACAACTTGGACGGGACTGACCCAAGGTGAGTCAGAAATAGGGTAAATCAAACCGGCATCTAGCAGTTTGATTACTTCTTTCTTCACCACCTCTTGCATGCTCGGGTTTAAACGTCTTTGAGGTTGAATGACGGATTTGAAGTTCTCCTCCATCAATATTTTATGAGTGCAAAAGGATGGATTGATTCCCTTGATGTCCATGATTTTCCATGCAAATGCTTGTTTGTGTGCCTTGAGCACATTAAGCAACTTGTTCTTCTCATTAATTGATAAGACAGATGAGATTATGATAGGAAGTTGAGTTGTGTTTTCAAGAAAAGCATATTCGAGATGAGATGGAAGTTTTTTGAGCTCTAAAACTGGAGGGTCTTCTATAGAAGGTTTGGCTTTTGGTTCTAGGTCTTGCTCAATGATCTCAAGTGCTTCTTAATGAAATGATGTTTCATCAACTTCAACTTCTTGAATGATTTGGTTCTCACAAACGGGTTCAGTGATTTGGACTTCTATTAGTTGAGTGTTGCAAGCTTCATTTTGAAGAATTTTCTCCAAATGACAACTTATGATTGAATTGCAAGCATCAACGTAATAGAGTGAGTCATCATGATGTTGAGGGTGTTTCATGGATTGGCCTATATCGAAAGTTACTTCCTCCTCGTCTACTCTAAGCATGAGTTTGCCTGTACAAACACCAATGAGAGCTCGAGCAGTCGCTAAGAAAGGTCGACCTAGGATAAGTTGAACCTTTTTGTCTTCATCCATGTCAAGGATCACAAAATCAATGAGAAATATGAATTTGTCAATTTTAACTAAGAGATATTCAATGATGCCCCTCGGATATTAGACAGAACGGTTAGCTAACCGGATGCTCATACGGGTAGGTCTAGGTTCACCTAGGTTTAATTTTTCGAAAACCGTATAAGGCATAAGGTTAATGCTTGCACCTAAATCAGCTAACGCATTACTGTCAGAAAGATTTCCTATTAGGCAAGGTATGGTGAAACTTCCTGTATCAGTCATCTTTTGAGGTAGTTTGTTTTGAAGAACTGCAGAGCATTCCTCATTCAAAACTACGTGTGATAACTCTTCCAGTTTCTTTTTCTTTGACAAGACACCTTTTAGAAACTTAGCGTAGTTTGGCATTTGTGCTAAGGCCACCACCAAGGGCAGATTGATGTGGAGTTGCTTGAACAACCAAGGAATTTGCCATATTGTGCCTCCATTCTTTGTTGTCTCAAACGTCCTGGATATGGAGGTGGTGGAACATAAGGTGGTGGTGGAACGTATTTCTTGGCAGGTTCTTTAATAACAACAGGTTGCTTTTGCTTATCACTCGCATTACTTGGAGTTTCAGTTTCTACCTTCAAGGATGGATTGTAATGCGGGTGCATCACCTTGAGTGGTTTTCCCACTCCTGGTGGTGATGGCTTTGACTTGAGCATTAGGGTTTGTTATAGTGTTGTTGGGCAAAGCTCCTTGAGGTCTTTCAGATAGCTGTTGTGCTATTTGACCTACTTCGTGCTCTATGGTTTGCAATGACGCTTTGTTGCTTTTGATGTTAGCTTCGTTTCTTTGGAACCTCTCCTCATTTCTTCGATTAGATTTTCGGATGTACTCATCTGTGGCTTGTGTGGTTAACAACAACTGCTGCAATAAGTCTTCCATTGATGATGCTCCACGGTCTTGGTTACTACTGCTTGGACCTTGGTATGGTGGTTTCTGTTGTTGGTAAGGTGGCCTTCGGTTGGATCCAGGTGATTATTGGTTATTACCAGCATCTCTGTGATTCGAGTTGCTTCTCCAATTTGAGTTGTTGTTGTATGAGTTTTTTGGGCCTCCTACGTAGTCAACATCTTCAACCATCATAATGCCTTGTGGGCATTCGTTGGTCTTGGGTGAATTTCCACATGTATTGCATCGTGTTATAGTTTTCCTTAGCTCGCTTTGCAATTGTTCGAATTTTTTTGTTAGAGCTTCTAATTGGGCTGCAATTAGGGTTTCAGAGTCTATTTGATGAATACCTTTAGAACTAGGTTTGGTTCTTAAGGGATTGTAAGCAAAGCTCTTCTTAGCTGCTCTTTCTAAGGCTTGGTATGCTTCTGTTGGCGTGACACTTCCGAAATCTCCTCCCGCACTTTGGTCTACCGCTTGCTTGTGGGCTCCGCTGATTGCATCGTAAAAGGTTTGACACTGCAGCCGCAGATCAAGTCCGTGATGTAGGCATCTTCAAAGGAGACTTTTATATCTCTCCCATGCTGTGTGTAATGATTCATCATCATCCTGGCGAAAACTTGTGATGCTGCTTCTTAGTTTGGCAGTGCGATCGGGTGGAAAGTATTTTAAAAGGAATTGTTCAGCCATTTCCGCCCATGTGGTGATGGAGCCAGGCGGAAGTGAATCAAGCCAATCGATGGCTCGGCCTTGAAGTAAAAATGGAAAAAGTCTTAGTCGAATGGCGTCGTCTGAACAGTTATTGATTTTGAAGGTAGCACAGATACGAAGGAATCGTGATATGTGAGCATTAGGATCTTCATCTTGTAACCCATGGTACTGAACAGAGTTTTCTACAAGTTTGATAATACTAGACTTAATCTAAAAATTGTTGGCCGCTATTGTTGGTTGGACAACACTAGACTCATACCTATCTATTAACGGAGTGGCATAGTGTGTCATCTTTATTTCCTCGTCTTGGTTAGCCATGTCTTCTTCGGATGGTGTACCTTCCAAAATGTCTTCTTCAATGACTGGTGCAGTTTGTTGTGATCTTTTGCGCAATCTTTGACAGAAAAGTCGTTCGGGTTCCGGAAGAGGCGGAACAAATTCAGAACTAGACGAGTCGGACATATACTAACTTAATGAAGCATAAGCTAACTAAGGCTTAAAATGAATCAGGCAAAAGTAACTAAACTAACTAGAGCAAACTACCTAAAAATAAAAATGAAGTTTAAACAAAAATATATTAACAAGTTATATACAAGATAGTCAAAATTTTAGTTTGTCTTTCAAACTGCCATGTATCCCCGGCAATGGCGCCAAAAACTTGATGGGTGCGGAAAGTATATATATTTTGATAAAGTTTTATTGCACAGATTTAGTTTTAATTGGTTATTATTAATACTAAATCACACACACAAAAGGCAGTGTACCTATTGTGTGGTAATATAGTGTTGGTAAGAACCAAGTATCAATCCGTGGACACACCTAGCCTACTCAACAAACTTGATATTTGACTATCAGATTTGGTTTTTGTTAAAAAAATGATAATTTGAATTGGAAAGATTTTTAGGATTTAAAAATAAACAATAATAGAAAGGAAGTAAACTAAGATTTGAAGCGTTTGGATTTAAAACCATGGAATAAAAGTTATCATCCTAATTAGATTCCACTACTGTAACGGTGATGAATTGGTGGTGTGATTTAAAGATATGGATTAATGTAATTATGTTAATGTTTATAAAGATGAGCTTGCACGATTTCTCGTCTATCCTACTGCCATAGTGACTTGATCCCGTCAGGCTGAGTTTTAAAAAATTCTAAAAATCAAATGAGTGGAATACCTTTTTTAGCTTTAAGAAGTCAAAAAATTCTCATTCGCTCCTTAAAAAGCATCTACTCCTTGGATCAATCTATGAACAAAAAAAGAACCATTGTCAACAAACTTTGAAATCATGTTTTAGTTAGGTCCATACTACTTTAGATAAGAGCAGCCATGCCATATGTGTGTTGTGGCTCTCCAGTTGGGTAATTCCTCAGATAACACATAAACCAAAAATCTAGCAACCTAATAACCCAAAAATCAATGAATTACAATACTTTAAAGAGAAGTATCAATAGACTTGTTCTATGCAAAAAGATGGTGCTAGCATCAAGTAATATGCCAAGTTCAAGTAATATTTAGAAAACTGATACAAATTTTACCTGTATTCTTCTTTACCACTTCACAACACCATCTGCTACACTGATTCTCCACCGCTGCAAGCGCTCCTTACTCACTCCTCGCAACCACCTAAAACCATTTGGAAAATTCACGACCTCATCACCAAGACTCATCCAAACTCGTGTAGGCTGAGATGAAGTGAGAGCGAGTGAAAGCCACACTGTCGTCGATTGTTGATAGAATTACACCTCCACCACCACCTCTCTATCACTTCCTCCAATCCAATCGATTCAACACCACCAGGTGTGGCATCGCTAGCAGAACACTAAAAACAAAGCAATTTTGGAACATATTTTAGAACAAAATGTTCAAGTTTATACACTAAGAACAAATACTTAATGGAAATAACAATCAAAAGTGAGACCAGCTAGAATTTTTTAAAGAATCCACTCAAGATCAACTTTTGGAACATATTTTAGAACAAAATGTTTAAGTTTTTCAACATGTTCTAACATTCTTGCTTCAATGTCATAAGAAGTACATCCCTAAGTGTTTCCTTGGTTGTAATCTCATAGAAAGTCACATCTTTAGTTTCAAGAATGAAAATGAAATACTTTTTACTATATAGATATACACATGTGGTACTAATGTACTATACATACAATAATGATGCATAAGAACTGTAAAATCTAATTGAAAAACTTGGATTAACTCTATTACCTTTAATGTTTTCTCATGTAGTGTCAGATCTAGCATTTAAGCAACCATAAACCTAGATCCATAAGACAATGCAAACCCACAAACCACTCATTTAATTTCAAGTTATAATAGCATTTAAGCAACCATAATCGCATAATATTATCTGAAATACCTAATTACCAAGTTCTCACCAATAATAGGAAGAATGATAAACGTTGTTCATATGACCGCATGTACTGGAAAGATCGAGTGGCCCGCATTTAAATTAGTGAGCAAAGGGATTGTGAGTACAAAAAGAAAATTAAAAAAACAAAAGCATACCAGTAAAGATATAGAGGAGATACCAACACCTTGATTGAACAAATTAGCCCGAACGAACTTTAGATCTAAGAAAAATAAGGGTTGGTAGTAGTTAACTGCAAGGGTTGAAACCCTAGATCTAAGAATGACAAGGGTAGAAAGTTGTTACCGGCTCCTACCACCATCGGCTCCCATACAACCATCACCGCCACCGCTGGTTCCACCACCGGATCTCTCTCTCATTGCCTCCATCGCCGGTGGCTCCCACCACTGTTGATCTCTCTTCTCTCTATTGTTGCTAAGTGTGTGTTGTTTGAGTTGGTTTCATAAGCCAAATGCCTGATTGATTTTAAAAGTACGTATGACTAATACCTAAATGACTGGATATGCTTAAAGACTTGTACATGAAGCTTTAAGGGTTGTAAAACTCTTAAAATTAAGAGTTTTTTTCAAATGACCATCTTGACCCTCCAATATCTATATTAATATAGTATAGATTGTAAATACATGTGTACCTAGTTTAGGATCTCAAATGTAAAATGTCTTTCATGTCTTTCTTATATGTAATAGAATGGGTACTGAATGAAATATATTTTGTGGTTATGCTTATAATATTAAATATTTCATTGCTTAATGTTTGATAACGCATATTGAACTAACTATATAGGTTTGTGGTTGTTTGAATAGATCTTAGTAAAGTAATTATTGAGAAACATATTCAAACTTAGTCATATGAAGTTTTCATGCGAATGGCCCATGCTAATGAACCATACACATTAACAATTTCATGCTAATGAACCAGTCGCACGACTGAACTTGGAGACTGGATCAGTCGCACGATTGTGACATGAGATTGACTCAGTTGCACGACTGAACACTCAGTCGTGCAGATGGATCAACCGCATGACTCAGTCGCATGACTGAACCGTGCTAATGGTTCAGTCGCACGAATGAGAAACCCTAACCTATAAATACCACTTAATTCGTGAAAAAAACGGACACTTCGAATACCTTCATACTAAATCGTACCCTAGCCGTCCAGAGACTTCTTAGAACCTGTTCCAAGTTCATAGATCGCACTAAATCGGTTTGCAATCGTTCTTAACATTTAGATTACATCTAAAATCGATTCTGCGTGCATTCTCACTGATTGGATCGCCAATCAAATAGGATTCCGCACTATTTTGAGTTGGTATACACGTAAATCAGTTAGTACTTCGTCCCGTACACGATCCTAACAAGTGGTATCAGAGGTAGGTTCTTGATTTTGTGTGTGATTCAATCGTTTTGATATAAAAATTGTGTTTTTTACTCAAAAACGCAATCTTTTTGTGTCAAACAGTGTTTTAGACGTCTCCGGGTCAAAAAGTTAATGTTTTCCGGCATACAGCAATTAGGGTTAGTGAGAAATTGTGTTTTTGCATCCAAAATACCTTAAACCTTTGAATTCTCAAAACCCAGCAGCTTCAGTCGTACGATTGACTCAATCGCACGACTAAATTCATCCACATCCCTCATACGCACGATTGGACTCATTCGTACATCCATTCGTACGACTAAATTGCGTATTCGCATTGTTCATCCACACCTGTCCATTCGCACAATTGATTCATCTGCATTGGTTCATTCGCACGTTTGAGCCATTCGCATTGTTCAATCGCATGAATTTTCCAATCGCACACCTTCATTCGCACAAGTAAAACAGTTTGTTCCAAAGTTTAAAGTTAATAGTAATGGAGGATAAATATTCAGCGTTCATCGCGGGGAGGGATTCAAGGATCCAGAATCTATTGCTTCTGGAAAATGAAGTGGGGAATCATAACAAACCCTCTAAGCTAATCACGTTAGATGATTACCTATAGTGGAAGCAAAGATTCGAGATCTATTTGAATGGAGTAGATCCCAATCTGTGGGATTCGATAGAGACATGGTATAGCATGCCTGTAGGCGTAGATGGAGTCAAACTTACATTAGGTGGCATGACTGATGGACAAAAGGTAAAGTACAATGCTGAGAAGAAAGTTTATACATTGCTAACTCAGTCAATTCCTAAGGACATCCTCTATCAATTTTCTGACAATAAGCAAGCAAAGAAGTTGTGGGATGTATTGGAAAAACGGTATGACGGGAATGCATCATTAAAAGCTCTAAAGGCTAAAGCTTTAAAGAAGGAGTTCGACAACTTCTCGTCAATGGATAAGGAGAGCTTGGATGACGTAATCGATCGGTTCTACCACTTAATGAGTGAACTGCACACTCATGGAGTCACAACGTCTATGGAAGACAAGGTGTCGAACTTTGCATATCGGTTGCCAGAGAAGTAGGTTTCTTTTGTCTCCAACATCAGACATAATGATATGCTGGCGAAGTTAGTATCAATGATTTCATTCTGAAGCTGGGAGATGAAGAGTTGAGGATGAAGTACAGGACCCAAAAGTCTTCATATAATCAGAATCCAGCACTATACAACTCAACTCCACAAGCCAAAACATCTGGAGCGCCACTACAAACGGCATTTGTGTCGAGTTCAGCTGGTCCATCTCAAGCCACTACTTCAGGATCTGACACGTTAGGGTCGTCTGGTACCCAATACATAGCACCTGAAGCCAATGCTCGAAAACTAAAGACCGAGAATCTCGAGAATATGACAGTAGAGGTAGCAAAGGAGCACATGGATCTCTTAGCTATTGTCGTCCACTCCAATGACATGCTAGTTGCTGGGAGAATTGGGAACTGCCATCTGGCAGATGAGGACTACGAGCAGGTAGACGAGACAGAGCTGGAAAGAATGGACATAATGTGGGCCTTAGCAAGTGCTGTCCGGAGAGCTAAGAAGTTTATCAAGAAGACCAGACAGAACTTGATTGCTACTAAGGACACAACTTTTGGTTTTGACAAGACCAAAGCTACCTGCTTCAACTGTGGGGAAAAGGGGCACTTCAAACGTGAATGTGTGAAGCCTAAGAAGACAGGAAATGGGAATCCATTTTCATCCTTCAATCGTCAGGATAAACCCATAAGTAGTCTTACTTCGTCGAGCAAGGATCCTAAAGCCTTGACCGCTCAGGATGACGAAGGACAAGATTGGAGCTTTCGGTTTGTGTCTTCGGGAGAATCCAACATAGCTAGTGTTGAGGACTTAGATGATGACTCAGCAAGCGAAAGTGATATTGCAGTGGAACTCGCGACGTCAAATACTGAAGAAACTGCAAACATGGTCGATCACCTGTCTAAAGAAGGGACAAGCACAAAATGTTCAGAATCACTAGAACCAGAAAAGTCAGACTCTGCTTTGATGGTTGATTCAACCGCACCCTCTCAGGTAAGTACCAAAGACCAATTATTTGATAGTCATGCATGCATTGAATGTAATAAATTTAGGGAAAGCATAGACTTAAAATTTGCTAGGTTATTAGATCATAATGATAGCTTAGTAAATGATTTACAACTGTGCACAGAAGCAAATAGAATTCTAAAACAAAATAAGCATAGTTATAAAGAAAAGATAGAACTTTTGAACAAACAACTTAGGGAAACCGAAGTTGTAGCTTTTAACCAAGCTAATGACATTTAGTTCTATCTAAACTCCCTAGAAGACACTAAGAAACAAAAAGCATTTTTGGAAGTAGAAGTAAATTCATTAAAACAAAAACTGCATAGTTGGACAAGTTCTTCTCACATTGTCCAACACTTAGTAAGAGAACACAACAATGGGGAGGGTTTGGATTATAAAGTGGCTCCACCACCACATGAGACCTTGATGAATGCCAAAAGTAAACCAATAAATAACAACCCAATCAAGGATCATGTGGTGTCCACTCCTCTTGTAAGTGATCCAGATTCCACATGTAAACCTAATGAATCTGGCACTAAACTAAAGGAGGCCACTTCAAAATCAAAAGGTAAAAAGCCTTATGTTAATCTGGATGAACAATTTGAAAAGGTTAAAATAAAGTCCGGTTCAACCAAGTCTATTTTTGAAACCAAAAATACCAAACAAATTAACCAATCACGTGCTTCATGTCTAAGTCCAGATAAACAAAAGGGAAAAGATGTTAAAAATGTTCAAACAATTAATTTTTTTAAACAAGATAAAACATCTAAACAAGAAGTGTCAGAACCCAAACTGAATAAAGTCATATGTGTGTGACACACTTCTCCAAAGAAACAGTTAAATCGTCAAGTCGAAAGCAAATCATGCTACAACTGTGGAAAGTATGGATACACCGTGTCTTACTGTCCTTATTATCAGACTACAAGGAAAAGAGTTGAACTTTTTGACACTAAACAAAGCTCATCCAATAGAAGCTCCATGACTCCACCAAAAAGAGTCAGTGAACCTAAAGTTCAACCCATTACCAGTCGTCTGTTTATCACAAACAGGCCTTACATAAAACTGGTTTATGGAAAGAGAAGTCCATCCTTGTATCTGATAATGAGAAAAAGAATACTACAGATCTTCCCTCACCCTCAAAAGGCCAATGGGTAGAATTTATGATGTGTGATGCCTCTGGGTCACCCAAGCCAGTTAGGCTTGGGTCCCTAACCTCAACTAATGATTTCCATTGAATGTGCAGGGTGTTCGCTATAATGCTGATACTAACACTTGGATCGTAGATAGCGGAGCATCAAGGCACATGACTGGAAACCGGACACTCCTGTCAAACGTCGAACAAATTAAAGGAGGTCATGTTTCTTTTGCGGGAAATAAAGGAGGTTACATCACATCTCAAGGGAAAGTAGGGAATCAGAAAGTAAAGTTTGATAAGGTAAACTACGTTCAACAACTTTAAAATAACTTACTTTCTGTATCCTAAATATGTGACAAAGGATTTAAGGTAGTTTTCGATAACAAAAAGTGTTATGTCCTGAAAAAGGACTATGTGATCCCGGAGGACCAAGTCTTAATGTCTGCCTCAAGATATAATGACCTTTATGTCTTGGATCTATCAAAGGCCTCCACAATGGATCATCAAGTTCAGTGCTTCTTGTCAAAGGCTACCGAGAAGGATTCAATCTCCTGGCATAGGAGAATGGGCCACATCAATCCACGGAAGATGAATCACTTGATATAGAATGATCTAGTGCAGGGAGTAAACGTCAAAAAATTCCAACTCCCAGATTTTTATGTCACCTACAAGAAACAGAAGAAGAAGTCTCATAAGGAAAAGAAGGTTAATTCCATTGAACTGGCTCTTGAGCTTCTTCACATGAATCTTTTTGGTCCAGTCAGTACAAGAAGCATCGCAGGCGACTTGTACTCCTATGTAGTTACAGACGACTACTCAAGATTCTCTTGGGTGATGTTTCTGAAATCAAAATTAGAAACATTTAAGTCATTCAAGGAATTAGTAACTACACTGGAGTCACTCTACAAGCTGAAGGTAAGACAAGTACGCTCAGACAATGGAACCGAGTTCAAGAACCAATGGATGGAGGTTTTCTGCAAAGAAAAGGGAATTGTGCACCATTTCACTTTCACCTACACTCCTCAGATGAGCGGCGTTGCAAAGAGAAAGAATCACAGCTTAATAGAGACAGCACGGACAATGCTAGCAGACTCGAAACTGCCTATCCAATTTTGGAATGAGGCAGTTGTCGGTGCGTGTTACATGTTAAATCGAGTTCTGGTAGTTAAAGGCCATGGCAAGAGTTACGAGTTACTTCAACGAAGTAAACCAAATCTAGAGTATCTTGAACCGTTTGGCGCACTGTGCACCCTACTAAAGAAAACTTAGGAGGGAAAGTTCAGCGAGAAGGCTGAAGAGGGAATCTTTGTAGGATACAACATACCGAATAAGAGAGTTTACAACAACTCAACGGGTCAAGTAGAAGTGTGGTGTAATGTGGACATTTAGAGATACACCACCCCTCCTGCTGGAAAAGGACCCGCATTCTTTTTCGATTATGATGTATTCTTCAAGTCCTTCAACATACCTCTCTCTACTTCTGACGATGAGTTAGCAGCCAAAATGATGTATGATATTTTAAACACACCATCACAAGATTCAACATCATCTGGTTCACAAGGTGAATCGCCTAACCATTCAGGGGAAGCACTCGAAGTTACTGACTTCTCCTCTGACGATGAAACCGTGGAGAATGACCAGAACAATCAGGAGGAATAGGTTCCTACTACTACAAGTCCACAAGCATCTGACATTGATGCCTCTAAGTCTTCGGAACCTCACACTCCTACTACCTCAGATACGGAATCAAACGTTCATAATCTTGATTCTGAGGTCGTTGTTCCCACCACTCCTGGATCACACCTAAATGTCTATCATCCTCTGGACAATGTCATTGGGGATGTCAGATCAGGAGTTCAGACAAGAAATCAGCTATATTCAGCTGATTATGCCTCGGTAAAGGAAAAAGGATACCTTCACGATGGTGCATATTGTTGTTTTGTGTCTCAGTTTGAGCCAAAATACGTCAGTGAAGCCCTAAATGATGAGGCATGGGTGAGTGCCATGCAAGAAGAACTTCTTCAGTTCAAGAAGTTAGGTGTATGGACACTAGTGGATAGACCTAAAGGTGCTAAAGTCATTGGCACCGAATGGGTATCGAAATGTAAGAAAGATGACCATGGTGTCATCATCAGGAACAAGGCTCGACTTGTAGTTCAAGGATTTCGACAAGTCGAGGGAATTGATTACAATGAAGTATTTGCATCTGTGACGAGAATGGAAGCCTTCCGTATCTTCCTAGCTTATGCCTCTTACATGAAGATTAAAATCTATCAGCTAGATGTAAAGAGTGCATTTCTTCATGGTGAAATCTGGGAAAAAGTGTATGTCAGTCAACCCAAAGGATTTGAGGATCCATATCATCATGACAGAGTTTACAAACTGGATAAGGCTCTCTACAGGCTTCATCAAGCCCCGAGAGCATGGTATGAAAAACTCTCAACTCACCTTGTGAAACACGGATTTCGTAGAGGTGTAATTGACTATACACTCTTCATCAAAGAAAAGGATGGTGATCTGCTACTTGTTCAGATTTATGTTGATGACATAATCTTCGATTCCAAGAACGAAGACTTATGTAAAGAATTTGAAGTAGTAATGAAGGCAGAATTTGAGATGAGTGTCATGGGAGAGATTAAGTTCTTTCTCAGGTTACAGGTGGATCAAACACCAAAGGGATATTTCTACATCAGACCAAGTATGTAAGGGGATATTCTCAGTTGGTTGGACATGGAGAATGCTTCCGTAGCTGGGACTCCACTTGCTACAAACCATGATGTAGCACCCGACGAGAATGGTGATCTGGTCGATGCCACCATGTACCGAGGAATAATTGGATCCCTCATGTACCTCACTGCCTCAAGACCTGTTATGATGTATGTGACGTGTCTTTGTTCAAGATATCAGGCAAAACCAAAAGTTAACCATCTTATCAGGGTCAAGAGGATATTTCGTTATATGAAGGGTACACCAACACTGCGGTTATGGTATCCTCGTGACGATGTTTTTTAGCTTACCACGTATAGTGATTCGGATTATGGCGGCTGCAAGATGAACTACAAATCCACCTTGGCAGGTTGTCAATTCTTTGGGAGAAGATTAGTCATGTGGCTGTGTAAGAAGCAGACATCAGTTGCGTTGTCTACTTGTGAAGCTGAATATGTTGTTGCGGCAAGCTGCTGTTCTCAAATCATCTGGATTCAACAGCAGATGCAGGACTACGGTTTGAAATTTTCTAACACCTCTATATTTGTTGATAACTCTGCTGCAATAGCCATTACTATGAACCCTGTCCAACACCCTAAGACCAAACACATCGGTATTAAATATCACTTTATACGTGATTGCTTTGAAAAGAATCTAACCGATGTTGTTAAAATAAATACGGATATTCAACGCGCTTATCTATATACAAAATCCTTTGATAAACCATGTTTTTTATATTTGTTAGAGGTCAACAACTTTAAAAATAAAAGTGATGTCATTGCAGAAGATGAACATGCGTAGTCTGATGTGTCGAGTCCATTTTTCTTATATTTTTTTCTTTTATTTAATTAATTTTAGTATTTTTTTCTATTTCGCCTATTAAAATCCTAAAAATAAACTCAGTTTTGGTTTTAGAATTTTAGGGGGAGAATAGGTGAAGTTAGTAATAATTAAAAAAAATGAGGGAGGAGGACATGCTAGCTGATAGAAATGAGATCAGATATGTGAAACCGATTCAATGACTATGGAAAATGATAGTACACAGGAACAAAGCATTTGGGACTTTAAATGATTAAATTGAATTAGATGCAAAATTCAAAGTATCAGTCTAAGAAGTCTGGGAAATATAAAAGAAAAATGATAGTAAAACTGGCTACTACTAAGGTAATAAAAGAAAGTAAATCTAGAGGTTGTTAGACCACTACATGATGTGTTGGTAGATTCAACACAATAGATGATTAGACCTCATTGGTGAATTCAATTTAAACTAAGCTGTTCAACTGACTGTGGGTTCCCATCTTATCACTGGTTAACACAATCAGTTATTTCCAATAAGGGGGGATGAGCAAATAAATACCACAAATGTGTACGGATGACCACAAAAAGAGCAAAGCACGAAAAAATGAACAATAAACGCGATCAAGCTAATAACCTATGTTGTTGGTGCGTTATGTGCAAAAAGAAAAATTTATGCTCTAACAAGAAGATAGGTTGTGTGCCTCTCTGCTATGCGATGGCACTGACCTGAGATAAGCATAACCTAGATATTCTAGAGTTCATTGTTGTTTGCCGCCTCTCTGCTATGTGGTGGCACTGACCTGAGGCTTGGCTTCTCTTTGAAAGCTCCAAGAATAGTTTCTTCTTGTCAAAATACCCGTAGACCGCTCAAAAATCTCCTGAGGAATGTTGATTACCATATAAACATGGGATCCACAAATGTTGGTTGAAATAATCAAACTTAATACATCGCCAATCTGAGTCAAAAGTCTGTGTATGGATTTAAGTGGACACGTATATTGGCAATCATCGTGGTTGTAATTCTTGAAAGTCCAAATCAATGTGTTCATCTTATAGTACCAATATGACTTCCTAAACTTGCTAGTGACTCTCGATGAAAACAAGAGTCTAGCATCCAAAGATTTTGGTAACATGTCCTGAATCAGTTGAAATACCTGTATGATTTCATAATGAGTCGTAACAGACATGGTCATAATAGCTTGAAGCTGTACTGTTCTAGAAATAATTATGTTAGATATCTATATTAGGATTTCCACCTCACACAAAATCACAAAAACATGTTTAGTTTTGTCTTTTACTTTTAGTTCTTTTACTTGGTTTAACTTTTCTAGTCAATTTAGTTTTATATGTCGGACTATGCCGTGGAATTCATTATGGGATTTAGATCATTTAAAGAGGTCACGTCTGAGGTGACAAATTGTTTTAAAAAATCACATCTGAGATGATCAACTGCTCAAAATGTTTATTCAAAAGTTAACAAGGGCTGAGTGTTGAAGTGTCATAAGGTTAAACTCATAAGTATGAACCATTCGCACGACTGGACCATAAGTATGGACCAGTCGTACGATTGAATCACACTTATGAACCATTCACCCAAATGGAGCATGAGTATGAAACATTCACACGACTGGCTTACAAGAATGATCCATTCGCCTGAATGGGGTTGACCGAATGAGTCAGTCGCCTGACTGAAACCCAGTAGGCCGACTGAATGTGATCGACTGAACCAATCGCATGACTGAGATCCAATCACACGAATGAAAAGAGCTAATGGATCTAGTCGTCCGATTGAAACCAGATTCAGTATAAATAGGCTAAAGTCGGTCGCATATGCTCATCATTCTTCAATCGCCCTAAAATCGCCTATAGTGCCGTTACTCTGCCCGATTATCTATTGATCTTGTTTAACCACAAATTGTTGTATTCTGACGATCAATAGTGTTTATACAGGTACAATGCGGTGCAATCTACTCAAATGGAAATCGTTTTGTGCCCTAGATGACTGAATTCGGCCCTAACATAGAACCGAGACTTATTTGGATTAATAAACTAATAAAGTTAAGTAAAATGTTGAAATCAAAGTCATTAGGTCCTAAGTAGGGTGATTGCGACTCTAATAAGAAAAACCACGATGTCTAATATCATGATTTGCTCAAAATTTGAATTTCAATCAAACAGATAGTCTGTCATGCGAATGGACACCCAGATGAACTACAATCACACGACTGAGCTGGGCGAATGACTCAGTCGGCCGAATGAACAAGGTGTATGAGCTCAGTCGGCCAACTGAACCAGTCACAGACTCAGTCACTTGATTGAACTCAGTCGCCTGATAAGTCACCCGACTGATTCAGTCACATGTTAGATCAACGACTGAACCCAGTCGTATGGTTCAATCTCACGATTGAACCAGACTGATCTCAAATAGGTTAATGTGAAATGGTTTTTTTTTGTGTGCTGATCTAATTTGTATGCTTCTTGTGTTACAGATTCATGGCAAATCGATGGATCATAAACACCAAGCACAATATCTGTGCTCACTTGGATGCCACTACTCGGAATGCTGCCGAGTTTGCTGGCATTATTGCTTTCCTGAAGAGAACACGGATACATTGAGCCATATCTACACCATGCACTCCCTACAGGTCTATACAGCAAGCCTTTTGGAGGGTGCATCAGTTGACCGATCTAGTGAGCCCTACTGCATTCGGTTTGGGCAAGAGATAGAGGTGACAGTGGCAGACCTTCGACGTGTACTAGACCTGGGTGATGATACTGCTCACCTAACCAGGTTACACCCTCTGATTGTGAGGGGATGTTTTCTCAAGATGAAGTACTCTGGGGACATCAATGCAGGTGTGCTAAACAAAAGCAACCTGTGTCCCCAGTTCAAGTACTTAGCACACGTCATCCTGAAGTGCATTGCTTCGAGAAGGGGTGGATTTGATGACTTATCAGACCAAATCCAAAATGCCTACGTGGCACTGGTGCTGAATCACCCCTTCAGCTTCTCTAACATGATATTCTCATACCTGATCGAGAATCTTGAGGCAAAAGGCAAAGAGGGATTCTGCATGTACCCGCGATTTCTTCAGATGATCATCAATGAGAAGCTTCCTTCTTTGCCTATGGAGAGCCATGATGCGGTATCACTTGAGGTGATGGATGACACCACATTGGGCCACATGAAGGTGTACAGGGGGAAGCAGGTTAAGCCCCCTGTGAGGAGATTGTTCGGGCATCTAGCCCGAGAGGATTACGTGGCGCCGGCAAGGCGTAAGTGGCGCCACGAGGAGAGTGATTCAGATGTAGAGTAGATTACTCTTCCATCTGATGAATCCGATGATGATGACAGTGGCGCTGGTGGAGACTCTGGCCCCGCTTCTTCTAGGGCCACCACTACACATGTTAGACCTCCACCACCCACTCATGGAGATGCCACCATAGCAAGTTTTCATCAGGATTTTTGTCCTCCTGATGAGGAGGAGGAGTCTGAGGAAGATTCTCTGGTGCGAATGGTGGGGAGCCGTGTCGTAGCCATAGAGAGATGTATAAGGGCGGTTGGTGGACGCTAAGGGGAGTCCGGGGATGCTGCTGCTGCTGATACAGATCCATCATATACCCCGGACCCGCCCTGCAGCCAAGGGGGGCCACAGTGCCTAAAGGCACAAGGAAGAAAAGAATGACTCACCCCTATGGCAAGAAGGGGAAGAGACTAAAGTTCACATTGACCTCTGCTACAGCCTCAGCCACTACCTCAGCCACTACTACTACCACCACCACTACCACCATTCCACCTACCACCACTACTACCACCTCACATACCACCACTACCACAGCCACTCCACCACTTACCCACACCACTTCCACAACCACTACAGCTTACCCATCACCACCCACACATATACCACCTCCCATATTCACCACTACCACCACCACCACTAGTCACCGGGCAGGACCATCATACCACCCATCTTTTCCCTCAGGACCATCTCTACCTTCCAGTGGGGTAGAGGAACAACTTTCAGCATTAAATCGTATGGTGCTGAAGCTGTTGGTTGCCGATGACGAGAAGACTGCTCAGCTATGACAGCTAATGGAGCTAACTGCCGCACAATCACAATAGATCTCTCAACAGGCACATCAGATAGAGGAGCAGGCTCAGCATATGGCTGCTCAAAGTCAAGAGATTGCCCAACTTAAGGAGCAGAACGTGCTATCTACTAAGAAGATCGAGGAGTTGGAGGATGCCAAAACGACCATCATGCTCAAACTTAAAGGCACAAAAGATAAGCCTCTGAAGATCCGAGAGGGAGATGGCGATGATAGTAATGATGATGATAGTGATGATGATGATGATGATGATGATGATGGTGATGATAAAGGTGATATAAAGAGGATAACACAAAGGGAGGTAATGATGAGGATGGAGGAGACGGTAAATAAGGAGGAGATCCATCTGCTTCGGGTGCCACACCAGCTAGTGAGAGGTGGACCAAGAAAAGTCAAGACCATGGTGCCTCAACATCACCCCCAACTGCAGAAAAGCATATGATTCAGGACAAAAGTAATACTTAGATGTTTCAGTATTCTGAACTTTTGTGTATTTGAATCTTGTACTAAAACTTATGTAATGAATGTTTATGTATATATTTGATTATTTAACTGTCTTGATTATCTACTAATGAATGATGTGTTACATGTTTTAAATTAAGCAGATCCAAACTATCAACGAGATGAATATGATGTTGCTCCCCTTCAACAGATCATACACAACTCACAACGATTCTTGATTTGCAAGGGATAGTCAGGAGGTCTGTGAGTTACACTCTTGAAGAAGGAGAAATAATTCACGACCTTACTGATGAGCAACTGGCTAAAATGTACCGATTGAATCCAGATGAGATCGTGAAGGATGCTCCTACGGTTAATGTGGACAGTGACGATGAGCTGAATGATGTAGACGAGATAGAGATTGAAGATGTCACGGCATAACATTATCCAGAGTATGCTGACAATGAGGGAAATATGGTCCCCAATCTGGGTGACACTCTTGTCAGTGATACATTTGAAAAACTGGATAAGATGGAGGAGGAGTCGGAAAAGAATAATGATCAACCCCAAGCCTCAGACGCCGATGTCAACATTAAAAAGGCTAAATGGGCGGCATGTTTTGCAGAGATCAGAGCCCAACGCAGTGCTCCAAAGCCTAGTACCTACACCAAGCTCTACAAAGTGAAGAAGCATCTGAAGGTGTCAGGAAAGATTATAGCGTGGGCATACTTTGATGATCTAAATGTGTATGCTATCAAGAGAAGAAGGGGATTGAGTACTTCAGATTCCCACATGATCAGAAGACTCTACCCGGTTTTGAGCTTAACCAGCTAGCTAAATTGAAGCTATTATATGCTGACCCTCAAAAGATGTCAAGCTGGTTTGAAGCAGCTTTGAAGAGAGAGTACCACACCAGGTGGGTCAACTTCAAACCTCAACAACCAACGAGGTATATCAGAAGATCTGAAGTTGATGCCATTACTAGAAAGCCAAAAATTATGCTGAAGTGGAGTCCTCCGCGCACAATGTCAAGAATCCCTCTAAGGGAAATGCCTCAGGACTTCACTCCACACTTTAATGGTGGTACTACGATTGGAGAACAGGTGAGGCGGTCATAATGTTAAACAGAGATGGAAATATGGAAACAATCAGGGTGTTTGATCCAATGTGGCTCACTAACTTTTCGGCTAATGATGTTTACACCTTATATAAGTGGCCACTGTTCTATGGCGCACAAGACATTGTACAAGCCCTCTAGTTTCAAAATGTCATAAGGCTCTGTTTCGCATTTGAGATACATGTTGGAGCTACAAGAGAGGAGAAGTACAAGAAGTTTGAAGAACTAATTAAGAATGTTAGACAATAGAGTAAACTAGGTCCAAGGGGGAGTTTGTACATACATGTGTACCTAGTTTAGGATCTCAATGTAAAATGTCTTTCATGTCTTTCTTATATGTAATATAATGGGTACTGAATGAAATATATTTTGTGGTTATGCTTATAATGTTAAATATTTGATAACGCATATTGAACTAACTATATAGGTTTGTGGTTGTTTGAATAGATCTTAGTAAAGTATGATTGAGAAACATATTCAAACTTAGTCGTATAAAGTTTTCATGCGAATGGTCCATGCTAATGGACCGAATGGTCCATGCTAATGGACCGAATGGTCCATGCTAATGGACCATATGCATGAACAACTTCATGCTAATGAACCAGTCGCACAACTGAACTAGGAGACTGGATCAGTCGCACGATTGTGATATGAGATTGACTCAGTCGCACGACTGAACACTCAGTCGTGCGGATGGATCAACCGCATGACTCAGTCGCATGACTGAACCGTGCTAATGGTTCAGTCGCACGAATGAGAACCCTAACCTATAAATACCACTTAATTCGTGAAAAAAGGGACACTTCGAATACCTTCATACTAAATCGTACCCTAGCCGTCCAGAGACTTTTTACAATCTGTTCCAAGTTCATAGATCGCACCAAATCGGTTTGCAATCGTTCTTAACGTTTAGATTAAATCTAAGATCGATTCTACGTGCGTTCTCACTGATTGGATCGTCAATCAAATAGGATTCCGCACTATTTGAGTTGGTATCACATAAATCAGTTGGTACTTCGTCCCGTACACGGTCCTAACATAGATATATATACACACGCACACACACATATATATATATATATACATATATACATATATATACATATATATACACATATATACACACATACACACACACATATATACACAATAAAGTAGCTAAATTTATGACGGACATTGCGTATCATTTAGAACGCATCATAAAATTCAGAAAGATGACACATGCACACTCGTCATTTATGACTATCCCTTCTTTGATGCGCAATGCGTGTCGTCTATTGCCTGTCATAATATGTGCATCATCTTGCGTGCGTCATAAAGAGATGACGCGCAGATGCATGACATCTTTAATTTATGACTACTCTTTTCCTGATGCGCATATGCACGTCATCTGACCCTAAATATGACGCGCATTGCGCGTCATCTATTGTAGTTTTTCTAGTAGTGTTATAACTTGTTTGGGTTTATTTAGTATTGTACTTTTTATGTAATGAATGTTTAAGATTTTTCGTTGCGTAAGAATGATATCAGTAAGTTACATCTTCAACTATTTTCGGTGGGCGTGATAATTGTTAACCTATTTAGCTCATTAATTAAAACCTACCAACCAGGTTAAGATGTTTACTAAGTGAATACTCCCTCATCCCATTTGACACGTTTAGCACCAAGTAGGATCAAGATCAGCCCCTTGTATATAAGGCTCTAAACCTGCGCTTCTTTAAATATCCCATCCCAACATAGGTTTTAAAGCTTAACTAAGAGAAAGTGGAAAGAAAGGGGGTGCTAGCTACAATTAAACTAAAATAAATGTGTTAAATGAGTCGTGTTTGGGATATACAAATTAAGTGTCTTCAACTAAGGATTGATGCTTTGACAAGAAAAAAATGTGTCGTGTTTGGACACCTCTAAGTTAAACAAAGTTAGAAAATAAGGTAAACAAACTTGTCAATACCAACGGATACTTGAAAATACTCACATCTTATTAGACACAGACATATACTAAAAAAGACGAAAGAACTCACATATCTAAAGGATTTCATGAGAATGTCAACCAAAATGAACTAACACTTAATACTAACAAGATGTTGAACTAGACAAGGTCAATACATCAAAAACCCCAATTCTAACAATATTAAAACTCCTCAAAGACTGAGAGAAAGATAAACAAAGACACATGACGCCCGAGGACCGAGGTCTTCTAGACAAATAAAGAAACTAAATAATGGGACACAACACTATCATGAAATCCTAATCAAAATCTAATATAGACTCAATTCAAGGAAGAAGATGAAGGCTATGTTGTTGAAGAGATGAAAGAGAGGATAGCACGTTCAAGTTCTAATCTCAGATTACTAAAGAATAATTGGAAAAAAAGAACTTTCAAACTTGATGCATACAACACTTGAGCTTCCACTGCTATACAGCTTCTTGACAAATATCATTTTATCTCCGAACATAAATTCACCAAATCAGTAAATCCTACTTTTATATATAGTTTGCAACATCAAATGTATGTCTTCAACAAAGCTCTAAACTATGTACATCTTATAAAAAAACAGAAAAAAAAAACATAAGCTACAAATTGTTTAAAGATTTGTGCTAGTAGATTGACAAGTGAAATTAGCATGTACATAAAGACGACTCATGTATTCACGAGTTTACACGAATATTACTCTAGTAACCAGATTTTGTTTCCTCTTTGCCCTCATATTATTAGTATTCTTAAAATAAAAAAAGTTATAACATATAACACGTATGTCTAAAATAGTTACGTGTAAACTGCATAATATCACTTCCTCGATTAAATTCGCCAGCCACTGTTACAAAGCCCAACCTCTTACCAGCCCACATTAGACGTTAACAAAAAAACCAAGTCCATACCCGACCTGGTAGACCCGAACCGTACCGGGTCCGGGTACAACCCGATACCGGGTGTATCTGGTTCGTACCTGGAAAAAACCGGGGGGTGTACCCGGTTTGGGGTATTTGGATTTTTCAAGAACCGGACCCGAACCGGTTGAACCCGGGTTGGACCCGGTTTCAACCGTTTTTTTTATGTAGCCGTTTTTAACGGCTATATAGCCGTTGGGGACCAAATTTGACCGTTTTTTTTGTTGTTTTTGCCTTTAAAATAAGTATAAATAGGTGTGGGTTGATATGGTAAGGTACCCAAGCTTCAAACACAAAAAAACATACGCAAAAAATGCAAACAATACTCTCGTTTACTCTTAAATCTTCAATATGGCTCACTCTCAATCTTCCGTTGGTTAAGGTTCATCGAACTCTCAACCGTCGTTCGTGTTCTTCCACACAATCGTAACATGGATGTTTGGTGCAATTGGGATATGGTTGAGTTGAGTGACAGATCTGTAAAGGCTCGTTGCAAGTTTTGTGGAGCTTTACTTGCTAAAAATTCTAACACGACTTTAAACAAACACATTAGCAAGAAGTTTTGTAAGTCGTTGAAAAATAATCCGGATTCGCAACAAACACAATTGAGTGGAGACGGTGGAATCTTTAATTACAATGTTAATGAGGTTCGAGATCGAATGGCAAAGTTCGTGATTCAAGAAGCTTTGCCTTTCAATCACTTTGACAACCCTCGGTTAACCAACTTAATTCGAGAGACGCTTCAACCTCGTTACACTCACGTAAGTCGTACTACACTTAGACGTTATTGTTTAAAATTATGGAAGCAAGCAAAAAATGATTTAATTGTATTATTTGAAAATATAAATACCGGTGTAAATTTAACTAGTGACGTTTGGTCGGAGCCACATGGTTTGCCCGAATCGTACTTTGCGTCACCGCTCATTTGGTAGATCTCAGTTCATGGCAAATGACGAATCGTACATTTGCGTCACCGCTCATGCTAGTACCTCGTTTAAAGACCCCGTTATGACTATGTTGAATGTTGTTCGGGATGTGACGGCTAAACGTCAAAGGGGTAACGCCCCAACAAGCGAACTTGGTATATATAGTACGACGAATTTTATTTCAACTATGAGTACTCAAGATTATCATGCATTTGATATTTTGGCTTGATGGAAAGGAAAGGAATCCCAATTTCTAATTCTTTCCGTTATGGCCCGTGATTTACTAAGCGTCCAAGCTTCTACGGTAGCTTCGAAGTTTGCGTTTTCTCTTAGTGGCAGGGTAATATCATTACGGAGAACAAGATTAACTCGGAAGCGGTGGAGATGTTCATTTGTTAAAAAGACCACTTAGACGCAATGGATCGTATACAAGACAAAACAAATCTTGAAGACGAAATTGCAATTGAATCCAAAGTACACGATGAAGAGGTAGAAGAAGGAGTATCTTCTCGTATATCCGACGAAGAATTAGCATTTGATGAAGCCTCTCGAACAAAATAGCCGGTTAGTTAAATAAAAATTTTATATTATTTTTTATTGATTCGTTAATGAATTTTTTAAGTTGTTTTAATAAATAAATAATAAATAATGAGTTATAGATGTTTTTTAATGTTGTTATAATAATAATAATAATAATAATAAATAAATAAATAAAACTTGGTTGTACCCGGTTTTGGACCCGACCCTAACCGGGTAGGTCGAGTAGGGTTTTAAGGGTGACCAACCCGACCTGAACCCGAACCCGGATTCATCAATACCCGGGTCCCAAAAAAACCAGCCGGCCCGTACCCGGTTTGAACCCGGTTCCAGGTCCGGAAAAAAACCAGTTTGTGCAAGTCTAGCCCACATCACTTTTATATGAATTTGTGTCAAAAACACGGCCCGTCTCACATCAACTTTGTAGTTTTTACTTTTTTTTTAATTTTAACGGGCATTTCATTTTAAAACTTACTAGTTAGTTATTTTATTTTAAAACTTAAAAGTTTAAGCCCATAAATATATGTGTTAATGGTTGTGAATAGACTTGCACAAAAAAAACCGGGTACGGACCGACCCGAACCACCCGGTTCGTACCCGGAATAAACCGGCGGTTTCAACTCGGTTTGGGATTTTTTTGAATTTCTAAAACCCGACCCTACCCGGACCCGACCTGACCCGGTCTAAACCCGAAGTAAATCCGGTATTGGACCCGATATCGAACCCGGTATTCTACATAAAAAAAGGAAAAAAAATTAGAAAAAATAAACCAAACCCGGTTCCGGACTCGACCCGGACCCGACCCTACCCGGGTATGGCGGGTAGGGTTTTCCCGCAAGTGAACCAACCCGGACCCGTACCCGGGTACAAAAAAACCCGACTGGACCGAACCCGGTTTGAACCCGGTTCCGGGTCCGGCCCAAACCCGATTTGTGCATGCCTAGTTGTGAATCTGTGTATTAGAGTAGTATATGTAAAATAATAAAAAGTTAAAGAGTTTACAATCAACCAAGAGTTTTTGAGAAATATTTGTTCGCGTTTGAAATCAAGAGATTGTTATGAAATTTTATAAATATTATTATGTAACTTAACAAAACTCGTTGTTCACTAAACAGAAGATTAAGTTTTTAGAGTTAATTTTAGTTTTGCTCCCTAAGATTTAACTAAAGTAACAATTTTTTTAAAAGATTAAATACATCAATTTATCTCCAAAAGTTTGATATGATGTTTCAATTTCACTCCAAAAGTTTTATCATCTTGGATAAAATTGAAACAACTAATGACACTTTTGGATTAAAATTAAAACAACTTATTAAACTTATAGAGGTAAATTGATGTTTTTAATATTTTCTAGAAAAATAATTATTTTTAACAAACATTGAGGAGTAAAATTGAACTTAACTCAAGTTTTTATTAACAACATATTTTTTACTTCTAATTAATACCACATACCTTGCTCTTATAAAGATTTGAACCAACTCCATATCAATCACAAGTTTACTATTTTACAAACTTTTAAATTAAACTACTCTTTGATCCCTTAACTTATGAATGTCAATTTTACATCCTTGTACATATCTTTGATTGACAAAGAGATAGGTCACTTGAAAATGGTAGTTAGCTAACCTTTCAATGTTACTAAGTTGGGCAAATTAAAGTTCTACGAACAGAATGATGTAATTCAAAGTTTAATAGCTTCAAAGATGCTTTCTAATCAACAGTGGAATTCTCCCACGCGTTACAAAGAAAAATTGTATTTGCATAAAATAGAAAATACTATTTCGAGTAGTTGTAAGGGTGATCTTGGTGAGCCTTCACATGTTTTGTCTTAGATAAAATTCATAACGAAACGTTAACTAAAATAAGAAAGGCTCAACAGTCTATGCTAAATTTCATACCAAAAGTCATAAGAAAACAAAATTGTATTCAGAATATAAATAAATAAAAGTTAAAATTTTAAAAGGGGGTTTTTGGTTATATTTAATTTCTTTGTTTTTTTGTTTTTAGATAAAGGGACAAAATGGTCATTTTTTAAAAGTTAATGTCCAAATTTAATCGACACCCACACCATGGACCAAATATGTTACGAACTGCCAAACACAACGGATCAAATCAATAATTTTATAAAAGTTATAAAAGACGAAAACTGAAACTTTAATAAAAATACCAGATGATTTATGTAAATTACTCTATACATCATGTCTTGTTAGATAGTTAGAAGTAGAAGTGGATTATTTCTCATAACTAACTTAATAATGACAACTCTGGCATTAAACGGTAGTTAGGTGCTTTAATCGTTCGCAACCACAATAATTACGAAAGCTTTGAGAAAAACACATTGTCAAGGGTTAATTAATCGTCATTAAAACCAATGTTTGATTTCTCACAGAAGTTAACATTAACTAATATCTATACTGTTAATTTGTTAGGTGAGTATTAAACATTTCATGGTCCTTCACTAGTGCCATTATCTTGTTACTTTGTTTACAAATTGGCTATATTGTTACAAAGGGGTCCTCAGGTGCTAATTAGCGGTATATGATTGCATCCGATCGGTATTATGACCCTAATCCGATCTATAAATCGTTGATCTTATGTTGGAACCCCTCCTCCGTTTTTTTTCGCTACAAAGTCAAAAAAATTATGTTTATTTCGTCCGAAAATTTTATACGTATTAACCCTCCCCTACAAAACAATTTATGAATCTCGTGACTTCCGCCTCCTGTATATTTGCTCAAGTCCACCTCTAAGGATAGATAGGTGGCGCAAAAACACACACAACTACACAAGAATATAGTTTTCACGAACTATTATACATCTAAAAGATATGTGATGGAGCAGTAACATGGTGTATAGAAAATGTGTATCTCTTTAAGTGGTTGAGGGTTTAAGTCTTATAATATACCAAAAATATAGACTTATGTAAGATTAGAGGACGTGTGAGTTAGCCATTTTAGAGAACTATTATTCATCTGAAGATGATACGGGAGATAGGTGACTCGAAAACACACAAGAATACAATCAGTAAAAGTTTTCACAAACTATTATACATATGAAGATGATACGAGAGAGAGGTTTCATCAGAAAGTTTGGTGCAAGAAAGCATGCAACTTCTCAACATGTTGGCGATGTTCCAGCAGCAGCATTCATCTAACATACTTTGATTGCAACACATCTCCAAACACCAACACAGTATATATAAACACACACTATACACACAACAGCAACACACACACACACACACTGATCACTTTACTTCACTTCACTTCACTTAACTTATTTACAGTCATGCAAAGCCCCAGAATAAAAGCGACCCAAAAGAGTGCAAAACACACTTGCTGCAGCAATGATCATGCTGTTCGTTCGCCAACTAGACCTGTGAAAACAGTTTCCACTTCTGTTACTATTAAAACAAAACCCTCGGTACGACCTTTTCACTGCTTGTATGTGATTGAGTTTGAGGTATTATCAATATTATAACCATTTCTATAAGTAATTTAGTTGCAGGGTATCCCAACAAAGGCATCAGTGAAAGAAAACATGAAACCTGTGGATTTTAAACTACAAACAATGGCGAAAGAAAACACCAAGTCTGTGGATGTTAAACTGCAAACCAAAGAAAGAGCAGTTAAACGCGCTTTTTTTAACTACTCGGTCAGTTCTAGTGACCACATATTTGCTAGTAAATGTGAATATCTTCTGTACTGAATCTCTAAATATGCAGGTAGCAACAAAGCTCTATCTAATGGAGCAACAAAAGCGACAAGTAGAGAGGATACAAAAGGCATGTATAATCAAACTTGCAAGATTTGTGCTATACATGTGTCTTTTTGAATTTGTAATTCCTTTTAGTAATACATGATAGTAGAAAAAAAGACAAAACGATTGAACCTTCCTTAATAGATGTTGACATTTATATTGACAACAAAACCGAAACTTAAACCAGATGATCGAGGAAGAGGAAGTCCGAATGTTAAGAAAGGAAATGATCCCACGAGCTAAGTTGATGCCGTTATTTGATCGACCTTTCATTCCACGAAGGTTATAAGCGAATTTTCGAAAAGAATACTGATCGATATATCATATATTTACTTGTAGTTAGTTATCTTTGAGTAGTTAAATGACTTCTTTTCTGCAGATCTACAACTCCTACAAAGTTGCAAAAAAGCCAAGTTCTCAGGAAAAGCATCGAAACAGCTTCTCGTGCACGCGTGAATTCTACAGTTTTGGGGAAAATGAAGCCCATTGATCACCATATATCCTCATTGATCTTGTATAGACAAGCCAATTAAGCTCGTGCTTGTTGAGCTGTTAGCCGTTGATGAGGTGTTTAGACTTAGAGAGTGTTGTTTTTTAAATGTCTGAAGCATTGAATTTAAGTAGCGTTCTGTTGAATAAAGTTAAGAAGCTGCAAGAACAAATGTGGGCTGGTGGCCTGAAGACTAATAAGAAACTTTTTTTTTTGAGATTGGTTTTTTGTGTAATCATGTATTGATTTTGACTTTTGAATGGAAATTCATGGATTTTTTTCTTCTCTTTATTATCTTTAACCATTTATTTAAAATCTTCTCAAGTCACATAAGTGTTGCCCTTTAAAAGGATTGATTTAGAACTTGTTAAAATGAATAATTGATTTGTACAGAAGTTGGAGTATGGTAATAGTATCAGTGGCTAAGATGGCGGTGGGCGGTTGTTTGGGCAGTGGTTCGAGCGGTGGCAGCCACAGTGGTGGTGGCACTACGCATGACAATGGCAGTGGGCGGCAACAACAGTGGTGACACAACGGCATGACAGTGAGGGTAGAAGAAAACTCAAGTAAACGAACGTTAAATCAATGACTCAAAAGTAGATTCATTATAATTCTGGTTTTAGCTCCCCAAACAAATATGCTAACCCTCCAAATAATATTCCAATTCAAATTAATTTAATAAGCCAGACAAGTATGAAATAGAATTCGAATTCCAATTTTATTGAACTCGAAAACAATTTCAATGAAACAAAAAATGGCTCTGTATGAATCAGCAGTTTACTACGAAACAAATGATGCCCCCATATGAAATAACATTTGTTTGTCCTTACAACTGAAGAATATTGTAAGAATCGTTATCCGCTAGTCGAAGTTTTTATGTATAAATTTCACTTTTATGTATAGAAACAAACATTTATACGTGTAATGTTAATGACAATGTTCAGATTAGTTCTGATTAGTTCCACCCAGGACCAACTACCAATTTTGGGTACCGATTAGTTGAAATTGACAAGATAATGGACCGACTACCGATTAATCGGCCGCCTAAGCCAATTTTTACAACACTAACCTGTTATTGACCCAATGTGGAGACAAGGTATGTGCTGTTCATGACTCATTTAGAAATGACCTAAGGCACTTGGAGTATCAAGACAAGGGGGACTACAACAAATCCAGCCCGTAAAGAATTTCAGTTCCGCAAGTCCACATTATTATTCTAATAATGCAGATTCATGTAGTTCAAAATTCCACTGATCAATAATGTGAACATGCACCCAAAAATGTGTAGTATTAGGTGAGTTTAACTGATGCTAATGACCTGATAACATGATGCATAAGGACAATACAGAGATGTGGCCAAATCTTAACCTAGCCAAATAGCCATTAGCAGATATCACATAGGAAGCCAATGCTGGTAAAGATGTAGAAGACATGTTTATAACTAGACAGGACAAGAGTTCCATTACAAGCTACATTTTCAAACGAAATGAGTCGATATATGTCAAAAATGAGTCTGTATAGTTCAAATACCTACATATTATTGACCTAATAAACATAATTGAGAAGGTGACGGTTTCAACATCCTCACAACATGTAACTTGGTTCTTGTTACCTTTACGATTCACATTGGGCAGTAGCAGAAGCATCAGCCTAAATGAAACAGCATTAAACAAAAACTTTTAACATGATTATACAGAGACATACATGTGCATGTGAGAGAGTGTGTGTGCACAACTGTGCGTGCTTGTAATGTATCGTAAAAACCTGTCTAAGTACTGTAGGTTGAATGTTGAGCTTCTATTCACACTTGATGGAGCGGTATATGTGTCGGACAAAGAACAGGGCAGCACGGAAACCAACCATCCCAAGCATGAGAAAGAAACCATAACAGATGCAAGCCATGTAACCAAAGAAAAATGATGTTTGCATGAATCCCGACATGTCAGAGCGCTCATAGTAATAATACAAGCAATAACCAAAGATGAAAACCCCGTTGAACCACCACAGAGAAAAGACCTGAATAAAATTTAAAAAACAGGTCAACTGTTGCACAAACAAAATCCCACAAGTCAAATGTCAAAAATGACATGATATTGATAATTGATAATACATACCTCCACCACCATTCATGGTCTTCAGCAGCAAGTTGGAAATAAGTCAATGCCACAGTGATAAAGGCGGTAACAATGAGGAGGATGATAAAAACTATAAATAAGATACTGTAAATTGTATAAATCCTGTGGCCCCACACACTTGCAAATATGTAGTAAAGCTCGATGTAGATTGCACTGAAAGGAAGAAAACCAGCCATGGCCATCTGCGGGATGGTTTTACGGTACCAAGGCAAAGGTGGGATCTCTCTTGGATACTTTGTGGTGCGCACAGGCGCCTGAAATTCAGCCTTGCTGTTCTTTCCAGCAATACCCCCTAACACTAGCAACGGTGATGTCACCAATGTCCATATTAGCACAATCACAACAATTGTACCAAAGGGCAGGGCAGCAGTAGCAGTATACGCGATCGCAACAGTGTTTAGGAAACAGAAAGTAAGAAATAGAGGTCCACAAAACAGGCAGCCAGTCAATAGTAAGTTCCTCACCTGTTGATTAAAATTAAAAAATAAGATTAACATCAATTAATATTTAATAGTGTTTGTTAAACTTCATAATATGTATAGCATACCCAGTTAGTTCCTTCTAGCTGGTGATAAAAGGAGGCTGCGGTGTAGCCAGCAATCCCAGATGTAAGTGCATATATGACAACAAGTGCTGTAAACAGAGCTCCTCGATTGTATGGATAAAAGACCCCAACAAGAGCGAGTATAAATATAAAAAGTGCACTGAAAGAACAAAAAAGTAATCAATGATAAGATTTTAACAATCAATTTACTGAAATAAAGGTGTGATAAATTAAATAACAAGTGTTTTACTTACAGAGCAAATAGCTGGGTACCAGAACCAAGGGCAGCAGCAAACAGGGATTTGTACTTTGGATATCTGAAAACATCACCATGAATGTACTTCCACCCAGTTTCCTCTTGGTCATCAGCTGCCTCCTCATCATGAGCATACCTTGTTTTTGCAAATTTTGGAAGTAAAAGAGATTAATGGATAGTGGAAACCAAGAGACTGTATCTAAAACATATGAATTTAACTACTTACTTAACAAAGTCATTCTTAAGGACTCGCATAAGAATGGTAGCAAGGAACCAGTTAAGAGGAGAACCGTCACACATGAGTTAATAATTGAAAACCAATGGATCTCCAAGTGATGTGGTTGGGAAGATGATTGGGCGTACTTCTCCATCCTAGTTTCATAAGGAACATTTGTTTCTTTCCACCTCACTGTGTACATAATTCTACATCAACTTCCTTGTCTTCAGTGAGATCCACAACAGCATTAGGGTCAGCTTTTGCATTTATCTCTATCACACGATCACTATTGTAGTGGATCTCAAAGTGAAGATGTTTAAAAAGGTAATATTTTTCCTCATTAGGGTCAGTTTTGTCTTTTTCAACCTTCCCAAGAAAGCCCCAGAAAGGCAAGTCATCATAGTACATTTGAAAATAGTAATCTTTCTTAACAGCACTTCGGAATTTAGATACTTCGTCTTTTGTCAGTGTTTTTCTGCATACAATTTCAGAATCTTTTTCAACCATAAAGTCAAGCTTATAAGGAGCACTGACTAAACGATCTCCATTCAGTACTTCACCAAGTGCTTCTGGTTTTTCCTTTAAATGAGCTGCAAACAGCATAGCAACAATGATGTAGAGTGGGAAGAACAATAAGCTAAATTAACATAAATTAGATAAAAGATAATAAATAATAAAGAAGATAATAAGAGATTGAAGACAAGCTCACGCACCTGGCAAACAGAAAGGTAGATCAAAAAAACGGTATGTTTCACTGTAGAGAAAAGAAAATTATGTTATCAGTTTACAGAACAGACACATAAAAAGAATATGTTGCAGCAAGCTAAAGTTCTAAAGATTAAACAAACTATGAGAATTAAATATTTGGATAAGTAAACCCTTCTCTTCCTAGTAATCTTCAGGCCTATTCCTTATGGCATGTCAAACTTCCTTGCAAACCTTTTTGATACATGCCAGCACTTGAAAAAATGTTCATCAACTTAAGATATCATAATATTTCACATATATATACACCCAACACTTTATCATTACTGAAAAGGCATCCTATATATGCTAGTGATTAAATCGAATGGCATCTACTGCTATAGGCTAGTTCAAATGTACATTCAATACAAGTTCAAATGCAGCCTAGCACCTTTTCTTTATAATTTTCCTAATAATCACCAATTCGAACTATACAACTGATAGTCACTCACTAAAAGCACATCAAGCTTCATTACAAATAGCTCACTATTGACCAAATAATCCAATCAAACCTAGTTTATGTATTTGGTGATAGAAACAGAATTATATACAGATCAAAAATAATTCAATAAGGACGCAAAGTACCCAAAACTAAAAGCCATAAATTCACAAAATTCAATGCATCAAGAAAGAAAGTTCATTTATACTGTACATCAGCCTCTAGAAAACAGACTGAATTCAGCCCATCTCCCTGCCCATTAAGTTCAATGGCAGCATAAACTTCCAAGTTACCTAGCCAATTCGCAAGTTGTATCGATCTGCAGGCTTGCAATGCATACACATATTGTAATAAGGGCACCCAGGCACACAACTACTCCTACATCTAAACTCAGCAGAATCGTCAACTAACAACCATAACCCCCAATTAACTACATTCAAATCCAACCAAACAAACCCTAATCACCATAACCAAACTTAGATCCACAAAACCGACACCCCCAAAACCCTAATTCCCCAAATCAGATCTAATCCACAAATTCACAACTCGTAGTACCAAGAACCCAATGTTCAACGCAAATCATACATCCAACTAACACGCAGAAACAAATGCTCACCTAGGGTTATGAAAGGGGCCGACTTTGTTGGCGTACAAAGGCACTTCATCACCAGGTTTGTATTTGTGATCTGCACCTGATCGAACTTCTTCAACGCAAAAGGCCACCAGTAGCGCCACCACCAACCACCGTATCACCGACATTTTGCTCCGACGTCTGCTATGGTGGTGCTAGTAGATCCAATCTTCACATGTTGTGTGAATCTGTGTGTGAGGTTGCTTATATAGGCCTGCAACAATTGTTCAAGGGGGTTTTGTGTTGTTAGAAAAAAGTGATGAGAAGTTACATGAATGGCCCATCATGTTTGGGTTCTTTAACTTTTTGCCCACCATCTTTGATATGAGGAAGCACTAGTTAATATATTATATGGGTTTGAGAGTTTACAAGAAGAAAATCGTTAAAAAAATTGAAAAAAAAGAGAGTGATGGGTCTTGAACTTGTGATCCCTAATAGGAGGAGTAGGGTGTCAATCGTTGGGCTAGCTAGTTCCTTCGTTAAAGTTTGCAACATTAAAATCTTTATTACGGTTTATTTGAAAAAAAAGTAACAACCCCATCAAACAATGAGCATCATATATTGAAGATAAGGATCGTAAATAATAATAAGATTAACTAATAATTACCAGCATGGTTAATGTAGCAAGGTCATATTGTGGTCTTGGTGTTGGTTTTTAAGAAATTGCATCCACCATCCTAACATTCACTCTCGATTATAATACAATTTGTTATCTTTTTACTACCGATTGTTAGTGTTCTTATATTCTAGCCAACAATCCACCCCACTCCACCCCCACCCTTTTTCTCTTTGTGGTATGTGTTGGATTCTTTATGCCTAAGACACATAAAACATTGATGTGTTAGTACGTTATGATTCAAGTTGGGTCATACCCAATAACAAGCTTAGCAAACACCAATTAATATTTTAATTGATGATATGATCATACAATTAAATAATTACACCAATTTAGAAAATGGGTTTTCTAAATAAGTTGCATATGAGATTGAACAACTTATAAGGATATTTTGTTCATGGATGTTATTTGTAATGTTGTTTAATTTAGTTAAATAACATCAAATAATAAAAGTATGTATGAGTTATATAATTAAAAGGTTAATTATATAACTAATAAAAACAACTAGTTTATCAAAATTGGAGATTGATTTTGGGGGGAAAACCCCCTCTCTTGTGGACTTTCGGCCGCCCCCTTATGGCGAGGGGTCCTTTTGTGTTTTTCAATTAACCATTCTCAAGAACTAGGCACACTCTTTACCTCTTATTCTCTCTCACACATGCAAGAAGAAAAGAACAAGTTCTCTCCATTTTCATGATGGATTCTCGGCTGGAAGTGTTCCAGCAGCTTGTTCTTTGAGTTTTGGTGTGCAAATCCTAGCAAGAGTGGTCTTTGCTTGATGCTTGTGGGTATGGATGCTTGAGGACACCTTTCCTTGGTGTTTTGGCTGTTCAACAACCTCATCATCTTCACTGAAAATCGTTTTTCTGCAGCTCCACAAACGGTAGTTTGTATGTTATGTTTTGGCTGTTTATTTCTTCTTGATAGCTAGTTCAAACACATATAAATAATCCTTATGTTCTTGGGTTTGTTGTTGTTATGAAATGAACCTTATTTTTAGATTACAAATGAACATACTAAGGTTTTATTCCGCTGTGTTTTCATAGTTTAAATGGTTAAATTACTTTGATTAAGGTCCAACAAACCCAACATTGGCATCTAGAGCCGGATATGTGGATGACTAGTTTCATTTGTCCTTGTAAAATTGGTTTTATGGGGTTTAACAACCTAAGGGGCTGTTTTTGTTGGTGATGATTATAAATCCCCAACCTTTCGAGGTTATATCTAACATGCTTGTGATTAAACCTTGAAAGAAAGATATCAAGTGGTTGATTATGTTTTTGTTTGGACAAAAGACCCTAAATTCTTGGTTTATGTTGGTTGAAAATTTAGGGTCATATGGGGATTTATTTGGTTCTTGAATGCTTGTATATGATGATTCATATTGGTGCATAACCTAGCCTTGACCTTGTGTGATTTGGTTTTGAATGGATGATTTGTTATGGTTGTATTCATTCTTATGGGTTGTAATAATTATTCCTTTGTGCTTGTATTTGAATGTAATTTATTTATTCATTCATTTGTGATGTAATAGATAGATTAAGTATGTTTTCTTTTATTAGAAAATTTATATTAGGATATAAATTTTGTAAAAGAAGATGCACAAAATGGAAGACACAAGAGAAGGACTTGAAGCATTTGGATGCAAGTTCAAGTGGGGGTCTTTGGAGATCTCATCTTTGTGTTGTGTTCAACCCTTAGGAAGGACCAAATGACAACACTTGTGATGGCAAACAAGTGTTGTCAACATAGTGGCTATGGTTATGCACATGTGGTTGTTTGATATATGCTTGTTTGATTATTCATTTTATGTTGATTGTTTGATATATGGATATGCTTAACAATCTAAATAAATAATCATAACAAGCTGAATTTTTTGGTTCCTAAACATTAAGTGACTAATAAAAGGATTAATGATTTCAAAATAAAAAAGGTTTTATTAAAAGAGAATCATAGGGTATCATGTATTTGAAAGCATAAGAATACAAGGTACATAGAGTTTTCATAACTAGAATTAATGGAAACTTAAATCCCTTTGGAAACAAGTTAAACACCATCCTTTTACACGACACTCAAATCACTTGAGAACTAATTGTGGGATAAAGGTCACCTAACCACTTTTAGGGGAACTTGTGTCTTTGAGGTGGGCTTAACATACTTGTGAGATAAAGGTCACCTAACCACTTGTATGTGTAAACTCACACGTGTGTGTAAGTAGGACGATTTGAATTGGAAACCATGTGCATAGGGTCACCAAAGCATGGCGTACAATGGTGTTGATGAGATTTTACATGCCGACTAAACATAAGATGTTTAACTGATCCCATAAAGCTAGAAGTTGCAATAGGTTGCAATTGTCAAATGTTGACTACCTTGTTAATTTAAATAATGGGATAAAGGTCACCTAACCATCATTTAAATGTAACGTTGGATTCTAGATTTTAATTATTAATTGTCTATGAGACGTGTAAAGGGTATTAATAATTAAAATAAAATTTTTTAGAAATACTAAAATGAACTTTGTAATTTTGTAGTAATGGCCGCAAACAATAATGCTACCACCCCGACCGTCCCTACCCTATCACTGAGAACCATCTTAGAAAGGGATCGTCTTAACCATAATAACTTTATGGACTGGTATCGAAACTTGAGAATTGTTCTCAAGCAAGAGAAAAGGGCCTATGTCCTTGACGATCCTATTCCTGACCAACCCGACCCTGAGGATGTTGAGGCCTATGACGATTGGCTTCAATACGCTGAGGATTCCATGCAGGTTTCCTGCCTCATGTTTGGAACTATGATTCCCGAAATCCAAAAAGACTTGGAGCATCTTAGGGCATATGACATAATTACCCAGTTGAAGGAAATGTTCTTTCAACAAGCTAGGGTAGAGCGCTTCGAAACGGTTCGAGCGTTTCATGCGTGTCGCATGGAAGAAACCCAATCAGTATCATCTTATGTTCTTAAGATGAAAAGCCACATTGATCGTCTTGAGCGGTTTAATTGTCCCGTCTCAAAGGAGTTGGCCACGGATTTGATCCTTAATGACCTAACTAAAAGGTTTGAGACGTTCATAATGAATTATAATATGAACGGGTGGGACAGAGCATTGGTGAGCTTCACGCAATGCTCAAAACAGCTGAGGCATTGATGGGTAGAAAGGTTCTACCTGTTCTCTCGATCAATGAGGAAGGCAATAAGAAAAGGCCATTCCCCAATCCCAAGGCAAATGTTGCTAAAGGAAAGGGTACATCAAAGGAAAGGGGAAAGGAAAGGCTAAAGCGGAACCTCCAAAACCTAAGCTTAAGAAGCCTAAGGTAATGGAGAATGATCCATGCTTTGAGTGTGGAGAGATAGGACATTAGAAAAGGAATTGTCCAACCTATCTCAAAGAGTTGAGAAACAAGAGGGATACTAGGCAAACCTCAGGTACAACTTTCATAATTCACATTGGTTGAAATGTTATTTCTTCAAACACATGGGTATTGGATACCGGATGTGGAACTCATATTGCAATTTGTTGCAGGGGTTCAAAAGAAATAAGCACTCAAGAAGGGAGACACAAGTCTCTACATGGGCAACGGAGCAAAAGTTGATGCCGAAGCCCAAAGAGACAATATTTTGAATTTTCAAATAGTTTGGAAGTTGTTTTTAAGAATATTGTATGCTCCTAGTTTGACTAGGAGCATAATTATGATTTCCCTTTTAAAACAATGTGGTTATGAATTAAAGTTTGTTAACAATGATATTTATGTTTGTACAGCTGATGTATTTTATTTCAAGGCTATGCCTTTTAATGGAATCTATGAATGGTTGGTTCATCATAATTCATCCTATAATAGCTGATTATACCAAACAAGCACCAGAAAACTTAAAATGGGTTTAAGTGATTTTTATCTTTGGCATTGTCGTCTTGGTCACATAAACAAGAATCGGATCAAACACCCAAAAGAATGGTCTTTTAAAAAACAAATGAAAATGTTTCATTTGACAAGTGTGAATCTTGTTTACAAGATAAGATGACCAAGTCGCCCTTTAGTGGGACTAACGAGAGGGCAAAAGACTTATTGGGAATCATACATTCGGATGTATGCGGCCCTTTTAAGACAATGACTAGAAATTGTGAAATATACTTCATTACCTTTACCGACGATTACAGTCGATATAGTTATGTGTACTTGATGACGCATAAACATGAAGCTTTTGAAATGTTCAAAGTCTTCAAGAATGAAGTAGAAAATCAACTCAATAAAACACTCAAATTTTTTCATTCAGATAGAGGAGGTGAATACCTAGTGATGCTTTTCAATACCATCTAAGAAGTTGTGGGATCATCTCACACTTACTCCCCTAGAACACCACTACATAATGGTGTGTCTGAGAGGAAAAATCAAACCCTATTGGATATGGTTCGATCTATGATGGCTATAAGCTCACTACCTCTATCATTTTAGGGTTTCGCAATGCTCTCCGAGGCTCGTATTTTGAATATGGACCTGACCAAGATAGTCGATTCACTAAGTGTATATTTGTTGGATAAACCAAAGACTGTATAAGATACTACTTCTTTGATCCAACAGAGCAAGAGTAATTATTGCTCAAAAGGCTGAGTTCTTGGAAACTAAGTTCCTTATGGAAGGAATAATGCATAGAATAGTGGAATTTGATGAGGATCAAAATCCACAAGCCGATACACGTTTGGTTGACACTAGCAATCAACAAGAGGTTGTTGATGATGATCAAGAGGTTGATCAATACATGCAAAATGTTCATAGATCTGGTAGAGTTAGCATTCCACCTGAAAGATATGGATTTTTCATGAATGGATGCTATGTGGTTGACTCCGATGAGCCAACCACATACCATGTAGAAATGTCCAATTCGGATTGTGACAAATGGCTGGATGCTATGAACGTTGAGATGCAATCCATGTATGACAATCAAGTTTGGGAATTGGTTGACCCTCCACTTAACTCCAAACCGGTTGGATACGAGTGGGTTTTAAGAAGAAAATGGATATACATGGAAACTTGGATACTTACAAAGCAAGACTTATAGCAAAAGGTTTCACTCAAAATCTAGGGGTTGATTATGATGAAATTTTCTCGCCTGTGGCAATGCTAAAGTCAATTAGAAAATTATTTGCCATGGCTGCATATTATGACTATGAGATTTGGTAAATGGATGACAAAAACGCTTTTCTTAATGGACATCTCGAAGAGACTGTCCATATGGTTCAGCTTGATGGTTTTGTCGGTCCACAACATCCTAAAAAGTATGCAAGTTAAAGAAGTCAATCTATGGATTGAAACTAGCATCGAGAAGTTGGAATCAACGTTTTGATAAAGAGATCAAGAAATTGGCTTCATCAAGAACGCTGACAAGGCTTGTGTATATACGAAGGCTAGTGGGAGCATAATAACATTCTTAGTATTGTATGTTGACGACATACTACTTTTTGGAAATGATATTCCAACCATGGACGGTGTTAAAACCTGGCTTGGAAGTTGTTTTTCCATAAAATCTCGGTGAAGCCGCCTATATTTTGGGAATAAAGATCTATAGGGATAGATCGAGGCGGTTGATAGGTTTAAACCGAAGTGCATATATTGATAAATTCTTGAAAAGGTTCAAGATGGAAAACTCTAAGAAAGGTATGGTACCTGTTCAAAGAGGGACAATATTGATTACATCTCAATATCCAAGCTCAAAGGATGAGCAAGATCGAATGAAGGACATCCCATATGCATCAGCTATAGGATCCATCAAGCGATGGTATGCACTAGACTGGATGTGTCATGCGCGTTAAGCATGACAATCAAATATTAGCATATCCAGGTAATAGCCATTGGATAGCTGTTAAAAGTATATAAATACCTTAGGAGGACTAAGGAAATGTTTCTAATATACGGATCTGATGAAGAGGAACTCGCTGTAAAATGTTACACGGATGCGAGTTCCAAACCGATCGAGATGATTCTCGATCACAATCGGGGTATGTCTTCATTATGAATGGGATAACATTGTCCACTATAGAATCCGAATACATAGCCGTCTCATTAGCAGCTCAGGAAGCTGCATGGATAAAGAAATTTATCGCCTACCTAGGGTGGTCTCTACCATTCAAGGCCCCTAGAAATCCTTTTGTGATAACGAGGGTACGATTGCATAAATCAAGGTACCCTATGCACTTCAAAAGGCTAGGCACATTGAGTGGAAATTCAACTACATAAGGGATGAAGTTGAAAATGGAAAAATATGTATTCGTAAAGTTCACACCGATCAATACATTGCGGATCCACTCACGAAGCTCCTGAAAGGGCAAAGCATGAAAGTCATACTTGTGCCTTAGGACTTCGATATTCTAGTGTGAGATTGATCTGTTTAGTGTTAAAAGTTTGAAACAATGTAATATTTAACTATTATATACTTGTGAGTTTTTGAGTTATATTCATTTTAGCATGTATACATCCATGAATATGTTATTATTCTAAATGTCCATAGTCGGTCATGTTTGTGGGAACAAATATGAACGTAAGACTATTATGAATATGGATTGGTGGATATTCATAAGGAATGAATATAGAGCAATTGGTTGCTGCCAAGGTTCATAGGTATTTGTAGGATACAAATATTGGACTGACTCGCATCTCAATTTTACTACATGGAATCTTCTAGATTGATCATAAGTAAATTTGAGTAAAGGCGAATATCATTTGGTATCCTCCGACTGAGATACATATGGGTTTTGATATTCACCAAATGTTATACCTTGAGCTAGTTTTCACTGCTTTGAAATAATGGGCAGTACATAGGCTATGTTCAGATGTGACACGAGGTGATTATGAAAAACGTATGTAGTCAAGATGGAATTTGTTTCTCTTATTCGTTGAGAGCAAGATGTCTAAGGCCTGATTAAGTTAAATCAACAAGGAATGATCATTCTATGTCCTTGGATTAACATGACATCTGAAACAAAAGGATAAATGATTGATTCACCTAAATCATTTCAAGTTGGATACTTGAAGGGGATGATGTTATTGAATGTCTTTAAGTCATGCGTATTAAGGGTGGTAAACCGTTGTTAGGCGGTATTTACTTCTTGCATCAATCTTCTATGTATCTTGTGCAAGTGGGAGATTGTTGGATTCTTTATGCCCAAGACACATAGAACATTGATGTGGTTAGTACGTTATGATCCAAGTCGGGTCATACCCAATAACAAGCTTAACAAATACCAATTAATATTTAATTGATGATATGATCATGCAATTAAATAATTACACCAGTTTAGAAAATGGGTTTTCTAAATAAGTTGCATATGAGATTGAACAACTTATAAGGATATTTTGTTTGGATGTTATTTGTAATGTTGTTTAATTTAGTTAAATAACATCAAATAATAAAAGTGTGTATGAGTTATATAATTAAAAGGTTAATTATATAACTAATAAAAACAACTACTTTATCGAAATTGGAGATTGGTTTTGGGGGAAAAACCCCTTCTCTTGTGGACTTTCGGCCGCCCCCTTATGGGGAGGGGTCCTTTTGTGTTTTTCAATTAACCATTCTCCAAGAACTAGACACACTCTCTACCTCTTATTCTCTCTCACACATGCAAGAAGAAAAGAACAAGTTCTCTCCATTTTCATGATGGATTCTCGGCTGGAAGTGTTCCAGCAGCTTGTTCTTTGAGTTTTGGTGTGCAAATCCTAGCAAGAGTGATCTTTGCTTGATGCTTGTAGGTATGGATGCTTGAGGACACCTTTCTTGGTGTTTTGGCTGTTCAACAACCTCATCATCTTCACTGAAAATCGTTTTTCTGCAGCTCCACAAACGGTAGTTTGTATGTTATGTTTTGGTTGTTTATTTCTTCTTGATAGCTAGTTCAAACACATATTAATGATCCTTATGTTCTTGGGTTTGTTGTTGTTATGAAATGAACCTTATTTTTAGATTACAAATGAACATACTAAGGTTTTATTCTGCTGTGTTTTCATAGTTTAAATGGTTAACTACTTTGATTAAGGTCCAACAAACCCAATAGTATGTTCTCCCTTTCACCGATTTTAAGATTTAATGGCAGTTTTAATATATTAGAAAACACATCAGAAGTTATCCGAGGTTGGAATTCCATGAAACATCATATGATGATGAAGTCGCACTCATATGTCTGATTGTTGTATAAGGCGAGTATGTGTATTTCATATGTATGGTAAGAATTAAAAGAGAGTACGAGAAAAAGAACAATGATAGGAGTAAGAGGCAGAGAGATTTCCTCCGTTACATAAGGAGGCATGAGCCTTACACCAACATGTCAAACTTTTACTAGCCATGGTTGGGTACACAACCAAAGAGATGAACCCTTAAAATTTTACATGCACATAAGAGTATATAGTAGTATGGTAAACTAACTAAACTTATGTCATTTAACCTAAATGTGCATACAAAGATCATTATATACCTTATAAAACAAGTAAGCGATTTCAATTTAACTACTAGAATAGATAACTAAAATATCATATTATGTATCATGATTTACCAACATAATAAAAAATATTATAACAACCTAAATAAGGGTGAATAGGCTTCTTTTAAATATCATTTTAGGTTTAAGTCATGATATACCTTATAAAACAAGTAAGCGATTTCAATTTAATTACTAGCATAGATAACTAAACTATCATATTATGTATCACGATTTACCAACATAATAAAAAATATTATAACAACCTAAATAAGGGTGAATAGGTTTCTTTTAAATATCATTTTAGTTTTGACAATAATATTTTTGTTCTTGAAAATAATGTATGGTTTGCAAGAAAGCAAAGAATGATGAAAGAGATAACATCATATGTGTAGTGCTTCTAGTGGACGTTAAGAAATCAAGTGTATGTCACCTCCTCGATCTCAACCCATAGTTTGTCTTCACTAAAATCTCTTACTAAGATGATAGACAACGTTGTTGCAACATTTCGCTAAGAAGGTATTGATTACATGTATCATCGATTTATCTCACTTATTGGATAGTGATTGCCCCTTGAAATTCTTACTAAGTGAGTATCGATCATTCCTTCAACATCCAACTAATAAGGTAGCGATTATTCCTTAAATGTCTTACCGAGTTGGTATTGATAACGTTTTAAACATCCCTCTAATAGTGTGGTGATCAGCTTTATAACAATTCACTAGTTAAACGGTGATTGACCTCCCTAGTTATGTAACGATCGCCCTTAAAATATATTCATAATCTATATAGGGGTTAGCTTTCTCAAATATTCTTGGGTGTTGAGTACATATATTCCATTGAAATTAATAAGCACCTTTCTCAAATACTCATGGAGTTAACTTAAAATATTACAATAAATCTTTCAAACACCTCAACTCTTACATTTCTATCATTTCTTTTGATATGGTAGATAATTGTTTAAGCTTGAACTCATTTACTTTATATGGAGGTGGTATAATAATAAGGAGCTTTTATTCTAGCAAGAGGCTCAAGACAAAGCGTATGGAAAGACTTACTCAAATAGCCAAAAAAGCAAGAAAATAAAAAAAATCTAGTACTATACGCAGGTCCTATGGATGAATTATGCATATGACGTAATCTTCATGGTCTATACACGATTAGATTGTGCATGTGTCATACTCCTTATATCTTCATTTGTCTCTCACAAACATAAACCCATTGTGAATGTCTAAGAACCAAGTATGACCATCTTTTGTAAGAGCTTAATCACTAAAAAAATTAAGGGGATGTATTTGGGTTTTGTTTAGTGCAAAAAAGAAGAGGACCAATGCTAAGTAATGGCAAATAATTTTTCAAAACACTATTTGTGTAGACAATTTTCTTGTAACTTGCTTTTAGTTTGACTACATTTCTATTAAGAAGAATCACTAAAGATTTTGTTTTACTCAATTAATTTATATACACCATGTTATAAAGATATTGGGGTTTATAAAATCATTTTAGTGTATTTATGAATCGGATTCATCATAAAGTTGGTAACTAATATGCTAGCGTAGTTTCCTTCTCCTTTTCTTGCCTTGTCTATGTTGAGGCAACTGATTAGTCGTCGTTTGAAAATCTATTCGCGAGTGATATGGTTGATCCATAGCTTGACGTTTTTGCGACCATGGATGCATTGAGTGTGCATGATACTTGTGCTTAAGTTATATGCACAGTCGTTTTATGATTTGTTGTAGTTCCATAGTGAGTGATCTGAATTGAAATAGTATTCAAATACGCATATTAGTAGTCAATCCAAGGCTTGACCGAGCCATCAATTATGGATACTTTGTTTACCTTTAGTGAATGTGTTTTATACTTTTGTTGATATGAGGAATGTGAGCAAAGCGCTCATATAACTATCTTTTGTTGGTATCAAAACATACGATTGAATTCATCATAAAAAACATTATAGTATTTCCTTTCTTTTAGAAAAGATTTATTGTATTTCATACTTTAAAATCATTGGTTTTACTATTTAACAACATTTGATTTTCACGCGCACATACACACACATGTGTGTGTATAGGGACGGGTCAAATTTTAACCCTCCTATAATTGCGATAAATGTGTTTACTTTTAAAGATGGACCAAAATCATTATTATTTTTATTGTAATAACAACATTACACATATAAAAAATATGTTATTTTATTTATATGTGTAAATTTGTAAGCATAAAAAAGTTACAACTAGTGTAAATTACACTTACATCGGTAAATATTACCGGGTGTAAATAACTTACACTAGTCGTAACTTTTTTACAATTGTGAATTTACACATATACATAAAAGAACATAAAGTTGTATATGTATAATTATGTTATTCGAATAGAAAAATAATGATTTTGACTGATCTTCAAAAGTTAGCACGGATATAACAATAATACAAGATTGACATTGATCCTAACCCTATATATATGGCATCTATCAATTGTTAACCTTCTATTATTGCGATAACTGTGTTAAATTTTGAAGAACAATCAAAATCATAATTAGCTTTATTGGATAACCTTATTACACATATACAAAATTATGTTCTTTTATGTATGTGTGTAAACTTATACGTAAAAAAGTTACAACTAGTGAAGTTACACTTACATCAGTAAATATTTCCTAAGTGTAAGTAATTTACACTAGTCATAAATTTTTAACACTTGTGAATTTACACATATATATAAATATGAAATAATAAAACATCAGTAAATATGAAGTAATTTACACTAATCGTAAGTTCTTAACACTTACAAAAGTTTATAAGTTGTTTCAATTTCAATTCAACAATTTCATCATTGTTTCAACTTAAATATAAAATAATAAAACTTCTGGATTGAAATTGACAACTTATGAAACTTTTGGATGTAAATTGATGTTGTTAATCGTTTGGAGCAAAATAGTTGCTTTTGTCAAACCTTAGGGATCAAAATTGAAAATAGATCACTTTTATTATATTTTTGTTATTTACCTTTTTTCATTGAAAACTTATACTCGCATTGGTTTCTAGAGTTTTTACAAATAAAAAATAAGTTATCAGTTGATCCATCTCCTAAACACATATACATAAATAGAAACATGTATATATATCTTTTTACATGATGAATATTATTTTATGACGTATATCAATATCATATCACATACATGTAATATCTTATTATTCATGTGGAATAGTTAGTATCATCATATAAATAATAGTTTCTGTTGTCATTATCACTAGAATAAGATTGAATAAATGAACAATCAAGAATTGTTTCATTACATTTAGGTGATATAACTATTATTATATTTTTATATCACATGTATGTTTTTAATACATAAGAATTTGTTGGACCAAAAGAACCAATGAGCCTGATCAGAGAAACCTCTAAGTTCCACAGGACATCACAACAGCTGAAGAAGACCTGATCAGCTGTTCTACAATCTGAAGAATACAACTGCTGAAGTACGTCTGAAGTACTGAAGACAAAGACTGAGACAACAGCTGAAGATCTAAAGTCTGAAGACTTCAACAAGTACTGAAGACAAAGACTGAAGATCAACAGCTGAAAGACAAAGTCTGATGTTCAAGTACTGAAGACATCAGCTGATGCTAACAGCTGATGACAACAGCTGAAGAGGGCTTCTTCAGTTGTTGTGATGGTTTTTCTTCTTCAGTAGTTTTCTTTTCCTTTCAGTAGTTTTTTACTTTTCGTAGTTTTGTTTCCTTTTCAGTACTTGTAAACAACTGAAGAGGTTGTTCTTCAGTTGTTGTAGTATCAGTAGTTTTATGTTTTTCAGTAGTTGTAAATAAGATGTTTAACACTTAGGAACATTTGTAAGAAGATGTCAGTTGTTGACATCTTCAGTAGTTGTTAAACATCATAGTTATAAAACGGTTACATGTCACTTTCAAGTGACATCAGCCTACGTCATTCTTTCCTTTATAAGGAGGATGACTCACCTGTAATTGTGCCTTAGAGGCCGACAATCTTAATGCAATATTCCTTTTGTCTGATATTTCTCTCTCTATAACAAAATTCTTTATCGCTTTATATCGAATGTTCTTGCTTGAATTTGTCTAATTCTGAGCTATTCCGCTGCTATATCTGTTCAATCGATTAAACCTAGAGGCTGAGATCCTAACAAATGTATCAGAGCAGGTTAATCATTGATCGATCTAACAATGATCATTGAAACTGTTCAATCGCTCTAAGTTTGATCGAATTAGCAAATTCGCAAGGATCTGTTATAGAGATTGAGAGTGTATCGCTTCTGGCCGTTTTATTTGAGGTTTGTGTGGTTCTGAGCTAAATTTATTGTGATTTTACTTGAATCTGTCTGATTTTCCACAATGACTACTTCTTCGATGATCCTTTCAATACTGGATCCTCTACCAAGCCTCCGATCTTGGTGAGGAATGAGTATAACATTTGGCAAGAAGATTGCTCCATCACCTGTCTGTCCATAGCTCAGGTTGTTGGACATCTGTGGTACATGGACCACATAAGCCAATGGTGAATGATCCGAAACAAACAGTTGGTTCCAAAGAAGAAGGAGCAATACTCCGATGAGGACAAGAAGTTGTTTGAAATCGATGCAAAAGCCCATGGAATTTTGGCTATGGCTATTCCTAATGAGATTTACTCTGGGCTTCTGCATTGTGAGTCTGCTCATGACCTCTGGAAAGCCATCAAAGAACAATTTGGTGGTACTGATGAGGTTTTAGCAAACAACAGGGAAATCCTCGCCCAACAATATGAGACTTTCTCTCATAGAAAGGGTGAGACTCTGACTCAACAATTTGAGCGGTTTTCATGTTTAATCTCTGAATTGAAAATGGTTAAACATGAATATACCAGGAGTCAGATGAACCATAGATTCCTAAGATCACTGCCTGAGAGATGGAACACATATACCATTGTTCTACGCTCAAATGCTGATGTTGATCGCCTATCTCTCACCCAACTTCATGGGAAATTGCTTACATTCGAGAGAGAGATAGAGCAGAAAAGGAAATTGGCTTCATCTGGCAAGCTCACTGAGGATTTTGTCCAAGGGAACACTGCCCTGATTGGACATCAAGAGTCAGAATATGCGTCATCTGAAAGCCAGTATGATGAGCATATTGATTTCTCTACAAACACTTCTGAGCCTGCCTTTGTGAGTGTTGATAGTTATTCTGCTGGTAGTAATAGTGACAATCTATGTTTCATCATGGATGATCTCAAGGGGATTGCTGATGATGACTTAGAAGAGATGGATATTTTGAGCCAAATGGCCTTGATAAATATCAGATCTCAGAAGTTCTACAAAAGAACTGGAAGGAATTCCCAGGACTCTCTGGCAAAACCAAAGTTGGTTTTGACAAGAGTAAGTTGAAGTGCCATAAATGCCACAGGCTTGGACACTTTGCAAGAGAATGTAGATCATCTGGATCTAACTCTCCTGCACCTTTTGTGACTTCCCTGGCAATAGTCAACAGAACAGGGCAACAAACCTATCAATTCTGGTTATCATCATCAACCACAATCTCCTGCATATTTTGTTCCACAGGGGCCAATGCCATATCCATACCCCTGCTATTACATGCCACAACCAGGCCAGGTTCAAGCACCCACTGCTCAGCAACCACATGCACTCCCTGAGCCTCAACCATCCAATCTCATCAACCTAATCAACTTCAACACACAGCTTCTTCACACCAGGAGTTGTTGACTGGAGCAGTTACCAGATGATGTGTCTGGTAATGAACAACTGTTCTCAGGTGCTGGTCAACATGGTGGTGAGCATCCTTTTGGAATCTAGCTCTCATGACTTTGGAATCCTCTGATGGATCATCCTCAAGTACCTCTTCAACACAGGTATCACAGGTATCTTCTGAGGCTAAGGCCAAATTATGTTCTGAAACTTGCATAGCAGCATTTGCCTCTATTAGAGAAGCAAATGTGGCTTTAATCAATAAAAATGTAGAGCTAGAACAGTAATTTCCAAAAATAAAGCTGAGTTTGAGTCTGTGCTAAAAGAGAAAACTGATGAGATTTATAAATTAAAATGCCAAATCTCTGAGGATAAGGCTAGGGAGGATGTACTCTTAGAGAAGTACAAAGACCTCAAAGATACTCTTGCTGTCACCCAGTAGAGTGTGATCGATGGGTACAATCTTGCAAGGGCTTTGAAATGCTTCTTAGTAAGCAAACAGCTTCCAATGTGAAGTTTGGAATTGGTTATAATCACACTGCTCCTCCTACAGATTTTGCTTCAAGAGCAGGAGTAGAATCTGATGGAGAAAGTAATGACCAATCCACCTCATCATGTGATTCACTACTTGATAAAGCACCATCAGTAGTTGAAGTCAGTAGTAATCCCTCTGTGAACCTATCAGCTGATATTGATGGTTCAACTGCTGACACTCACATGATCAATGAGTTGATCAACCCAAGTGTTATCCCTAGAAGTACTGAAGGTACTGGAGAGCAGGGATAACATCTGGAGTTCAAATCCCAATGACTGACAGCACTGAAGAGAAGAACTGTCAGTAGGAAGGATTTGAAGCCTACTAAGGGTTGACAAGAAGGCAAAAAGTGCTTCTAAACTGCTGAAGAGCAAGTCTTCAGTAGTTTCATCTCCTTCAGTTGATGATCAACAGAAGATGAAGAAGAAACCATGTGAAATATGTGGTCTATTCAATCATCTCACAGATGATTGTTGGTACAAAAGGGATCCAAACTCAAACAAAAGGAGAAAATTAAAGAAAACTTGGCTAAAAGAAAACTGAGTTTGAGTCCAAGTTTGTACCAGCAGCATCAAATCCTGTTACTCCTATGTCCAAAAAGAAATCTAAAAGGGAAGGAGTGCAACAGGCAACAGCTGAGGTTGCTCAAAAGAAGATGTGTGCAACACAAGAACTCATCATCAAACACCAATACCAATGTGTCTGAAGAGCTGAAAGCTCTTTCCCAGAATCAGACACAGCTGGTAATGATGGTTCAACATCTGTTGGGAAGAGTTAACCAACTTGATGGCCCTGTGTTGAAACCCCAGAAAAAGAGATCAAGCCAAAGGATTCCTCTTCTACACCATCTCCTTCACCTCAAGCTTTTGTGTCCAATAAACCTGTTAGTTTACCATCTATTGATGAAACCAGGCCCAAACCAAAAAGGTTTGGGTCTCCAAAACTAACTGATTGTTTATTAATGCAGGTCTCTTCAACATGCCAAAGTAGCATCTGGTATGTAGACAGTGGGGGATCTATGCATATGACTGGGAACAACTCACTTCTTAATGACTACTCTCTAGGAAGGAGGGTTTGTTTCCTTTGGCAATGATGCAAGAGGTTACATCATCGGGAAGGGCTTTGTTTCCAATGGGGAATAAAGTTTGATGATGTCAACCATGTGGAAAATCTCAAGTATAACCTCTTGAGTGTCAGTCAATTGTGTGACAAAGGCCATGTTGCCCTTTTCACAAGCCAGAACTGCAGGATTCTGTCATCCAAAGTTCTGAGTTTGATTGACAAGGTATTGGATGCTCACACTCTCCTGAAGCCAACAGGACAGGAAGAGTGTATGCCTTAGATCTTTCCAAGAAAATAGATCTCAAAGGCCATCCTTGCCTATTTTCCAAGGCCTCTCCTCAAGAATCTAATCTATGGCATAGAAGGCTGGGACATGTTAACTTCAAGAACATGAATCAGCTGATACACCATAGTTTAGTAAGGGGAATGCCTATGAAGGAGTTCAAGTGTGACAACAACTGCACTGCTTGTTTGAAAGGAAAACAGCACAAGTTTCATTCCCACCTATTGAAGAACCAAAGTCCACTGCCTGCTTACAACTTCTTCACATGGATCTTTTTGGTCCTGTGAGTGATGAGCATGGCAAAGAAGAAATACTGTCTGGTAATTGTGGATGATTACTCCAGATTTGTATGGACTTTCTTTCTACATTCAAAGGATGAAGCTGCACAGAAGATCATAAACTTTGTGTTGTATGCTGAGAAGCAGTTTCCCTCTCAGTCAAGTGTATTAGAAGTGACAATGGAACAGAATTCAGGAACAATACACTTGATGAGTTCTTCCTTTCCAAGGGAATAAAGAGACAATTTAGTATTCCAAGAACTCCTGAACAGAATGGAGTTGTGGAGAGAAAGAACAGACCCTCATTGAAGCTGCAAGGTCTATGTTGGCTGATTCTGGACTGCCATTGACCTTTTGGGCTGAAGCTGTCACACAGCATGCTATGTGCAGAATAGAGTGCTAATAAATCAGAGGTTGATGAAGACTCCATATGAAGTTCTACATTATTTGGCCCCTCTCATTTCATTCTTTAGAGCATTTGGGTGTCCCTGTTTCATTCTCAACACAAAGGATCAGCTCCAGAAATTTGATCCTAAGGTGGATGCAGGGTACTTTGTTGGTTATTCATCAACTTGCAAGGCATACAGAGTCTTCAACTGCAGAACAAAGATGGTTGAAGAGACTCTACATGTCAAGTTCAATGAATCTCTAAAGGACAAGATTCCACAAAGCCCTGTGGAGCTCTTTGATTTGGACATACTGCAATATGTTCCTTATCAATCTCCTGCTGTTGCTCCTGTCAACAGTTCACCACCTGGTGTTACTACTGAGATGATGATGATAGTAGTAATCACCTCTTCAGGTTTAGTGACCAACCACCCTGTGTCCTCTAAACCTGATGCTCCTGTAGCTCCAGCAGCACCATCCACAACAAATGCTGATGAGATTTCTGCATCCTCAACTTCATTTGAGTTGCCAACACTTCATGGTTTCAAGAATCTGCATCAACATCTGCTGCTGCTGAAGGTCCTACAACACTTGCACAGATTTGATTGTTTACCAAGAGCTGAAAATCACCCCATGACTCAAATCCTTGGTGATATCAATGCTGGTGTTTCAACCAGAAGCCAGTTGTCCAATTTCTGCTTCTATGCTCTCTTCATCAGTCAGCTAGAGCCAAAGAACTATCATGTAGCTTTGAGAGACAATGGTGTGGGTTGAAGCCATGCAGCTTGAACTTCTTCAGTTCAAAAACAGCAAGTGTGGGAGCTTGTTCCTCTACCCCCAGGTAAGTTTGCAATAGGCACTAATGGGTGTTTAGGAATAAAACTAATGAAATGGGCTAATGTTAAGAACAAGGCCAGACTGTTGTGCAGGGGTTTGCACAAGAAGAAGGTATTGATTATGATGAAACCTTTGCCCCTGTAGCCAGACTGAGGCAATTAGATTGTTTTTAGCCTATGCTGCACTCCACAATCTTAAAGTTTTAAATGGATGTCAAAAGTGCTTTTCTATATGGTAACATAAAGAAGAAGTTTATGTGTGTCAACCACCAGGTTTGAGGATAATAAGCACCCAGAATGGGTATATAAGCTTGATAAAGCTCTTTATGGTTGAAACAAGCACCTAGAGCCTGGTATGAGACCTTATCAAACTTTCTTCTACAGAATAATTTCACTAGAGGCTCCATAGATAAAACTTTATTTATTAAGAAGGTGGATCAGCATAAGCTACTTTTCAAATTTATGTTGATGATATTATATTTGCATCCTCTGATCCCAAATTATGTGAGGATTTCCAACCTTAATGCTACAGAAGTTTGAAATGAGTGCAATGGGAGAATTACAGTTCTTTCTAGGTTTGCAAATCAAACAAAAGCTGATGGAATTTTCATTCATCAGTCTAAATACACAAAAGATATTTGAATAGTTTGATTACAAAACTGTAAACCCCTGTTCTACTCCCATGTGCAACACCACACAATTGGATGTTGATCAGAAAGGTAAAGATGTTGATGAAACTCTTTACAGATGTATATTGGTTCCTTGATGTATTTAACAGCTTCTAGACCAGATATTATGTTTGCTACATGTGTTTGTGCTAGATTTCAGGCTACACCTAAGGAGTCTCATCTGATTGCAGTCAAGAGAATCTTTAGATATCTGCAAGGTACACCATCTCTAGGCTTATGGTATCCACTGGACATTCTTGCAAATTAGTTGCTTTCTCTGATAGTGACTATGCAGGGTGTAAGTTGACCAGAAATCAACTTCTGGTGGATGTCAATTCCTAGGAAACTGTTTTGATTTCTTGGCAGAGTAAGAAACAAACATCTGTTGCTACATCCACTGCTGAAGCCGAGTACATTGCTGCTGCATGTTGTACATCCAAATTCTCTGGCTTCAGAATCAACTTTTGGATTATGGCATTACAGAGACTAAGACTCCATTATTAATGGATAGTGCTTCAGCTCTTTGCATTGTCAAAAATCCAGTCCAGCACTCTAGGACTAACATATAGAAATTAGACATCATTTTATAAGAGATTGTTTTGAAAAGGGTCTAATTATCCTATGTTTGTGCCTAGTGCTGATGAGCTTGCAGACATTTTTACTAAGCCTTTGGATAGTTCAACTTTCCACAACCTGGTGTTAAGGCTTGGTATGCTGCAGCTAGAATAAGTGACAACTACTGATGATCTCAGTACTTACTGATGATCATTGGTAACCATGTCACATATAAGTACTGATGAGTTATTTTACCCTCAGTAGTTTTTATAACTACTGAAGGCTAAATGCTTTAAGTACTGTACTTTATCTGTTCTAAACTACTGATGTAGTTACAACTACTGAAATCAGTAGAAACAGATAAGTACTGATGTCCTATGAAACAACTGAAAACAGCAAAAAGGCTGATAAGTAAGTGTTGAGGACAGTATGAAACAGCTGAAAGGCTTTGAATTGACGACAACTACTGATGAGTACTATCTCTTCAGTAGTTCACAAACTGCTGTTTCTTCATAAACAACTGAAGCAATACCATGTCTTCAGTAGTTTCACAACTACTGATGACTAACCAAGTCTTCAGTTGTTTCACACATCTGAAGTCCAACTTGTCTTCAGTAGTTTTTTAAAACTACTGATGCCTAAATCAGAGACTTCAGTTGTTTCAACGTCTGATTGTAAACACCATGTCTTCAGTTGTTTATAACTGCTGACCACACCAATACCATCAGTCGTTTCAAACCTCTGAAAGTTAATACCACGTCATCAGTTGTTTCAAATACTGATGACTAACACCAAAACCTTCAGTCGTTTCATAACCCGTACCCTATATATATCTGATTCCTCTTTCAGAGTTTTTTTTCTTCTCTCACGACCTAAAATTTCAAAAGCTCTGAAAACCTTTCACCTTCATTAATGGCGACCATGCAACTCAAGCCTCGACACAACTGTGTCGCGTACCTCACTAAATCGCCCTTCTGGACCAAATTCGATAATGCTATAGATCTTATGGTCCAATCACCACTGAAAACGGCTTTCCTCCTAAATCCAATCATTTATGCCGATTCGCTACATCAGTTTTGGACGAATGCAACTGTTAATGGAGAATCTATCCATTCGTCCATCAACTCTCATAAGGTGGTCATCTCTACTGCTACCATCCGCCAGATATTACTATTAGATGATGCTGCCTACCCTGTTGGATATCCTAAGAGCCAACTTGATCTTTCATTTGGACAACATGGATATCAAGGTGATCTTAGTGCTTCGACCATCCTGAAGAAACATTTCCAGATGCTGAACGCTTGATATTTCATATGGTAAATGTTTGCCTGGCCCCGAAGACTTCTTCTTGGATCAACTGTCTTCCAGATGGCAACAGGTACTGTTCTCTATCCTTGAACAAGAACCACTAAACTTTTCTGAAATAATTTTTCTTGAAATCAAGGATATGGCCACAAAACCACTTTCTAACTGTTGGATACTATATCCTCGGTTTATAATGCCATAATAGAGAATCAGCTTCATGCTGAGGGACTAGTTGGTCTGGGAGTCCCTGCTTTGGCTGTATTGCCGGAGGTATACTCCCGACACAACACTGACCAAACTCTAAACAGGCTGCCAAGCTGCGCAACCCACACAGCTGGAACCCACAGCCTCCACTTCCACATCCAGAGTCCCCTCCAAACCCACAAAGAAGAAGCCTAAGAAGGCTACTCAGGGAGTTGAGTCCCCTGAGGATGCTCCTGCAGCACCAAAGCAGGTTATCTCTACTGGCAATAACCCCCCATAGAGACTATGACTCCACCAACTGAAGCCGCTCAGGTTTCCTCTCAAAAGGAACCTGACGCAACCATTCAAAGGGAACCACACTGCTGGGATCCTCCTCACTTGAGGGGATTACCATTGAAGAGCACACTCGTCCCGGTGCACACTGCTTCCACACCCTCTCCTGATGCAACCGCCCCTCAAAGCCCTACAATAATTGTTGCAAAAGTGCTGACGCAGTTGCATTCCTCACCCCCCCCCAGACACCAATTACTACTGGGATACCTCAACATCTGAGGGGGAGGATCACAATGCTTCTGTAACCCACAGCACAGGGGTTATCATGTTCCATCTTCTAGTGTAGACAAGGGGGTGCGAACTACTGGTGAGGCTGCCACTGCCTCTGACTCAGCAAATGATCAGGGTGCAGTTGGTAATATCTCTAAGACCTCACCAGCGGCAACAGCTGATGAAGGACATAGTCATGAGGCTGGAAGTCCCCAGAACCAAGAACAAGGGGCACATGCTATACTTGATCTACACTCAAGGCATGTTCATCCTGACTCTGTCAGGAGGTCAGGTGATTCAGTATCAACTGATGATGACCTGAGCTTCTTCTATGATGTAGTTGCTCAAAACACCATCCTAGAGGATGAGGTTAGCAGACTCAAAGAGCTGCTGGCCAAGATGTCTCAGGATGAAAGTCCATCTGACACCACAATACACCCACAGATGGCACCTTCTTCTGAAGGTCCCCTAAACACTCAGCCAATCCATACTTCCAAACCACCAGCCTCTGCTTTTGGCACTGATTCTCAGGAACAAACCATCCTGATCAATCAGTTGCTACCCTTCAAAAATCCCTACCCTCATCACTCCCATGATCACAGATATAGTGATCAAAGCCATTGATGAGAGGCTTCCTACAATAATACAACCCCTGGTGGAGGAGTTGGTGACCAAATCACTTTCTACTACTGCTCAAACCCTTGCACCCAATGCAACCAAAAAGGGGGAGAGTCAGTTAGTTAAAGGAAAAAGAAAGACAGATGGGGAGAGGAGAAAGAATCAGAGAAGGTAAATGAGAAGGAGAAGGAGAGTGAGAAGAGAGCTGAAGTGAATGAAAGTCAAAAAGACTTTCATGTCACATATCAAAAGAGGAAGGAGAGTCTGAGAAGGAGAAGGAGCTGAATGATATGGTGAAAGAAGCTGATGCCAACCATACCGTTCAATGGATAAAATCATTGAACAGTTATATAGGCAGGGTTTTGACATCCAACAACTAGACTCCGAGATCAGAAGGTTGGAAACAGAGGAGATCAACTCAAGATGGGCTAGCTATGATGCCTTAGAAAGAGAAAGGCTGGATAATGATCAGATTTATAGCTAAATACTTGGGAAGATCTCTGATTGAAATAAGGGCTGGACCAGGGACAACATCTTGGCAATAACCACCAAGATTTGTTCGTCTGAAGCATACTCCAAAGGTTTAGTGATTGAGGCATTGAATGAAGCTGGGGTTGGGAACCGAAAAGAACTGACAAAATTTACTAAAGCCTCCCTTACAGCCAAAATGTTAAAACAGTCTGAAAAGCCTCTATCCTCAAAATCACTACCTCCACAACCACTAAAACAACCCCTTTACCCTCTAAACCAACCATCCAACCCACAAAACCAATCCTTTACCCCCCAAACCCACTGCCAGTGATGTACCTAGACAAAAGAAAAGAAAGGTACTGAGCCTGATGAAGATGAAGAGGAGGATGAAGACAGACTGCCACTCTCTGCAGTTATTACTTTGCCTAAGGCTAAACCAATGTCCATCACTCCTTCTTCTCAAATGCATGATGTGATGATAAAGATTGAAGAGGAACAGATGCAAAGACATGATGAGGAAATGCTGAAAAGCATTGACAAAGCATATGCCACATCCTCTTCAATGATTAGCATGAAGAAAGAAGTATTAAGATTGTACACCCTTGCTAATACCTTTCAATACCAAAGGGAAAAAGTAAGGATATGGCCTGATCCTAGGGTGGCACACCGGATTGTCAAGAAAGAAATTCCTACAAAATACAAGGGCCAAGTGAAGAGGGTTGTCGACGAAGACATCACTGTGGTTCTTGTAGTGTCCCCTTGGGAAATTGTTGAAGAGTTCAAGAAAGCCTATGAAGCCAAACAACCACCTCAAAAGATGTTGGAGAACAAAATCATAAAGAAGGGATTGGTTTACAAAAGACTTGAAAACTTCAAACAAGAAGAGCTCAACCTGCTCTTAGAAGGGACTCATCCAGATGAGTTTGCTTATAGACAAATAACCACGGTTGAGCTCAAGAATGGAAAACAGGCCAAGTACATATCTGAAGTGTATGGCCGAGAAGGATTATTTGATGGTGTGCCCGAGGTGCTGACAATGGATGAGCAGATCATGTTTCTAAGGGCTTACACCAGGGAATCATATAGGCTGATACACGGGAAGTAGATCTCATGGTTGGGATAACAGCTCGGTGTCCAAGTCCCCAATACAGAGCTCCCAACCATATCCTGCCAAACAGATCATCTGAGACTTCTTCCCAGGCCGGTGCTGAAAAAGGGTCACTTCTCATCTGATCAAGAGGATAAAAAGACCAATCTATCTGCCAAAATAAGTGGGACTTGTCAATAACTTAGAGGTTTTGGCTGTATTGGTTCAGGGGGAGTTTGTTGGACCAAAAGAACCAATGAGCCTGATCAGAGAAACCTCTAAGTCCCACAGGACATCACAACAGCTGAAGAAGACCTGATCAGCTGTTCTACAAAGTCTGAAGAATACAACTGCTGAAGTACGTCTGAAGTACTGAAGACAAAGACTGAGACAACAGCTGAAGATCTAAAGTCTGAAGACTTCAACAAGTACTGAAGACAAAGACTGAAGATCAACAGCTGAAAGACAAAGTCTGATGTTCAAGTACTGAAGACATCAGCTGATGCTAACAGCTGATGACAACAGCTGAAGAGGGCTTCTTCAGTTGTTGTGATGGTTTTTCTTCTTCAGTAGTTTTCTTTTCCTTTCAGTAGTTTGTTTATTTTTCTGTAGTTTTGTTTCCTTTTCAGTACTTGTAAACAACTGAAGAGGTTGTTCTTCAGTTGTTGTAGTATCAGTAGTTTTATGTTTTTCAGTAGTTGTAAATAAGATGTTAACACTTAGGAACATTTGTAAGGAGATGTCAGTTGTTGACATCTTCAGTAGTTGTTAAACATCAGTAGTTATAAAACGGTTACATGTCACTTTCAAGTGACATCAGCCTACGTCATTCTTTCCTTTATAAGGAAGGATGACTCACCTGTAATCGTGCCTTAGAGGCCGACAATCTTAATGCAATATTCCTTTTGTCTGATATTTCTCTCTCTATAACAAAATTCCTTTATCGCTTTATATCGAATGTTCTTGCTTGAATTTGTCTAATTCTGAGCTATTCCGCTGCTATATCTGTTCAATCGATTAAACCTAGAGGCTGAGATCCTAACAGAATTGGTTCATTACATATATCAAAGATCAAAGAACTATTGGTTTATTCAAAATACATGGTTTTTGTTCCTCTTTATAAACTTAAGTCACATCTTGTTGCTTTTGTTCTTCCATCAATGTGCATACAACTTTTTCATAAGAACTATGATTTAATCAAAATGAAGTATATAATTCTATGTTTTTCTCACATTAATATAACAACATAGATCTAGTATCTTATTACATACATGTAAAGTCACATTATATATGTGTAATATATATTGTTACAAATATGTTATATATTTTTATCTTAATTTAAATTCATTTTGGAAAAAAAACACAATCAACTAATACATATGTAACCATAAATTTTATCAATCGCTTTTGTGCGAAGTTAGCTTGGCTCGTGGTTCGCTAGTTAGTTCATTTAAATTGAGACCTTAAAATAGTGATTATTAAATTAAAATAGAATTTTTAAACCTTACAACACAATTAAGCAATGATTGGGATTTGGGATCTAGGATTTTGGACAACGTTTAATGGTCAAATCTCTTATCATACAAAATGTAACACCCGAACTTTCATACCACCAATATTGTCCGCTTTGTCCACGAGAAGCTCACGGGTTTGCTTTTGGTTGCCTAGGTGAAAACTTCCCAAGGAGGTCACCCATCCTTAGATTGCTACCACATGAGCATGCTTAACTGTGAAGTTCTCATCTCATCCACAACCAATACGGCCAAAACACGTTGGTGATATGAAAGCGGGATATTCCTTATGAACCAGGAATCTTTCTTGTCCACGGCCGATGTGGGATTTTCCTAGGGTGTTACAAAGTCCCCCCTTTTGGACTCATCATCCTTGATGAGGTTTGCCCCACCATCCCATATAGTGTAACACCCGACCTTTCATACCACCAGTATTCTTTATTTTGCCCACGAGAAGCTTATGGATTTGCTTTTGGTTACCCATGTGAAAACTTCCCTAGGAGGTCACCCATCCTAGATTGTTGCCATCTGATCACACTTAACTGTGGAGTTCTCTCATCCACAGTCAATACGCCTAAAACGTGTTAGTAATATAAAAGACAGGACATTCCTTATGAACCAAGAATCTCTTTTATCCACGGCGATATGGGATTCGCCTAGGGTGTTACAAACATCCCCCCTTTTAGAATCATTGTCCTTGATGAGGTTTGCCTCACCACCCCATCTATTGTAACACCCGACCTTTTATACCACCAATATTATTTGTTTTGCCCATGAGAAGCTCAAGGATTTGCTTTTGGTTGCCCGGGTGAAAACTTTCCAAGGACCATCCCTAGATTGTTGCCACTTGAGCATGCTTAACATCCTCTCGTCCATAGCCAATATGCCCAAAACGCATTGGTGGTATTGAAGGCGGAACAATCCTTATGAACCAGAAATCTCTTGTGTCCACAGTCGATGCGGGATTCTCCTAGAGTGTTACAAACATCCCCCATTTGGACTCATCGTCCTCGATTAGGTTTACCCCACCATCCTATCTATGGATGTTGGATTTGCCTAAGGTGTCCCTCTAAACACCCCTAGGGACTCACCGTCCTTGATGAGGTTTGCCCCCACCATCCCGAACGACACAAGAGTTGCTTTGATACCGTTTCGTAACACCTGACCTTTCATATCACCAATATTGTCTGTTTTTCCTACGAGAAGCTAATGGATTTTCATTTAGTTGCCTAGGTGAAAACTTCCCAGGGAGGTCACCCATCCCTAGATAACTGCCATCTTAGCACGCTTAACCGTGAAGTTATCCTCTTATCCACACCTAATACGCCAAAAACGTGTTGGTTATATTAAAGGCGGGACATTCGTTATGAACTAGGAATTTCTCTTGTCCATAGCCGATGTGGAATTTGCCTAGGGTGTTACAAAATGGTATTAGAGCCACTCTTGTGCCATTTAGGATGGTAGGGAAACCTCATCAAGGATGGTAAGTCCCCGGGGGTGTTCAGAGGGAAACCTTAGGCAAATCCTACATCCATAGATGAGATGGAAGGGAAACCTCATTGAGGACGATGTGTCAAAGGGGGGGGGGGGGGGTATTTGTAACACCCTAGGCGAATCCACATCAGTTGTGGATAGAAGAGATTCCTGGTTCATAAGGAATGTCCCGCCTGCAGTATTACCAATGCGTTTTGGGCGTATTGGCTAAGGATGAGAGGAGAACTCCATAGTTAAGCGTGCTCAGGTGGAAGCAATTCAGGGATGGGTGACCTCCCGGGGAAGTTTTCACTTGGGCAACCAAAACAAATTTGTGAGCTTTTTATGGGTAAAGCGAACAATATTGTATATTCATCTTCAATGAGCATTGAAAGTTTGACTACATGATCAAAACTAGGTACATGATTATTTGTTCTTGTATTATATAGAGAATGTAACATTATATGCAAAGTAATGATTATAAAGCATCATGCCCAAGCTAACATAGATATGAGACCAAGAATTCATAAATGCCTTGTTATAGATGTAATTTAGCTTTGGCATGACTATAAAGGTATCTCACACAAATACATGATCACTTTTTTTATTTTCTTAATATGATATGCATCAACTGTGATCTCTCTAATATGTTGTCTTGAGTTGTAGGAGAGTAATGATTTTATGCATAATTTAGTTTACACTTATTATATGTAGATTGATTATTTTAAGCTATGGTTCAATCAGGGCCGACTCAAGCATTTTGGAGGCCCAAAGCAAAGTAAAAATTTAAGGCCCTTCTTAAATTTCATTGCTAGAACACTCATCTTATTATCTTGGATTGAGATCGATAAGAATAATAAGAAAAAGAAAAAAACTATTTTTACAACATAATTTAGACATGACCAAATATAAGCTTACCTTCCATAAGTTGAGTTGTATGATAGAACTATAGAAGAAATCTAGGAATGTGCAGTAGAAAGCTAACCTGAGAGCATTCCAGCGTGTGTCTAAAATGCCATCTAGCACTTCAACCCGCTATATATAAAAATTTAATATGCATAAGTATGTATGACATCTATATGTTAGAGAAATTTGCATCAATTTAGACATATAGGAGCATGTATCACATACATCAGGTAGGAAATTGCATTATGTTAACTTTATTAATACTCAATTTCAAATTATTAGCAAGTTAGAAACCAAATTCAAAGCAATTATTTATAAAATGTTACGCCCTGAAAGGATTATACATGCCAATTCAATTGGTGAGTTGATGCTTATTCTGCTGAGATTCCAATAAGTCCAAGAATTAATGTGGATGAAGAGTCTGCTGATAAAAGAACCAAGTGTGGCTAACCGCATTTGTATATGCGGAAGTCATAAAACAAATGCTGACAAGTGTTTGTTCTTCCGCATTAACAAATGTGGATAACTTAGAAGAATATGCGGACAAGGTTGACTCTTCCGCATTTACAAATGCGGACAAGTCATACAAATGCGCCAAGTATTTGTTTTTCCCCATTAACAATTGACTGGGTAGTGAGATTGAGATTCTCACTTAGGATTGAATATAATGATTGAGTTAATGATTGAATGGCGGAATCATACAATCAAGAAATATTCAATGCAGAAGAAATACTCATAAATGCTTTTTGTATTGATGAAGGTGATTGATTACAGAAAATGCTAGGGTTTGAGCATAAAGCAGTAATAATACACCTAGAGAGTACATGACAAAATATATTCTAGTTGTCTATTAACTGTCACCTCATGTACAAGGTTTTCTATTATATTTATAGGCAGACAAGATGCCTTTTTACAAAATGACTAAGCTACCCCTGACCTATACATCAGAACTAGTCTAAGTCTTGATCCGTATTTCTGTTGGTTCATCTGCATTGACAAATGTGGATGAGTTGGACTTCATCAGCATTTCTTCTGATGCTGCCGCATTAGTAATTTGTTCATCCGCATTTGTTAATGTGGAAGAGCAAATACTTGGCGCATTTGCCTGACTTGTCCACATTTGTAAATGCGGAAGAGTCAACCTCGTCCGCATATTCTTCTAAGCTATCCACATTTGTTAATGCGAAAGAACAAACACTTGTGAACATTTGTTTTATGACTTCCGCATATACAAATGCGGTTAGTCACACTTGGTTCTTTTATCAGTAGACTCTTCATCTGCATTAATTCTTGGACTTATGAATTGGCATGTATGATCCTTTCAGGGTGCAACAATACTCCCCCTAAGGATTATACAGCCTATGTTCTTTAATGTTTGGGTGGTGATTGAGGTTGTGATGATTCTGCTGGGTCTTGTGGAGGCATCAAAAATATTGCTTGAGTTGGATCCAAAATAGCCTTTATCATGTTGACAAAGTTTGTTGTATCTGAAATCCTTTCCCTGCTCAGCACATGGATCTTCATCTTGCTCATGTTGTAGATGGCTTCTAGTGGCTATTTCTTAAGGCAAATAGGTTCCCAGATAGATACTGTAGACAATCCATCTTTGTGAATTAATAAGCTTCCATCCATATTAACCTCCAACTTAACAATATTCCCAAGCTATAAAGAGGTCCTTTTCTTCTTTCTTTTATCTCTCTTGGCAATGATACAATCATATGCCATTTTCAGCAGCTTGATACACTTTAGGAAGAAGTGCATATCTTGTTCTCCTAGTTTGTTACTGATTTCTTTGAAATGTCTGGTATATATGTAGTGGATGTAAGATTCATCAAGCAGTCTTACCTCATATCTACTGAATAATCTTATTTCAGCACCTTCCTTTCCTCCCGATTTTCTTTTAATGACCATCTCATATGTTTTCTCATCATAATACACATTTGAGATAGGTAAGGAGGAATGGGTACCAGACACCAGTTTTCTCTTCAAAGACTCTGTTGGTTTCACTTTTAGCTCTGGAAACATAACTTCCTCAGCTTGTTTTGTCTGCTTCTTCACAAGGGGATTGATGAAAGACCTATCTTTCGTCATGCAGATGGCTTTCAATTATTTAAAGTTATCAGTTCGTTTGAATATTTTGAGTATTTTTTCAAATTCATAACCCCTGAACATAGCTGAGTGATTGATCAGTTCTAATTGAGCTAGTTCTTTTAAGTCATGGATCTCCAGGGCATTTACAAGAGCAGAGTACTCTGTAAAGAATTTGACCAGCCCGGAGATCCTTTTAACCATAAACATGTTCCAAGTACTGTCATACTTCCAGGCAATGATTTTCTGATCTATTTTGCTTTTTGGAGTAGACACACCTCTAATCATTTCTGTAGTGATTAACCTTTCTTGAAGTTTCAGTTGGGAGGGTTCAGCAAACCACTCAGGGTATTTATGAAGCATAGGTGCCAGATAGTCTTGATCTTGATGGGTTAGCTGCATGTCTTGTGCTGACACTCTAGATCTTGGCTTTTTGTTGATTATTTCTTCTTCTATCTTCTTGATCATATCTTTATTTTCATTAATCAGCTTGAGAGTAGCAGCTCTTAGTGAATTTGTTTTCATATTCCCTAGTTTTCTTCTTGTGAAGCCTTGACTTGAAAGGTAATCCTTCATTTCCTTATCAGACATGCTATAAGGATCCGGATATAGGGGCTGAGGAGTTGATGTTGATTTCTTCATGGCTGACAGTTCGGGCATAGGAGCCTTTTGAGAAAGAGTTCTCCCATACTCAGTTTCAAAGGTGGGGTCCAGTAGTTTGTTTACTTTCTCCTCTTCTGCTTTCATTCCCTCATATGTCATGCTAAAACTTCATCAGCATCATATCCATGGTTAATTAAGAACATGGCTTTCACCATGAGGTCATCTGTTTTATCCTTTTCAACCATTTCATGTACATATTTCTCTTCTTGTACAGGACTATCAACTGCTACAGGCTTATCATCCACATATCCTCCTTCAATCTCTCCTTCTTCAAGGTCAATAAATACGACTTGTTTCTTCAATTGAGCCTCAGCTTTCTCATGGTCTTCCAAGAATTATGCTATTGCAGCAAGACTTCTGGGATCATCTTGTTTGGTTTTCTTTATCGGTTCTTCTTCTTTCATTGGTCTCTTTCCCTTAGCTTTCTCAGACATATACTTCCTCTTTCTAGTGTAAGTTTGTATTGAAGGACTAATGTGCTCCAAATTATACATAAAAATCCTATCAAAAGCACATCAATTACTCCTTAATATCTTCCTTAAAATGATGAAAATGTGCTTAAAAGTCTTAAATTGTGTTTTTAGGTGTTTAAAAGGAAAGATGGACAAAAGAAGCATATTTAGCAAGAAATTGAAGTAATTTGTGCTTTGGAGTCCAAGCATGGGGCCGTGCCTCTTTAAACACACCCCCATGCTTTGCCAGAAACACAAACCGTGCTTAATTAACACACCCCCATGTTTGGACATCTGACAGGACAAAAAGTACTGTTCCCTAAAAGTAGACACGGGGCCGTGCCTTTTAGGCATGGGGCCGTGCCCCACCTCCAACACAGGGTCGTGCCCCATTTAGCACGGGGCCGTGCCCGACACAACCTGCATGTACGAGCCGACCAACTTTCGTAAGCATTGTACTAGCACGGGGCCGTGTTTAAACACTCCGGAAAGCCTATAAATAGAAGCCTAAGTTCACCATTTTTGGTAAGCTTTGGTAGGAGAGTTACTCTGCAAAACTCTCTCGGGAATCAAGACTTCAAGATCATTTGGAGGCTCGGGAGGTGCATACAACACTTGGAAGAAGCTCGTAATAATCTAAACGCCATCCATTGTGGATTATCGGTTTGATTGTTCCATTTCACCGATGATTACATATCTATCTTCTTTGTCATATGTTGTTATGTTCAAGCTCATTATAAGCTAAACTCTTTTTATCATCCTACTTGGATGAAACTTATGTAATTTGTGATGAACTAATGGTGTGATAAATATTATGTTATTGTTATGGTGGTCTTGGGAAAACTATTGATGGGTAGCATCTACATTTGAACGGGAAGTTATAAATTTATGGTTTGTGATTGTGATCGTCATACAAAGTTAAAAAACCGTATGATTAACTTTCATTCGTGAAACCGGTCTTCATTATAAATCCATGGCTAATGAACTAGAAATGGTTATTATAAATCATATCACTTTAACATTCTGATCATTTGCTGGTTCCCTTTTATTTGTTGGAAACTTCAGTAATTGTTACGGTTTTCTAAAAGTAATGGTATGTTAGGAAGGAACCTGATCAACTCTCTTTTTGACATTAAGTTATGTTTTCAGAAATCGTATGTCAAATAGGTCACGAAAGATTTACCTACATTACTAGGGCTTTGATCTGAGCAGTAAAACTCAGCCTGACAGGATCAAGTCACTACGGTAGCAGGATAGACGAGAAATCGCACCAGATCATCTTTATAAACATTAACATAGTTACATTAATCCATATCTTTAAATCACACCACCAATTCATCACGGTTACATAAGTGGAATCTAATTAGGATGATAACTTTTATTCTCTGGTTTTAAATCCAAACGCTTCAAATCTTAGTTTACTACTTTTCTATATTGTTTATTTTTAAATCCTAAAAATCTTTCAATACAAATTATCATTTTCTTTAACAAAATCCAAATCTGATAGTCAAACATCAAGTTTGTTGAGTAGGCTAGGTGTGTCCACGGATTGATACTCGGTTCTTACCAACACTATATTACCACACGACAGGTACACTGCCTTTTGTGTGTGTGATTTAGTATTAGTAATAACCAATTAAAACTGAATCTGCGCATAAATTTATATCAAAATATATATACTATCCGCACCATCAAGTTTTTGGCGCCGTTGCCTGGGACACACGGCAGTTTGAAAAAAAACTAAATTTTGACTACCTTGTATATAAGTTGTTAATATATTTTTGTTTAAACTTCATTTGTTATTTTTATGTAGTTTGCCCTAGTTAGTTTAGTTACTTTTCCTAATTCATTTAAGCCTTAGTTAGTTTATGCTTCTTTAAGTTAGTGTATGCCCGACTCGTCTAGTTCTGAACTTGTTCCGCCTCTTTCGGAACCCGAACGAATTTTCCGTCAAAGATTGTGCAAAAGATCACAACAAACAACACCAGTCATTGAAGAAGAAATTTTGGAAGATACACCATCCGAAGAAGACATGGCTAACCAAGACGAGGAAATGAAGATGACACACTATGCCTCACCGTTAATAGAGGGTTATGAGTCTAGTGTTGTCCAACCAGCAATAGCGGCCAACAACTTTGAGATTAAGTCTAGTATTATCCAACTCGTAGAAAACTCTGTTCAGTTCCATTGGTTAGAAGACGAAGATCCTAATGTTCACATATCACGATTCCTTCGTATCTGTGCTACCTTCAAAATCAATAACTGTTCAGACGACGCCATTCGACTAAGACTTTTTCCATTTTCACTTCGAGGCTGAGCCATCGATTGGCTTGATTCACTTCCACCTGGTTCCATCACCACATGGGCGGAAATGGCTGAACAATTCCTTTTGAAATACTTTCCACCCGATCGCACTGCCAAACTAAGAAGCAGCATCACAAGTTTTCGCTAGGACGACGATGAATCATTACACACAGCATGGGAGAGATATAAAAGTCTCCTTCGGAGATGCCCACATCAAAAACTTGATCTGTGGCTGCAGTGTCAAACCTTTGACGATGCAATCAGCGGAGCCCATAAGCAAGCGGTAGACCAAAGTGCGGGAGGAGATTTTGGAAGTGTCATGCCAATAGAAGCATACCAAGCCTTAGAAAGAGTAGCTAAGAAGAGCTTTGCTTACAATCCTTAAGAACCAAACCTAGTTCTAAAGGTATTCATCAAGTAGACTCTGAAACCCTAATTGCAGCCCAATTAGAAGCTCTAACCAAAAAATTCAAACAATTGCAAAGCGAGCTAAGAAAAACTCCAACACGATGCAACACATGTGGAAATTCACACAAGACCAACGAATGCCCACAACTCATAGGTTGAAAATGTTGACTACGTAGGAGGCCCAAACAACTCATACAACAACAACTCAAATTGGAGAAGCAACTCGAATTAGAGAGATGCTGGTAATAACCAATAATCGTCTGGATTCAACCGAAGGCCACCTTACCAACAATAGAAACCACCATACCAAAGTCCAAGCAGTAGTAACCAAGACCATGGAGCATCATCAATAGAAGACTTATTGCAATAGTTGTTGTTAACCACACAAACCACAGATGAGTACATCTGGAAATCTGATCGAAGAAATGAGGAGAGGTTCCAAAGAAACGAAGCTGGCATCAAAAGCAACAAAACATCATTGCAAACCATAGAGCACCAAGTAGGTCAAATAGCACAACATCTATCTGAAAGACCTCAAGGAGCTTTGCCCAGCAACACTGTAACAAACCCTAATGCTCAAGTCAAAGCCATCACCACCAGGACTGGCAAAACCACTCAAGGTGATGCACCCGCATTACAACCCATCCTTGAAGAGGTAGAAACTGAAACTCCAAGTAATGCGAGTGATAAGCAAAAGCAACCTATTGTTATTGAAGAACCGGCCAAGAAATACGTTTCACCACCACCTTATGTTCCACCACCTCCATATCCAGGACGTTTGAGACAACAAAGAATGGAGGCACAATATGGCAAATTCCTTGGGTTGTTCAAGAAAATCCATATCAATCTTCCCTTGGTGGAGGCCTTAGCACAAATGCCAAACTACGCTAAGTTTCTAAAAGGTGTCTTGTCAAACAAAAAGAAACTAGAAGAGTTATCACACGTAGTTTTGAATGAGGAATGCTCCGTAGTTCTTCAAAACAAACTACCTCAAAAGATGACTAATCCAGGAAGTTTCACCATACCTTGCCTAATAGGAAATCTTTCTGTCAGTAACACGTTAGCTGATATAGGTGCAAGCATTAACCTTATGCCTTATGCGGTTTTCGAAAAATTAAACCTAGGTGAACCTAGACCTACCCGTATGAGCATCCAGTTAGCTGACCGTTCTTCAAATATCCGAGGGGCATCATTGAAAATCTCTTAGTTAAAATTGACAAATTTGTATTTCTCATTGATTTTGTGATCCTTGACATGGATGAAGACAAAAAGGTTCCACTTATCCTAGGTCGACCTTTCTTAGCGACTGCTCGAGCTCTCATTGATGTTTGTACAGGCAAACTCACGCTTAGAGTAGACGTGGAGGAAGTAACTTTCGATATAGGCTAATCCATGAATCACCCTCAATATCATGATGACTCACTCTATTACGTTGATGCTTGCGATTCGATCATAAGTTGTCATTTGGAGAAAACTCTTCAAAATGAAGCTTGCAGCACTCAAATAATAGAAGTCCAAATCACCGAACCCGTTTGTGAGAACCAAATAATTCAAGAACTTAAAGTTGATGAAACAACACTTCATCAAGAAGCATTTGAGATCATTGAGCAAGACCTAGAACTAAAAGCCAATCCTTTTATAGAAGACCCTCTAGTTTCAGAGCTCAAAGAACTTCCATCTCATCTCGAATACGCTTTTCTTGAAAACACAACTCAACTTCCTGTCATAATCTCATCTGCCTTATCAATTGATGAGAAGAACAAGTTGCTCAATGTACTCAAGGCACACAAACGAGCAATTGCATGGAAAATCATGGACATCAAGGGAATCAATCCATCCTTTTGCACTCATAAAATATTGATGGAAGAGAACTTCAAATCCGTCATTCAAACTCAAAGACATTTAAACCCGAGCATGCAAGAGGTGGTGAAGAAAGAAGTAATCAAACTGCTAGATGCCGGTTTGATTTACCCTATTTCTGACTCACCTTGGGTCAGTCCCATCCAAGTTGTTCCAAAGAAAGGAGGAATGACTGTTGTAACTAACGAGAAGAATGAGCTTATTCCCACTCATACGGTTACCAGATGGAGAGTTTGCATAGACTATCGCAAACTCAATGACGCCACAAGGAAAGATCACTTCCCTCTTCCTTTCATTGACCAAATGCTTGAGCGATTATCTGGAAAATGTTCTATTGTTTCCTGGATGGTTTCTCAGGTTATTTTCAAATCCCTATTGCTCTCGAAGATCAAGAGAAGACGACATTCACCTGTCCATATGGCACATTTGCTTATCGGCAAATGCCCTTTGGATTGTGTAATGCTCCTGCTACATTTCAAAGATGCATGGTAGCAATTTTTCATGACATGATTGAACACTCAATGGAAGTTTTCATGGATGATTTCTCCATCTTTGGAAACTCATTTGAGCAATGTCTTGAAAATATGGAAAAGATGCTAGTTAGATGTGAAGATTCTAACCTTGTTTTAAACTGGGAAAAGTGCCACTTCATGGTTACGGAAGGAATAATGTTAGGACACAAAATCTCTCGAGCAGGGCTTGAAGTCGATCAAGCCAAAGTCGACACTATTTCTAAACTTCCACATCCCACAACCATGAAAGAGATCAGAAGTTTCCTAGGTCATGTAGGATTCTACCGTCATTTCATCAAGATTTCTCAAAAATCGCTCGACCAATGACTCAAATTATCGAGAAAGACGCTCAATTCGTATTTTCTAACGAATGCATTAGTGCATTCAAATTGCTTAAGAGGCTGGTAACCGCTCCAATCATGGTTTCCCTAGATTGGACGCTACCATTTGAACTCATGTGTGACGCAGGCGATTTCACGGTAGGAGCCCTGTTAGGACAAAGGAAAGACAAGCAATTCCACCTAATTCATTATGCGAGCAAAACCCTAAACGACACACAAGAAAACTTCACCACCACCGAAAAAGAACTTCTTGCGGTAGTTTTCGCATTTGACAAATTCCGCTCGTATCTCATCCTTTCAAAAACAATTGTTTACACCGATCATGTAGCCCTTCATTATTTCTTCAACAAACAAGATGCAAAGCCGAGATTGATTCGTTGGATCCTTCTGCTTCAAGAATTTGACATCAAAATTCGTGATAAGAAGGGAGCAGAAAATCTAGCGGCTGATCATCTCTCGCGTCTTGAGGATTCAAGTCCTTCATAAACTGAGGAAGCCATAATAAACGACAACTTTCCTCATGAATTCCTTATGCACATTCAATCCTCAATCGATGAACATCCTTGGTTTGCCGATTTTGCAAATTACTTACCAAGCGGAATCCTTCTCAAAGGAATGACTTATCAGCAAAAGAAGAAATTCTCTACTGATATCAAACATTACTATGGGAAGACCCGTATCTATTCAGAATCGGTGCAGACCAACTCATTCAAAGATGCGTATACGGAAGAGAAGCAGAACAAATTCTAAGGCACTGTCATGAAGGACCCACCGGAGGACACCATGGAGCAACCTTAACAGCTAAGAAAGTATTTGACTCTAGATTTTACTGGCCAACAATCTTTAAAGATGCTCACAACATGGTACCCACCTGTGATGCATCTCAAAGAGCAACCAATATCTCAACACGGGATGAGATGCCTCAGAAACTAGTTCAAGTGTGCGAGATATTTGATATATGGGGTATTGATTTCATGGGGCCATTCCTGGTGTCATTTGGAAATCGTTACATCTTGGTAGCAGTTGATTACGTTTCAAAATGGGCTGAAGCTCATGTCCTGCCTACTAATGATGCCAGAAACATTGTCAAATTCCTTAAAAAAACTATTTTCTTGTTTTGGTGCCCCCAAAGCTCTAATTAATGACCGAGGAACTCATTTCTATAACAATCAGCTCGAACGAGCAATGGCGCGTTATGGAGTTCACCATCGCTTTATAACTGCTTACCATCCACAAGCGAATGGGCAAGCTAAAGTCACTAACCGAGGCATCAGACGAATCCTTGAGAAAACTGTAGGTCAAAATCACAAGGACTGGTCTATCAAGTTAGATGATGCATTATGGGCTTTTCGAACGGCCTATAAGACTCCCATTGGCACAACACCGTTTAAACTAGTTTATGGAAAGTCGTATCATCTACCTGTGGAACTAGAGCACAAGGATTTTTGGGCACTTAAAGCAACAAACTTGGACCAAGACCTTGCAGGAAAGAATCGATTCCTACAAATCCACGAATTGGAGGAATTGAGAGAACAAGCGTACGAAAACGCTAGGGTTTACAAAGAAAAGACAAGGAAATTCCACGACGCTCGATTAAAGAACACAAAATAATTTTATGTGGGAGAACGTGTCTTATTGTATAACTCTTGTTTACGTTTGTTTCCTGGAAAACTGAAGTCACGTTGGTCTGGACCTTATATGATCAAAAACGTGTTTCTGAATGGTGCCATTGAACTTTATAACCACGGATGTTTAAGTTTCAAAGTAAATGGTCATCGTTTGAAACCGTATAACGATGGACCAACCAAAATTCCCTCGGAGGAATTACACCTTGGCCCGGCGAAAACTAAGTGTGGGTAAGGGTCATGCCGATGACCTGAAACTTAAACACGACACCTGTACATAAAATTTTCTTACTTTTTAACAATTTTTAGGATCCCATAAGCACAAGCACGGGGCTGTGCCTCATCAAGCACGCCCCCGTGTCTCTGACAAATTTCTTTCCACGATCTCCGCTGACGACTCTGGAATGTTGCAGGTCGAATTTAAGACGAATTCTAACAAGCACGGGGCCGTGCCTAGCCAAGCACGCCCCCGTGTCCACTTTCCACAACCTGTATATAAATACCACACTTGTTCCATTCTTTCATCACACTCACTTCTGTTTATAAACATCTGAAAAATAAAAGAATCAAGTCACGAAAGTTCCAACTGGAATCCTACGAAGAAACCATGTTTTGAAACACGTGAACCAACGACTCAAGAATATTTCTTCAAGCTGCATGAACTAATCAAACAACTGACTGAAATGAACCTCACTGCATCCCAACGCTTAGCTGAACTTATCCAGAAAGTTCAACAGATGAGTGAGGAACTCATTTCCATTAAACGGCAGCTTGCGGAATTGAGCAACCGCACTTCTCACTATCCCATCCCGAACCTTCCACATGAAATATGTGGAGGTTTCTTTTAGAAGCATTTTGTGATGTGCTAAGTGCGCTGTTGCGCGTTAAAGAGTCTGGTTTTGCTGTTTCAGATTCTCGGCTTTTAACGTATTATGTAACCGTAGGACCTTAGGAAATGTAATTTTCATTTTGGCTTGTGTTTATTTACTCTAGACTAATTTCGTATCTTTTCTGATGATTTGAAAGTGGTAAAACTTAACCGGGAAAATTACATAACGCGCGAAATTGAAAAACGGAACAACAAAAGACTGAAACCACCCAACAATACATGAACACGGCCCCGTGCTCAAGTAGGCACGCCCCCGTGTTCGACAAAAAATGACACAAGCTGACATTTTTAGGCTTTTGTCTTGTTCCTCTTCGAATTTGCATGATAAATACCGACCTTAATTGCCTGCAAAGTCGTATCCACTTTCATTTGCATCTTGTTTTTCCATTTTTCTTTCATCTTTTCAAGAGTTCTTTCAAGAGTGGTTGAACAAAAGGTTAGTGTACTAATTCCTTTGATTATGAAAGTCATTTACATGTAGTTAGGTGATAAGGTCTCTAAACAACCGAAATCCTAGCAATTATATGTAAAGACTTGTTCTTAAACATTTCATGGAATGATGAATACTTTCAATGTACTTGTTCATGTTTATTCTTGTAAGTAGATTAGTGTTAATTAGTATGTTTCGTTAGTTATTAGTTTGTTTAGTTAGCTAATTAGTTTGTTTTCTTTTATCATTATCAAGACTATCTTCATAATTCGTGGTGAAATATTTGTTAATCATGTTCAAGAGTTCCCAAGTGGTATTAAACATAAAATATATTTTTGGGTATCTTGAATTATGAACAAATGATTAAAATGTTAAATGTACAATCTTTGATTTTTTAAGCAAGAAAACATTAAACCCATGCTTAATCAACGATTTACAAACATAACCACGCATGCTCGAGTCAAGATTCCATGCCTTACCATGTTTACCGCACCCCCACGTTTCACAAAACGCACCCCCATGTTCAATAATTTTTCCTTGGATGATAAACTTTTAAACCATTTTTGAACATGAGTTAAATCATTATGATTTTATGTCTTGAAAAACACATGATTTTCATTAACATCATGAAACTGCTCAAGAAATTGGTTTTGTATAGATAACATATTTTTGAAATTTCAGGATCATGAATCATCCCTACCTACGTTTTGAAGCGAGCCGCGAGAGACGGTGTCATGAGAGACTTCAAAGGCTGCTACAAAGGGTCGAAAGACCCCATTTACAAGCAGATGAAGAAACACTAGCGGCAGTCGGACAACTAGAAAGATACAATACATTATTGAGTGTCCAATGGAAGCGTTTATTCTCACAAAATAGACCTTCCGTTTATGAACTAACTCTTGAATTTTTAGCATCTTTCAAATTTAGCATGAAAGACTCTGATCCTTGGGATAATAATGCAGTTTCATTTAGACTTGCTGGGCATTGGCACAAAATATCCATTGCCTTGTTCGTGTCTATCTCGGGATCTACACGGAACAGGAAATGGAGGAGGAAGCAGTATCTGGAATGCCGGCATACCATACTTTCCCGGACGAGGAAAGTAAAGACGCGGAAAGTGATGCAATGCGGAAAGCATTTTGGGAGCAGATTGGAACTGGATGGTTCAACTCGAGTAAAACAAAAAGCAGTCAGATACGAGACCCGCTGCTGCGATACATTCATCGGTTACTTAGTCATTCCATAACAGCTCGTGGTCAAAGCGAGGGAGTTGTTAACTTGAGGGACTTGTTCGTTTTATATTGTATGGTTAATCAGTTGCCATGTAATATTAGGTATTTGTTTTGTAATCTTTTTGCCAGGAATACGATTGCAGGTGCTCCAACACCTATGTTTGGAGGAAGCTGGATTTTGAACTTATACGAAAGCTATGGTTATAACACTGAGGGAACTGAAGGAGTGATGCCGGGACTGTTAGACTTGAGCATTTGCACAAGTATGTACATGGTGACAAGCCTGCCAAATGGGCAGCCAAGATTCATGGATAAGAAGGGACAAATTTGGGATCCGGCGGACCCCAAAGAAATAATTATGGATCTTGACATGCCAATACAGTCGGAAGGAGCCGGAGCTGGATCTTCAAGTTCACGTACAAGGGAATTCCCGACCATGTTAGACTTTTACGAGTCAATACAACAACCAGAGACCATGCAAGGCGATCATTTGAATATTCCCAACAAGCCTTCATCCGAGTCGATGACCTCAGCAACGATGTTACGTACATCAGGAACCGAATGTACCATGAGTGGGGGGATATCCCCCCACAAAGCCCATGAAAACCGTATCATTTTCGGGGACCCGTCACAGTTGTTTTGTGCCAATCTATCTTTTAATTTATGTCGTTTTGTTTTTATTTTGTGTTTAGGACTTTAACGCTTTTCATAAATTGGTGACATTTCAGGTGATACCGATGATTCTAACAACGTGAGGCCAACCAAACACAACTGAAAATTTCATCATTTTTAGGGGAGTTATTTCATTACCCTTTCTCGATCTTGATTATATTAATCATATTGAAGACAATGTGAATTTTAAGTGTGGGGATGGGAGTAATGCATTTGACTTTGCTAAAAAGGTCCAAATTTAAAACTTTTAAGAGAAGATCACTTACCAAGTAACTTTTGTGACAAGAAGCCAAAAATAAAATTTTTGATAAACCAAATTATAAATATACGTTTTCAGAAAATAATGAAGTAAACTCATGACGTCCAAGTAAAATTGAAAATATTTTTTGTGATATCCTTAAAAGCAATAATCTAATCTAGTAAAATATTTAATCATGTAAAATAAAGCACTTGTACATAATTCCATCCATATGCGAGTTTATTTTTTAGCCTTAAACAGCTTTTGAAAAATTGCAATTCTACTTTCATTCTGGATTTAATTGAGGGTGCCATATGATACATGTAATTAGAACTTGCTTTGGGTATGCATTTCAAGACCTTAATTAGTATTTGTTGCATAAAAATGAGTTAGGCACTAGGAAACCTTAACCATTTGAGCCCCAACCATTGTCTTTAATTTTCCTTACCCGAATGTCAACCATAGTGAGCCCCGTTGAGCTTAAACATTTTTTATCTTTCAATCACCCGAGCCACCAAGTCACTTAACCAAAAGCCTTCCACAAAACCGTTTTCGTTAAAGACACGTTTTTGGCTTATAAAAAAATATATATTTGGTCTTTTACCGGAGACCTTATAGAACTAGAATGCATTCTTTTAATTCAATTTGCTTTGTTTCCTTCATCATGCAAAACCGGGACTTCCCTCGGAAATCCGCGAACAAATTTTCAATCTCACGTTTGACGCAAGAAAGAAATGGCGAAAAAAGGAACAAGTTCCGCCATTTTATGGAATTTCAAAAAGTGCTATAAAGAGACGGGAAAAAAGATATGAAAGATGCCTGAATTATGGAAATTGGTCTCATAATGGAAAATGCAAAAAGAATCAAACTGAATCTCAATACGAATACATAGAACTAACCCGATTGGGTGCTATTAGGCTTCAAGCCGAACGATCCTTGAGAAAGGAAAGTTTTGTGTATCTTCGGGTAAAAGATGAAGTACGATTCTTGAAAGCAAAATATGGTCTTGACAATCTGACCTTAAAAGAGTCCTCAAGCTAGCATATCCCTTCTAGCTTGAAGTATTGTATAGGGAACCTTTATTGCTTTCCTTATAGTTTAAGTTAGAAAAATAAGCCAAGACCATCGTCTTTAGCAATTAGCCAACACTATATTACCACACGACAGGTACACTGACTTTTGTGTGTGTAATTTAGTATTAGTAATAACCAATTAAAACTGAATCTGTGCAATAAATCTATATTGAAATATATATATACTATCCGCACCCATCAAGGACCATATGAGGATTCAGGCTTTTCAACTTCCTCAGGCAGCTTTTCAGCCTCTGTAACACCCCAAATTTTTATTAAAACGAAAGGAAAACAAAAGTAAATAGAAAGAATAATAATGAGCATTATGTGGAGGGGGATAAAGTGTACAAAGTACAAAACATTATTATTTTAAGGTTTAAAGGGGCATGGTCGCCCATTTTTTCTTCATCTTCTTCATTCGGCTGAAAGGAAGAAAGAAGACAGAGAGAGCCCCGGTTCTAGAGAGATAAAGAGGAAGAAGCAGGTGCAAAGGTAAGTCTTCTCTTATATGAGCTCGGTTTCAACTGGATTTTGAGTTCTTGACCGAAGTTTTTGGTGTTTAGTGTTTGTTTTCGGGATTCAAGAGCTGAATCGAAGGGGGGTCTCGAACTGGAAGTGTGTTGCTCAAAGGCTGCTCAAGGTAAGTTTCTAGAACCCCTCTTTACTGATTTTCAATGCTCTTGGGGCTATTATGCATACTAAGTAAACTTTTTGAAAGTAACCGTGGGTCTACATCCTTATGTTTGAAATGATGTATGTATGTATGTTTTAGTGTTGATTATGGGTTAGTGATGATGTGTAGTATGCTTAGATGCCCTTAGTATGTTAGATCTGTGCTTGGGTATCATTAGAATGATAATCGGATGATGTTGGTGGCATAGAAAATAATTGAGAATGTTCTGATGAACATGAACAGTGATCCATGTGCCCAGAGGTGGCTTATGAGCCTAAACAGTGGCCCATGCGCCCAGCATGAGTGGCCAGACGCCCAAGTGTTGGCCATGCACCCATGTGTCGACCATGCGCCTAAATAGTGTCCCTGCACCCAAGTGCCAAAACGGCTATGTGTTGGTGATGCGCTTGAATAGGTGCCATGCGCCTGCATAGTGGTTAAAGCGCCTGAACAGGGTAGAAGCGCCCAAATAGTGCCAATGCGCCCAGACTGTTTTACACTTAGAAATTTTATGCTCTTGCGCCTAGAAGGTCCCATGCGCCCAATTTAGACTTAAGGTTTTCTAAGTGGTTTTAAGGGGTAATATGGGGAGATAGGCCTGGTTATGATGTGATGGCTTATGTTTGATGTGTGTTATGTATATATGATGTTGCCTGTATGGTGATGGTGTATGTTTATGATTATGTGTATGTTCCTTATTATATATGTATGTCTTCCTTGGCTTTGTGTTGAACGTTAATAAATGTAACGAAAGTATTATGTAACGTACAGTGGAAGATAATGAAAAGAGGAACATAATGAATGAATGAGAACGTGTGAGGCTTGCAAGCGAAGTATAGTGAAATGCACGGCTCTAAATGCCTTAAGCTCAACCACGTGAGGTTCAGCTAATCCTAAAGTGTGCACGCAAGGGTTCCAGTCTTTGTGGTTGACCTTCGGTATGGTACCTATTTTGATGCAGGTGTAGTTACTCATTTTGATGGGGATGTGGTTACCTATTTTGATGGGGGTGTGGTTACCCATTTCGATGGGGGTGTGGTTACCATTTCGATGGGGGTGTAGTTACCCATTTTGATGGGGGTGTGGTTACCCATTTCGATGGGGGTGTGGTTACCCATTTCGATGGGGGTGTCGTTACCCATTTCGATGGGGGTGTGGTTACCCATTTCGATGGGGGTGTAGTTACCCATAATGTTGGGGGTGAAATATATGATGGTTACCCGAGCTACGCATAACTTCAGGGGTGTAGCATAAAGCTAAGCATATATGAGGTGAGCAACCCTATGGTTGCAACATACTCGGATAACGTGCAATCGTTGAGATTACCTACGAGGTGAGCGACTCTGTGTCGCAACAGACTCGACAGAGGTCTTTGTCTATGAGACGAGATAATGAGGTGAGCGACTTTGTGTTGCAACAGACTCGGATAGAGTTCAATCCCTGTGATTGACTCGTATGGGATCTTTATCGCGTATCCCGGTGCTGTGTCAGTCTTCGGACATGGATCGGGGATTGGTGTGCAGGCCCCGGCACCGCATCAGCTCTCGAGCATGAGTCGGGGATATTGCATTCGACAAGATTCGAGTAATGAAGAGTAATGAACGAAAGATAATGATGGAAAGAACAAACGTATGAAATGAACGTTAATGAATTATCATAATAATATACAATATAGACCCTTGTCATTCGACCTCAGTAATCATGGCTGAGTGCCGTGAAGAGGGTAAACTCTGACCGGTTCTAGTGAGAGCAGTGAAAGATAATGTAATACGTTGAATGATCGAAAGTTAACAAACATAATGATGAAGATAATAATTATATTATCTGTATGTACGTATGATGTATGATCATGAATGAATGTAAAGTATAGTATGATTTTGAAAGAAAGTAAAGAACGGTTTTTGCGAAAGAAAAGTATGTTTTATTGTAAAGCTAGGACTCACTCAGCGTCGCTGACTTTTGTATGCATGATAGTTGGCAGGTAATTATTGATGCTGAGGAGTTGCAGGCGTGGATGCATAAGCTACTGGGAGCATTTTGAGGCTGGCATCCGTATTTTGACATGTCTTTGTATTTTGGATGAAAAAAAATCTTGTAATTGAATGAAATGACATGTTTTTAGTTATTAATGAAAGTTTTAAATTCCGCTGCAAAATAAATGTACGTTTTATAATGTTTTAAGTGCAATGAATGACCAACTGTGAGGTGCCCGGGAACGGGGCCTTACAAGTTGGTATCAGAGCCAAAGTTTAAGCAAAATGGGTAAATTTTCAAAATAAACCTTAACTTAAACTGAGAATGGGAGTAAAAGGAAAGGGATGCCAGTCCCAGTAGCTACGTGCCTGCAGGTAAAGGGTTTATGTAAACGTTTAAAGTAAGTTAATGTTAACCGGTATTATGTGCGCATGTTATGTGGCTTGTGTGCTTTTGTGTAGATTTAGATACTGATGTAGTCAGGATAGGAAATGCTTGGGGTATGAGAATGCTAGTTTAAATGCCTCAGCTAGGGAGGCAATTGCTGAGGAACTACACCATGTCATGCAGACAACCTTATCGTCCGTGGTGACTGAAGTCATTAGGGGTGTGAGGAGTGAGGAAAGGAAGGAGAAGAATAGGTCATCGGGAAGAGGAAAACAATCGGAGGCTGAGATGGTTATCCCTACTAACGAGGAAGAGGAGGAAGAAGAGCCTGTGCTTGAGGCAGCACAAGGCTGTAATTATGGGGCATTCCAAAGGTGCAAGCCCCTACCTTTGATGGTAATGGCACTGCTGCTGCTGCTCACCGATGGGTGTGGGAGATGGAGGCTGTCCTTGAGATCAGCGAGTGCCGAGAGGACCAGAAGGTGAAGTTTGCCACTCACTCTTTTATGGACTCAGCCTTGTGTTGGTGGGATAAAATTGTCCAGGTTGAGGGAAGCAGGGCTATCGGAAGGATGAGATGGTCAGAGTTAAAAAGGCTGGTGATTGAGGAGTTCTGTTCTCACCATGAGATGGATAAAGTTGAGAGGGAGTTCCTGCATCTGGAGGCAGGAACGACGACACATCAACAATATACCACTAAATTCACGTCTGGTGCCGGATCAAGTGACACCTCTTTCACGAAAGATCAAGAGGTATATTCAGGGCTTGCCAGCGAACATCCGTAGGCACATAATCGTTGCCCGACCGAGCACGTTTAGGTCGGCGGTTGATTTGGCAGGGAGATTGTATGATGAAACATCTGTGATGGTGACTGAAGGTAGCAAGAAAGGAAGGGTGATCAAGATTGGAACAGGAAGCGATTGGGAAGTAGCGGAGCCACTCCAGGTGACATAGGTGCACGAGTAGATGATCAACGTGTGGTCATACTGATGCGGGGTCGGAAAGGTGTGACAAGTGTGGACACAGGTACCCCGGGGAATGTAGATTAGGGAGCAATGTCTGTTTCCGTTGTGGAAGGACCGGACATGTGGCGAAGAATTACAGTATGGGGAGGTGTTATTCTTGTGGTGAGGAAGGTCACATGAGCAGGGATTGCAAGAAGTCGAGGGCGGAAGGTTCAGGAGTGAAAAAGATCGGAGGAAGCTAGGACAGACCCTAATGTTGTGTCAGGTACGTTTCTAGTAAACCAAACTTTAGCCTTAGTGTTATTTGATTCTGGTGCTAGTAGAAGGTTTTATCTCTGCTGCTTACTGTGCTAAGTTTTCTGTTAGTAGAAAGAATATAGATACGCCCTTCGATGTGGAATTGCCATTAGCAAGTCAACCAGGTTACCTAATGCCAAGGATTGCATGATAGAATTGAGAGAGAGCGCTTGTTCCTGCTAGCTTGTTCAAGATAGGCGTAGGTGGCTAGGTGTACATCTCCGGGTGAGTTGATCAGTAATCTACTACTCGAACCCCAAGTGTTGCAAGGAGATGGATTGATTAACCGTGCTCAACCAGAGTTCGGTGACGACCTACGACAAAGAATTATGATGAAGGCTTCGACCAGGAAAGCAGATTGCTTGGTTTGGAATTGAGTAAAGCAAATACTAAAGTGTAGAGAGTCATTCCCAGTTGTTGCTCAGGTAGGAGAAGTGACACATCGACTGGAGCTACCCGATGAGTTAAGTGGAATTCATCTGATGTTCCATGCATCTCGTGTAAGAAAGAGCTCAACCGATGAGGATATGATCATGCTACTAGAGAACATTGAGATGGACAAAGTATCCAACTACGAGAAGCAACTGCTGGCCATTATTAGAAAGAAGAAGAGAATAGGCTAAGGAGGACGATAGTTTCACTTGTGCAGGTGTAGTGAAGCCTAAATGGATCTAAGTTTAAGTGCGAGATCAAAGAAGAGGTGAGACAGTGTTACCTATAACTGTTTGAGAAGTGACAGGTTTCAGGGACGAAACCTCTTTAAGGGGGTAGACTTGTAACACCCCAAATTTTTATTAAAACGAAAGGAAAAGAAAAGTAAATAGCAAGAATAGATAATGAGCACAAGTGGAGGGGGATAAAATGTACAAAGTACAAAACCTTATTATTTTAAGGTTTAAAGGGGCATGGTCACCCATTTCTTCTTCATCTTCTTCATTCGGCTGAAAGGAAGAAAGAAGAGAGAGAGAGAGAGCCCTAGTTCTAGAAAGAGAAAGAGGAAGAAGCAGTTGCAAAGGTAAGTCTTCTCTTATATGAGCTCGGCTTTAGCTGGGTTTCGAGTTCTTGACCGAAGGTCTTGGTGTTTAGTGTTTGTTTTCGGGATTCAAGAGCTGAATCGAAGGTGGGTCTCAAACTGGAAGTGTGTTGCTCAAAGGCTGCTCAAGGTGAGTTTCTAGAACCCCTCTTTACTGATTTTCAACACTTTTAGGGCTATTATGCATACTAAGTAAACATTTTGAAAGTAACTGTGGGTCTACAGCCTTATGTTCGAAATGATGTATGTATGTATGTATGTTTTAGTGTTGATTATGGGTTAGTGATGATGTGTAGTATGCTTAGATGCCCTTAGTATGTTAGATCAGTGCTTGGTTATCATTAGAATGATAATAGGGTGATGTTGGTAGCATAGAAAATATTTCAGAATGTTCTGATGAACATGAACAGTGGTCCATGCGCCTAGAGGTGGCTCATGCGCCTAAACAGCGGCCCATGCACCCAGCATGAGTGGCCAGTCACGCAAGTGTTGGCCATGCGCCCAAGTGTTGGCCATGCACCTAAATAGTGCCCGTGCGCCCAAGTGCCAAAACGACTAAGTGTTGGTGATGCGCCTGAATAGGTGCCATGCACCTGCATAGTGATAAAGCGCCTGAACAGGGCAGAAGCGCCCAAATAGTGCCTATGCGCCCAAACTGTTTTACACTTAGAATTTTTATGCTCATGCGCCTGGAAGGTCCCATGCGCCCAATTTGGACTTAAGGTTTTCTAAGTGGTTTTAAGGGGTAATATTGGGAGATAGGCTTAGTTATGATGTGATAGCTTGTGTCTGATGTGTGTTATGTATATATGTTGTTGCTTGTATGGTGACAGTGTATGTTTATGATTATGTGTATGTTCCTTATTATATATGTATGTCTTCCCTTGACTTTGCGTTGAACGTTAATAAATGTAACGAAAGTATTATGTAATGTAAAGTGGAAGATAATGAAAAGAGGAATGTAATGAATGAACAAGAATGTGAGAGGCTTGCAAGCGAAGTATAGTGAAATGCACGGCTCTAAATGCCTTAAGGTCAACCGTGTGAGGTTCATCCAATCCTAAAATGTGCACGCAAGGGTTCCAGTCTTTATGGTTGACCTTTAGTATGGTTACCCATTTTGATGGGGGTGTAGTTACCTATTTTGATGGGGGTGTATTTACCCATTTTGATGGGGGTGTGGTTACCCATTTCGATGGGGGTGTGGTTACCCATTTTGATGGGGGTGTAGTTACCCATTTCGATGGGGGTGTGGTTACCCATTTTGATGGGGGTGTGGTTACCCATTTCGACGGGGGTGTTGTTACCCATTTCAATGGGTGTGTAGTTACCCATAATGTTGGGGGTGAAATATATGATGGTTTCCCAAGTTACGCATAACTTTGGGGGTGTAGCATAAAGCTAAGCATATATGAGGTGAGCAACCCTATGGTTGCAACATACTCGGATAGCGTGCAATCGTTGAGATTACCTACGAGGTGAGCGACTCTGTGTCGCAACAGACTCAACAGAGGTCTTTGTCTATGAGACGAGATAATGAGGTGAGCGACTTTGTGTTGCAACAGACTCGGATAGAGTTCAATCCCTGTGATTGACTCGTATGGGATCTTTATCGCGTATCCCGGTGCTGTGTCAGTCTTCGGACATGGATCGGGGATTGGTGTGCAGGCCCCGGCACCGCATCAGCTCTCGAGCATGAGTCGGGGATATTGCATTCGACAAGATTCGAGTAATGAAGAGTAATGAACGAAAGATAATGATGGAAAGAACAAACGTATGAAATGAACGTTAATGAATTATCATAATAATATACAATATAGACCCTTGTCATTCGACCTCAGTAATCGTGCCTGAGTGTCATGAAGAGGGTAAAGTCTGACCGGTTCTAGTGAGAGCAGTAAAAGATAATGTAATATGTTGAATGATCGGAAGTTAACAAACATAATGATGAAGATAATAATTATATTATCTGTATCTACGTATGATCACGAATGAATGTAAAGTATAGTATGATTTTGAAAGAAAGTAAAGAACGGTTTTAGTGAAAGAAAAGTATGTTTTATTATAAAGCTAGGACTTACTCAGCATCGCTGACTTTTGTATGCATGATAGTTGGCAGGTAATTGTTGACGCTGAGGAGTTGCAGGCATGGATGCATAAGCTACTAGGAGCATTTTGAGGTTGGCATCCGTATTTTGACATGTCTTTGTATTTTGGATGAAAACAAATGTTGTAATTGAATGAAATGACATTTTTTAGTTATTAATGAAAGTTTTAAATTCCGCTACAAAATAAATGTACGTTTTATAATTTTTTAAGTGCAATGAATGACCAACTGTGAGGTGCCCGGGAACGGGGCCTTACAACCTCTGTTTGTTCTTGATTATAAGCATCAACAACCTTTTCTTCCTTTTCTCTTTCTTCTTAACATAACTTTATGCTTATTTCTTTTTTCATCAGTCAAAGACATAACAGGAACTATTTGCATACTCAACTCCTTCTCTAGAGGGACAGGAGATTAAGGAATGATCAATATGGGTTCAGTACCAGTCCTCTAGTCACCTATAAAATCCCAAAATTCATCATCAATTATAATTTCTTCAGATGTAAAACTATCTAAGGCATTGATCATATCTCCGAATTCATCCTCCTCTGCATGCATGCTGGCTGTTTTCTCCGAATATTTCACTATTTCCAATCCAGATTCATCTTGCTTTGCCTTGCTTGGTTCTGCTGCTTGTTTTGAAAATCTCATTCTTTTGCCAGGAGGAGAGTCATCACTACTCTCCTCTGAAGTGCTTTTAGATTCAGTTTCTTGCTCATTTACTTGCTTGACTTCTGATTTAGCTTCCCTCTTGATTTCAACAAGCATCTCAAGTTTAGCTACTCTCTTGTTCAGAAGTTGATTTTGTTTCTGCAAATTAATGATAATCTCGTCTTGCTCTTCAATTAGTTCTTCTTGTTCTTCCATGGCTATTGTTTGAACGGATAAAGTGTCCAAGTGACCACTTATCTCATTCCTTGCTTGTTGAAGAGCAGCAGTTAAGTTGTTAATCTCCTTATCTTTCTTTTTCTTTTCAGCCTCATACTTTTCTTTTAACTCTTTCAACTCAGTCTCCTTTTCATCAAGTTCAATAAGTCTATCTTGAATGATGCTTGCTCTTCTGTTCAGTACTCTTTCCAACTTTCCAACCTTTTGCATGAGCTCAAATATCTGTTCATCTTTTTCATTTGGTTTGTTCATACGAGATTTAGCAAAGCTCTCTGAAGGAGCAACCTCAGAAGTGGTTTTCTTCACAGACATTTGAATAGGTTGATCCTTCTCATCCGAAGATGATGGATTCTTTAGATGAGCTGGTGGAATCTCCAAACTCAGTTGGATAGCACTAGCAGGGAATGTTGGTGGTTTTTTTGGAGAGTGGTAAGGTGGTGATTTTGGAGAGTGATGAGGTGGAGATGTGATGGTTGAGCTATTGGTGATGGGATAGCTGATTTATGAATTGAAGTGATTGGTGTTCTATGAGGATATGGTAATGGTGATGGTATAAAGGGAGATGCAATATCATGATCATGAGGACCAGTGTGAAGATCACCCCTAACTCCTCCTAGGGTGACACTGGTCTGGATCCTTCAACTCTTTCCTCAACAGCTTGAGCTTCTTCCTGAATGGGCTCATCAACAGAGCCTCCTGTCTTCTACTTATTCCTCAAGATTTATCTGTTGAATCATCCAAGGTAGTAAGGGAGAGTGTGATCCACTATAATAATTTCTTGGATCTCTTTTCTTAATGTACTTATAGGATTTGGAATCATAATGAGGAATATCCAAAGTCGGTCCTTCAAGTACAAGATCAGGAAATGCTTTATTAATCAGACATTAGAGAAATCTTGGATACATTAAGAACATATGCCTTCTTCCTTCTTGTATGTCAGAGGTGAGACCATTGAATACATAAGCAGATATGTTGAAAGGTCTGTTTGTGCATAAGGCACATATGGCAGAGGAAGTGATCACAGGTATATCATTCCAACCTATCTTCCTCTTTGGTAAGAAATGTTGAAAGGGGTGAATTAGAAACCTCCATTGCAAATCTACCAACCCCTTTACAATTTTCTTTCCCTCATAGCCACCTTCATATCCAATTTCTACAAAGAAAGTGATGATTTCTTCATCTTCCAACTCAATGGGAGCATTGGCATCATCACCAAACTGTAGACAATGTCGCACAGTTTGTTCCGTGATGGTCAAAGAGAGATCATCAGTAACTCTTCCCACTAGAGTCCTTTCACCCTCCATATCAGTCACTTCTGCAGTAATCCAGAATGATCTGATATATCTTTCATAGATGATGAGTCTGACTGTAATAGCATGAGCTATTCTGGTAGTAGATATGAATCTGATCATGTCTCTTAGTTCTTCAGCTTCAGGTACACCAGGGTCTAAATAACCGTTGATGTTATGGAGCTTGCTCCATGTAAGATTAGCCATTTAATCTGCATTTAAGACATATGAGTTAGATTTGATGAGAAATTATATGCACTATTCATTAGTTTGACTGTTAATGGTCAAAGATGAATGTTGGATGTTACTGTTTCATTATTGTCATGTCAAATGGTGAGCTTGTGATGAACAACCACAGTTTCTTTGTTTTTCATGTTAAGTAGATGCATTATTAACATTATCAACCATTTATGAGTTTTTATTTCATGAACTTGTTCCACATTTTTAATTTTCATAAGGCTTTGTTCTTATGATGAACACAACTATGAAGTTTTTCATGATGAGTACAATTCCTTTTAGTTTGCATGTTCATGATGTCGAAAATATATAACTTTTCTTTGAATAAATATGATTTTGGGTGTTCTTCATTAACACAAGGTTCTAAGTTCAATTTTAGTTCAAAAGTCCAAAAGCTAGGTCACAAAAATTTTAGGAATTTCACCTTTCTTTCGATACTATTGTTGCTTAGAATCAGATGAGAACAAATTTATGAGAAGACATTAAAATCTCTGATTGTTGTTGATGATGATGATGATCAATGAATATGTACAGTGGTTTTTCGCTCGTCTCACTATGGAATCTCTCAAATTTGAAAATTATTAAATGACCCTTTGAAGTTCCTTTAAATAGTCAATTAATGGCTTTTACAAGATTTTACAAGTTCCAGAGCAAATGCGGTCAGATTTTTAAATGACACTGTAGCAAATGCGGAAAAGGAAATTTTAAGTATTTTGGCTATTCGTATTTGTTTACTGTTGCAAATGCGGAAGTGGAAATTTGAGGTACTTTGACTATCCGCATTTGTTACTATTGCGAATGCGGAAGTGGAAATTTTAAGTACTTTGACTATCCGCATATGGTATTGTTGCAAATGCGGAAGTGGAAATTTTAAGTATTTTGACTATCCGTATTTGTTACTGTTGCAAATGCGGAAGAACAAAGTTCGTCAGCATATGGTTTCAGCATTTGTTTACAGTTGCAAATGCGACAGAGTTAATTTTCCACATTTACATGATCATCCCCTTGTAAGGCCCCATTCCTGAGCACCTCACAGTTGGTCATTCATGGCACATAAAACATTTTAAAACGTACATTTATTTTGTAGCGGAATTTTAAACTTTCATTAATAACAAAAAAACATGGCATTTCATTCATTTACAACATTCATTTTCATCTCAAAATACAATGACATGTCAAAATATGGATGCCAGCCTCAAAACGCTCCCATTAGCTTATGCATCCATGCCTACAACTCCTTAGCATCAACAAACTACCTGCCAACTATCATGCATACAAAAGTCGGCGATGCTGAGTGAGTTCTAGTTTTTATAATAAAATACTTTATTTCCTTTAAAAACTATCTTTACATTCATTCATGGTCATACAACATACATTCATACTAATAATAATAATTATTATTATCTTCATCATCATTCGTTCATTCATTTCTTCACTCATACTCTTCATTACTCGACTCTTGTCTCATGCAATATCCCCGACTCATGCTCGAAAGCTGATGCTGTGCCGAGGCCTGTACACAAACCCCCAACTCATGTTCGAATACTGACACAGCACCGGGATACCTCGTCTCATGCAATACCCCGACTCATATCCGAAGACCGATACTGTGCCGGGGCCTGATAAACAAACCCCCGACTCATGTCCGAAGACTGACACAGTATCGGGGTACGCGACACGGATCTCATCATCCATCACTTTGTCTCATGCAATACCCCCGACTCATGTTCGAAGACTGATACTGTGCCGGGGCTTGATAAACAAACCCCTGACTCATGTCCAAAGACTGACACAGTACCAGGGTACGTGACACAGATCTCATCATCCGTCACTTTGTCTCAAGCAATACCCCCGACTCAGTCCAGAGACTGACACTATGCCGGGGCCTGATAAACAAACCCCTGACTCATTTTCGAAGACTGACACAGTACCGAGGTATGCGACACGGATCTCATCATCCGTCACTTTGTCTCATGCAATACCCCCGACTCATGTCCAAAGACTGATACTGTGCCGGGGCCTGATAAACAAACCCCCGACTCATGTCCGAAGACTGACACAGTACGGGGTACGTGACATGGATCTCATCATCCGTCACTTTGTCTCATGCAATACCCCCGACTCATGTCCGAAGACTGATACTGTGCCGGGGCCTGATAAACAAACCCCCGACTCATGTCCGAAGACTGACACTACCGGGGTACGTGACATGGATCTCATCATCCATCACTTTGTCTCATGCAATACCCTCGACTCATGTCTGAAGACTGATACTGTGCCGGGGCCTGATAAACAAACCCCCGACTCATGTCCGAAGACTGACACAGTACCGGGGTACGCGACACGGATCTCATCATCCTTCACTTTCATGTTCACTATTTGTTATCTTATGTGTTCATTTCGTACTCTATCGTATTCGTTCGTTCGTACTTTATCGTTATCTTTCAGTTCGTTATATAATACTTTACGTTCGTTAATTTATTTGTTCATACATCACACCACGTAAAGTCATACATAATGTATTATAAAACATAATACATACGTTTTGAAAACTCTTTAACGAAGAAAGATAACACATCACTCACACATATACACATCATAATTTCATCACATCACCATGCACATCAAGCATAAGTCATCACATCATAACAATGCTATCTCCCGATTTTACCCCTTAAACCACTTAAAAATTCTAAGTCCAAAATGGGTGCATGGGATATTTTAGGCGTATGAGCATAAAATTCTAAGTGTAAAACAATCTGGGCGCATGGGCACTGTTTGGGCGTTTCTGCCTTGTTCAGGCGCTTTGCCACTATGCAGGCGCATGGACACTTAGCCGTTTTGGCAACTTGGGCGCATGGACACTGTTTGGGCGTTTCCGCCATGTTCAGGCGCTTTGCCACTATGCAGGCGCATGGACACTTAGATTATTAACACTTAGGCGCATGGGGGCACTGTTTAAGCGTATGGCCACTCTTGGGCGCATGGCCAACACTTAGGCGCATGGCCAACATGCTGAGCGCATGGGCCACTGTTCATGCGCATCAAAACATTCTGAAATGTTTTCTATGCTACTAACATCACCCGATTAATATTCTAATAATACCCAAGCACAGATCTAACACACTAAGGGCACCTAAGCATGCTAAACATCAACACTAACCCACAAACCAACTCTAAAACACACATACACAGAACATCATCGAACAATAGGCTGAACTCACGGTTTTACTTGAAAACAATTTCTTGGTATGCATAATAGCCCCAAACAAGTCGAAAATCAATAAAAGAGGGATTCTAGAAACTCACTTTGAGCAGCCTTTGAGCAACACACTTCAAGTTCGAGACCCACATTCAATTCAGCTCTTAAATCCCGAAAACAAACACTAAAAACCAAGAACTTCGGTCAAGAACTCGAAACCCAGTTAAAACCGAGCTCATATAAGAGAAAACTCACCTTTGCAGCTGCTTCTTTCTTTTTCTCTCTCTAGAACCGAGGGCTTTCTTCTTCTTCTTCCTCCGAATGTAAAAGCAGTTTCTGCTTTTAATATGGGCGGCCATACCTATTTATAATATAAAATATTAGACTTTTGTACTTTGTACACTTTATCCCCCTCCACTTGTGCTCATTATCTATTCTTTCTATTTACTTTTCTTTTCCTTTCGTTTAAATAAAAATTCAGGGTGTTACACCTCCTTTGTGACAGAAGAGATTGAGCACTTGTTTATTCATTTTCAAATTACATAAAAAGTATTGTGAAATGTAAAATAAATGCGGAAGTGATGAGTTCCTCCGCATTAACAAATACGGTAGGACAATTTTTTGTCCGCATAGGTTTTAATCAACTTCATGTTTGTTTGACTCAAATGTGGTAGAGTAAAACTTTATCCGCATTGGTTTATCTATGACATAAACAGTTACCCGCATTGGTTACATGCATGGGTAACCTTCACCCGCATTTACCAATGCACTTACCCACATTAAATTTGAACTTAAATCAAAACTTAATGTTTTATGCTTTTGATTTTTCATGTTATGAACGTTGTCTTTGATTGAATTTGTGTCTTATGAAGTTGTTGACTTCTGTTGGAGTTGTCAATTCTTGCTTGGATTGACCTGTATGTCAGAAGTGATACAAGTTTCCTATTGTTTGACTGATCTTAGACTTTTTATGCTTCCAATAATCTTCATAGGCTGAGATACTATGGTATAACTTCGGCACCAACACATGCATTTTTTTGTTCTGGTTTTAATTCTTAAGAAAGTAATTTAAGCTAGTAAGAATCTATAAAACTTAATAAAAAATTTTAAACCACCCCCCTAAAGTTTTATCCACATCTGGATAGAAACTTTAAAGATTTAAAAAAAACTTTGGAGTATAATTTTGATTATTAATAATAAGGATAGTATATCTTTTGTTGGGATCGTATCAATCTTACATTACACATGTGCATCTTTATGACAAAATGGACATGTTTATGAACTTGATGATTGAAGGTATATTTGTCCTCTTAAACTCATACCAGGTTGATATTTTGATGCAAATGATATTTATCATGTTTTTGGTGATTTAATTATTCAATATGTACTCACACACAAGCATGGAATGATCAACTATCCTTATACAATGCATGGTAGAACTTTTCACAACTTTTCTTGCCAAGTTACTTAAGTTATGAGAACTCATTTTCATTGATCCTCATTAGGATTCTTTACTTTGATCCTTTTCATGATGATCCACATTGGGATTCTTTTCACTTCATTTTGGAAGGTGATCCATGATAGGATTCTTTGTTCATTCACTTGGAATGTATTGCTTTTGTAGATTCATCCAATTTGGATGTGTTCCTCATTGGAAATCTTTTGGATCAGTACATCTATACTATGTGCTTGTTTCATCAGGTCTTTGCTCAGCAAAACAAAGATGAAACTTGATGTAGGTGAAAGAGATTCATAAAGTATCATTACCTAGTGTGTTTAGGTTACTACACACACATGCATTCAGATAAGCCAATACATACCTGTACTTGGAGATGAGCATTTCATAATTGAATAAGATTTTAATTCATCACTGCATATATCTTCTTTTCCAAGTTAAGCCTACCAACATATCTAGTAAGTCATGATAGTCTTGCAATTTTTGAAATTAAGCACAGTGAATGATATAATGACTGTAATTATATAATTCCCATGTATTCTTTTCTTCCTCAATATTGACTTTTTTGTGTTTTTTTAGTTTTTTTTGTTTTGAGTGGTTTTACTCAAGGTTAGTCATTCCAATTGATTGAACTGGGAATTCAAACCTACTAGGTTCAAATGCCTTAGTAAATAAATCAGGCAATTGATTTTCAGTGGATACTTGAATCAATTTGATTAACCCCTTTTTAGAGTAGTCTCTTAAAAAGTGATATCTAATTTTAATGTGTTTGGTTTTTGAGTGCTGAACTGGATTATTTGTTATGAAAATAGCTGTTGTGTTGTCAATGTGAATTGGTGTGTGCAAAAAGTTAAAACCATAATCAAGCATCTGGTTTTGAATCCAGAGTACTTGAGAGCAACAAGCTGATGTTGAAATATACTCAGCTTCTACTGTTGAGACAGATACGTTTGTTACTTCTTGCACTACCAGGAGACTAGTCTGGGACCAAGAAATTGACAACTGCCAGAGGTGGATTTCCTATTAAAGTTGCATCCTCCGTAATCACTATCTGTGAAGGCATAGAGATTGAAATCTCCTTCCTTTGGATACTATAACCCAAGAGATGGTCTGCCCTTCAAGTATCTGAATATCCTCTTGACTGCATTCACATGTGATTCCTTTGGATCAACTTGATACCTAGCACACACACAAACACCAAACATAATATCAGGTCTGCTAGCAGTTAAATACATAAGTGAGCCTATCATGGATCGATAGTGAGTCTGATCAACAAATTTGCCTTTTGGATCAAGACCAATCTTCACTTTGGTATCAACTGGTGTTCTAATAGACTGACAATCAGCAAAATGAAACTTCTTCAGCATTGTTTCCACATATTTGGATTGGTTGATGAAAATTCCATATGCTGTCTGTTGGACTTACACTCCTAAGAAGAAAGTGAGTTCTCCCATTGCACTCATTTGGAATTTTAAATACATTAGGTCTTCAAAATCTTTATAGAGTTGCTTGTTTGTTGAGCCAAATATAATGTCATCCATATAAACCTGGACTAACAACACATGTCTTTTCCTTTTCTCCTTCTGAAGAGAGTCTGATCAATCCTTCCTCTTTCATATCCATGTTCAAGAAGAAAGGATGATAGAGTCTCATGCCACTTTCTTGGTGCTTGATAAAGACCATAGAAGGCTTTGTCAAGCTTGTACACCCTGTGAGGGAAATTTGGATCTTCAAAGCCAGGTGGTTGACTCACTAGACTTCTTCAGCAATCTTTCCATATAAGAATGCACACTTCACATCCATTTTATAAACAGTAAACTTCATGGATGCAGAATATGCTAGAAAGATTCTTATTGCTTCTAATCTGGCAACAAGTGCAAACACTTCATCATAATTGATTCCTTCTTCTTGAGTGTAGCTCTGTGCCACGCGTCTTGCTTTGTTTTTGATGATGATCCCTCTATCAACAGTTTTTTTCTGTACAACCATCTGGTGTCGATGTGGTATTGTCCTTCAGGTAGATATACCAGTTGCCATACCTTTTGCTTCTTGAATTGAAGCAATTCTTCATGCATTGCTTCAATCCAGCTATTTTCGTGAAAAGCCCCTTTGATATTCTTGGGTACTGTTTAATAAAGAAAGCATGAGAACAAACAGATGTTTGCAATTCCAGACTTGCTTCTTGTTACCCGTTCATTAAGTTCACCAATAATGCTTTCCACTGGATGATTCTTGTGTATTCGAGTGGTTGGAATTGAGTCACCAGAAATGGTTACCTCAAGATTAGAGACATTCAACTCATTATGGTGAGAGGCACCTTCACTTGTAATGTTGGGGAATTATGAAGATAGTTAGACTCCGTTTCAGTTCTTGCTTCAGCTTCAGCAGCACTTTGATTGCTTTCATCATTCGATGTTCTTTGTGTTTCAGCTGGAGGAGTAGCTTGTTTTTTTTATTTCTGATCTTAGTTGACGGATCATCTGAGTGGGATGATAATAGGCTTGGACCTCCTTCAGTTGAAACACTCTGGTTTTATGATGGTTGTCTGATGGGATCAACTTGGAGAGGAACATCTTCATTCATGTATTCAACAGATGTAGGAGGAATCAATAGAAAGTCATCTCTCTTTCTACAACTGAAGAAGTATCACCTCAATGTACATTTCTTGCATCAAACAAGTGAAATTGATCAAATGATTTTGTAAATGAGTCAATATCAAATAACCAGTCGGGACCATTTGTAGATTTGGGAAACGAATGTTCCTTGAATTGAACATCTGATGGGATCAGCTTGGAGAGGAACATCTTCATTCATGTATTCAGCAGATGTAGGAGGAATCAATGGGAAGTCATCTCTTCTTTCTACAGCTGAAGAAGTATCACCTGAATGTAGATTTCCTGCATCAGACAAGTGAAATTGATCAAATGATTTTGTAAATGAGTCAATATCAAACAACCAGTCGGGACCATTTGTAGATTTGGGAAATGAATGTTCCTTGAATTGAACATTTGTTGATTCATAAATAATGTTTAATCTAGGATTAAACACTCTGTATGCCTTTGAAACAGAAGAATAACCTACAAAGAATCCTTCATTAGACTTAGATGAAAACTTTCCCAAATAGTCTCGAGTGTTTAATATTGAGACAGGACTACCAAATGACTTGAAAAATCCAATGAATGGTTTTCTTTGGAAAATAGTTCATAAGGAGTCATGTGACTTTCTTTCACAATCAGAGTTTGATTTTGCACAAAGCACGAAGTGTTAATTGCCTTTGCCCAGAAGGTGATTGGCAGTTTAGCATCGGCTAGCATTGTTCTTGCTGCTTCAATTAGTGTTTTATTCCTCCTTTCAGCTACCCCATGTTGTTGAGGAGTTTTAGCTGTATTGAATTGATGAGCAATGCCTTTTGTTGCACAAAAAGAACTTAGATTTTCATTTTTAAACTCTGTGCCATTATCACTTCTTATAGTTTTGACCTTATGATCAAGTTGATTTTCTATTTTAGTGAGAAAGTCTTTATTATTTGGGATGCATTATTTTTATGAAGTAAGAAGAAAACCCATGTGATTCTTGAAAAATCATCAATGGTCACCAAACAATACTATTTCTTCCAATACTCATGACATGAGTTGGTCCAAACAGATCCATATGAAGTAGCTTCAATGGAGTATTGTTGGTGTTCATCGGCTTTGTTTTGTCAGAGGATTTGTTTTGTTTTCCTTTGAGACACGTAGAACAATGGTCTACAAAATGAAATTCTTTTTGTGGAAGACTAATCACATGGTTTCCTTTCACTAATCTGTTTATGTTTTTAAAGTTTGTGTGCCTCAAACGTCTATGCCAAAGCTAAGACTCATCAAATGTTGCTTTTGATAATAGGCATGTTTCTTCTGTTGGTGTTGAAGAATTCAGATTAAGACATAAGTGTATTCTCCTCGGAGTCTTTAGAACAACCCATTCTTCAGAAATCTGAAATCCAGGTTTCAGAATGTAGCAATAAGTGTCAGTAAAGTGAGTTGAATATTTCTTGTCACAGTTCTGAGACACGCTTAGCAGATTGAAGTTCATCTATTCACAGTAGTTCACTCTGTTAAAGCTCAACATCCTATTTGTCACAGATCTTTCACCTGTAATTCTTCCATCCTGTGAATCTCCTCCAAATGCCACAGTAGTTCCTTGTATATGCTTGAAGTCATGAAGGAGGGAACGATCTCCAATCATGTGTCGGGAACATCCACTGTCCACGTACCATAAGCTGTTAGACCTATGTGGATGAACCTGCAAGTAAAAAGAACTAATTAGAATAAGGAACCCAAGCCATAATGGTCTTGGGTTTCTTGCTCCTATTCATGATAGTGACCTCTTAGTATTTCCCTCTAAATTATGGTTTAGATGGAGGTGTCATGGAAGATTTTTGGTAGTAACTGGATTGAGTCATCTTCTCAACATCTACTGAAGAGTCAGAAGAGTAATGAAAACTTTGGTCTCTGTTTCTTTGTAGAAATTTGACCCGTTTTTCATTATCAAAAATTACTTTTGGTTTGGGAAGGTCAATTTTGGGTTTCATTGTGTAATGTTTGCTTTGACCTTTCCATAATTCCTTCAGTTGCTCCTGTCATTTGTTGATCTAGATATCCTAGATTGATTATTGTGAAAATGAGGTCTGACAGTGTGTTTAACAACTGATGTTTTTGATGGGCTTGTTTTGGGAAATTCTCAATCCCTTTTGATTGAAGTAACAATCAGATGTATTGTGATTGTTTGCATCACATACTGAACAATATTTGTTAAAGTAGCAGTTTTCGGTGGAATGATTGTTCATGTCACAGATAGAGCAGTACTAGTTGAAACAGCACTCTTCTGTTTTGTGATTAAACATGTTGCATATGTCACAGTACATTTATTTGTTTCTTGAATCAGATTTTGGTTTGGTGGGTTTAGGTGATTTACCCACTCTTAATGGAGTTGTAGTCTTTTGCTTAAGGAAGGAATCAAGATCAGCCTTATTTGTAGTTTGTTCACAACCCTACTGTTGTTAACTGTTTTAGGTTGTTTTTATTTCCTCAACCCTTTCTTTACCTCTTTTTCAAACTGATCAACATGTTCTTTGTTGCATATATCAAAACCTACTTCTTGTCTTGATTTTGAAGATTGTGGGTCAGAATGAATTTTAATTTCTGAAACAGGTGATCTCTTATGTTTCTTTTGCAGTGAAACCTTGTCTGATTTGTTTAAATTATTTGGAGATTTGCTCTCATTATCAGATGTGCTTTCAGCAGATGGTTTCACTGACTTCACAAACTTTTTTCTTTCCTCTTGAAATGGCTGGTATGAACTTCACAAAAGGAACAATAGCCTTGATTAGGCTGGTAGGTTTAATGACACTCACTGTCTTGTCTGAACACTCTTTAATCTTGAATGGATGACCTAATTTGATTTTCTCCTTATTTGTTTCAATATAAATATCGAGTTTTTTTTGAGGATTGGTGACTTGTTTTACTATAGATTTTGGTTCCGTAGTTTTAGTTTCAATTGTCTTATTGAGTGTAACAGATTCAGGCATGACAGTGTAGTTGTCATTATATGGTGGAGGACATGAGTTATACCCAATCCCAGACATGTCCTTGAGATTGTTTTGAGAATCAAGCATCTCTTGCAGCTTGACTGAAGAAAGTTGAAACTTTTCAAGTTTTACTTCAGTAAGTGCATGTTCAGCTTTAGATTGAGCTAACTTTTCAGTCAGTGTTGCTCATTCTTAGCTGCAAGAGTGTACTTTTCACCATGCAGTTTTTCAATGTCAGTGATGAGAGATTTTATTTGACTTCAAAGCCTTTTATTTCTTTTTTAGCATCTTTGACTTCACCTTTTCCTCTTTTATTTCTTTCCAGTTTATGATTGTGTTCTCTATAACCTTATAGTTCAGCAATGCATGTATCAGTACACAGGTAGATTTTAAATCAGATGGCATGGGAGATGGACCATCATTGATGTGACCCATGAGTGCGTGATTTTGAAATTAAGGCTTTACTTCCTCAGCATACAAGCTCCAGTAACATACTCTATCTTGTTTAATCATAAGAGCATTTGCTGATGACTGACTACTTCCATGAGCTTGAGTTGTCAGTTGAGGTTGAATCTCGTAGGACTGTTGTTGATGATGATACTGCTGTTGATGATTGTTGGAATGATAGCTTGAATTTGTTTGTGAAGATGACTGGCTCTGTGAACTTCTTTGGAAGTTGTTTTTCTAGGAGCACTGCATGCTTTAGAAAAGTGGCTCGTCATGCCACAATTGAAGCACTTCACCTTGGATTTGTCATATCCAAACTTTGTGTTTTCATTAAGGCTTAGCTTTCTACCTTTTCTGAAAAAGTTCTTTGCTCTCATAGAAATCATGTCCATTTGCCATTGTAAATCCATTTCTTTTACATCATTTGGATCAGATAGGCACATGTGATTCTTCCAAAAATAGCTTAAGAGCTTGCAACAAAGGCATTGTAAGTAGCCTTTTTTCTTCAGATTTGGTATGATCAGGGGTGTTTGAAATATTTGCTGAGAATCCTGCTGATTGGGATGATGTTGATGGCCTGTTGGTAGATGGAGCTGCAATGATTCCAGTGGTCTTGAATTGATCCCTTAAGGAAAGAAAATCGTCTTCTTTAGTAATGAAGGCATTTTCCGCAATATGAGAGTCAAATGGAAATTTGTATGCTTCAATTACTCTTGGACCTCCTAGATTTCTGCTTCTTTCATCAAGCTTCAATACTTCTATCTTGGCTATCATGATATTCAAAGTAGTACTCTCAAGATCAAGAGTACTTTTAGCATGGTCATATTTTGTTTCCAGCTTTCAGGAAGACTGTGAAACATTTTCTTGTTCAACTCCTTGACTTTGTAGGTGACTTCCATTACCTCTAAGTTGTTCACTAGCTGCACAAATTGTGGAGCTGTTTAGAGATGGACTCCCCTTTGGAGTGATGAAATGTTTTATATTTATTAACAAGTTTCCTTGTTAATTTCAGCAACTTCACTGCTTCCCTCACACATGATCAGCAGTGCATCCCACACTGCTTTGACAGTTCCATACTTTTCTAGTCTTTTTAGCACATCCATTTTGAGTGCTTGAGTAAGTATGGAGTAAGCTTTGAGATCAATCTTGATTTTCTTATAGTCATCATCATCATTAAGAGTCAAGTCTTCAATTAGGATTCTTGATGTTTTGTTGATGGTAGCTTGATCTGCAAACAGAGTAACCGGAATGTGTGGTCCCTTGCAAATTGAAATCCAATAATCTGGATCTACACCTGTTATATAGTTCATGAAACTGATTTTCCATTGTTTAAATTCAAATTTATGTTTAAGCATTGGTGGTTTTGAAGTATGACCAAATTCTGAAAAACTATGTGAATCCATTTTAACAAGGTGTTTTAACTTGTATAAATAAAGATTAGGTAAGTTTTAAGATTAATTAGTCCGAATAGTCCAAATGGTTCAACAAATGCTTAGTAAATCAGATATGTTAATGTTCTTGGTTTTTGTCATAACTTTTGTTGTATTCCCATTCTTCGAATGAATCTGTAGGTTTTGTGTATAGTCCTTGAAGGTGAGAACGTGTTGACAGAGGTCGTTTTAAGAGTATTTTCTGATGTTTACTAAGTAGAGGTGATAGAATACTCTACTAGCAACTCAATCACCGGATCAATCAAGTTCTATTCAGGTCTTAGGTAGATCTGAAAAAAAACTGAGAGCCAAAGCTCTGATACCAATTGACTGGGTAGTGAGATTGAGATTCTCACTTAGGATCGAATATAATGATTGAGTTAATGATTGAATGGCAGAATCATACAATCAAGAAACATTCAATGTAGAAGAAATACTCATAAATGCTTTTTGTATTGATGAAGGTGATTAATTACAGTAAATTCTAGGATTTGAGCATAAAGCAGTAATAATACACCTAGAGAGTAAATGACAAAATATATTCTAATTGTCTATCAACTGTCACCTCATGTACAAGGTTTTCTATTCTATTTATAGGCAGACAAGATGTCTTTTTACAAAATGACTAAATTACCCCTGACCTATACATCAGACTAGTCTAAGTCTTGATCTGCTTTTTTGTTGGTTCATCTGCATTGACAAATGCGGATGAGTTGGACTTCATCAGTATTTCTTCTCATGCTGCCGCATTAGTAATTTGTTCATCCGCATTTGTTAATGCGGAAGAACAAATACTTGGCGCATTTGCCTGACTTGTCCGCATTTGTAAATGCAGAAGAGTCAACCTTGTCCGCATATTCTTCTAAGCTATCTGCATTTGTTAATACGGAAGAACAAACACTTGTCAGCATTTGTTTTATGACTTCCGCATATACAAATGCGGTTAGCCACACTTGGTTCTTTTATTAGCAAACTCTTCTTAAATTTCATTTCTAGAACACTCATCTTATTATCTTGGATTGAGATCGATAAGAATAATAAGAAGAAGAAAAAAAACTATTTTTAAAACATAATTTAGACATGACCAAATGTAAGCTTACCTTCCATAAGTTGAGTTGTATGATAGAACTATAGAAAGCTAACCCGAGAGCATTCCTGCGTGTGTCTAAAATGCCATCTAGCACTTCAAACCGCTACATATAAAAATTTAATATGCATAAGTATGTATGACATCTATATGTTAGAGAAATTGCATCAATTTAGAGCATATAGGAGCATGTATCACATACATCAGGTAGGAAATTGCATTATGTTCACTTTATTAATGCTCAATTTCAAATTATTAGCAAGTTAAAAACCAAATTCAAAGCAATTGTTTATAAAAACAAATCATCTTATTTTCACTAGTTTATATCACTTCATTAATTTTTCCCATGTACATGAAAGTCATTCCCTGATGTATATTAACTATCTTATAAATTAAACCAACAAGATGACTTCATGCTAACTAACACATCAGCACAAAAACCAAGTGGAATGGGCTTCATGCCAAGTATTTCATTTTGTATTGATATTAGAAGCATGTAATCAACTAGCAACCAGAGTTACAAAAGACTTTATCCTTGTTTGAGCAAAAAAATATTATAATTGCATTTTAAATGCTATAATGTAAGCATATGTAGCGTTACCGTTTTAGATGCCTTCTAATACATAAAATCCATCTTATGAACTAGGCTACTCACTCTATATCCCCATCCTACAAAAATGTAACAAACTTACAGAAATGCACAAACCCGTCATCTAGTTAAGAAAGTCGTAAACTGATAAACTATTTTATTACCATAATCAATTAAAACTTAAATTATAAACCAATGAAGTTACAAGAAGATTAAGGACTTCAATCAACTAAATTTAAGTAACGAATAGATTAAAACAAAAGGAGAGACATGTGAAGAATGAGATAAACCAGGTGATAATCTTTGAATGAAACAACTATAGCATCGAGAGGTAGAGTATGTGAAGCCATTATAGATTTCAATGTAAAGAGAGCATTCGCCATACATATAGGTCATCGACTTTGATACATAGGGGTTAGAGGGCACAATCGATTGATCGATCGTCGATCCAACTTCTACCACGAGAGATTCATCAAAGGTTGTGAAACTAAAATGTTTGAAATCTTGAAATACCAAAAGCCGCACATAAAATGCCGCGTCCCAATTCTTTTTTGGATAACCTATGAATCCAAGTGAGCAGCCCAACAAAAGTCCAACTTACAACATATAAGAATTTTATTAAAAACATGGCCCTATAATTTTACGGGCCCCAAACCTTAGCTTCACCTCCTTGGCCGGTCCTGGTTTCAATCTAGTAGTTAAATGATTTAAGCACTTACGGCTTACCGTTCATGAAACAACAATGTCGATGTGTATGTCCTTGTCGATTTATAAAAAAAGTTAAAAATAGAAGGAAATAAATTATTGGTTCTAATAACAAAAGTAAATAATTAAGTGGTGTTTAAATAATTATTCAATTGAATTTGTATAATAAGATGTCAAAAACACAATATGGTAAAATATATTCAAATGAAACTGTTAGCACTTAATCAAACATCAACTCTTACTTGCATAGTAGACATTCCTCATCAATATAGAACTAAACACATATGATGCGTGACATTATATTGTGTATGAATATTTCACTCATGTATCTACATCATTCATCAAACATTATTTTGATGGTAGTTAGCCGACACAATTAAATACATGGTCGAGAATAAGTTACATATCTCAAGCCAAAAAATCAACTTGTGTTTCTAAGAGCACAATGATCTAAACATGAAAGTCATTGAAACAAAAACAGAGGTCTCTTTATCATAAGAAACTTTGATGTTTTTAGGTTTCTTTCTAATGTCTTGTAACACCCGCTTATTTTTTAAAAAGAAAAGAAAGAATAATAGTTGAAGAATAAAAGAAAGAAAGGCAATTAAGTCCAAGTGGAGGGACTAAAAGTGTAAAAAGGACAAAAATCTTTGAAAACTTGGTGTAAAGGTGGGCATGGCCGCCCACCCTCACTTCACTTAAACATCTTCTTCGGCTTTAGAGAGAGAAAGACAAGAGGAGAGCAGAAACTCTCGGCTTGTGGAAGAAGAAGAAGAAGTTAACGAATTCAAGGTAAGAATTCGTGGTTTTTATATGTTTATGACGGGTTTTATCCATGTGCTTATGGGTTGTGTTTGTGCTCGGGTGTGTGTGTTTTTGGATGTTGTTTCTAGGTGTTTTGAACTCTTTGCAAGCGGGTTAAAAAGGAAGAACACCCAAGTTGCACCAGGTGAGTTCTAGACCCTGGTTTTTACTTGTTTTCAAACATCTTTGGGGCTGAAAATGTATTTAAATGATTTTCAAATGTTTGAGTATGTATGCCCGTATGTATTGTGCATGAATGAATGTGATTCCTGAATGCTTATAGGTTATTCATGTTTAGAATAGCCACATTAAGCTTAGATAGATGGATTTGATGATCAGGTTGAAAACATACTGGAAATATATTGAACAGAAGGTCCATGCGCCTAGATAAGGCTCATGCGCCTGAAAATGCCTTAGAAAAGAATTAAGTGTAATCCATACGCCTAAACAGTAGCCCATGTGCCTAAGATTACCTTAGAAATGATTAAGTACAGCCCATGCGCCTGAACAGTGGCCCATGCGCCTAGAAATATTAGCTGGATGATCAAGTCTAGGGCCATGCGCCCCAATAGTGCCCATGCGCCCAAGTGCCTCATGTGCCTAAGTGTCCATGCGCCCGAATTACTCATGCGTCCAAGTGTTCATACGCACAAATAGTGCCCATGCGCCTAAAGTGAAAATGTTTTAAGTGTTGGCTAATGCACCTACATAGTGATGAAACGCCCGAACAAGGCTCATGCACCCAAATAGTTCCCATACGCCTAAGCACTTAGAAATTTTTACAGAATTTTTTAGGAGTGTGCTTTAGGGTTTTGACCGAGGTTGACTAAGGGCTTATTAATGATGATGTTTCATGCATGATATGATTGCTCCTTATTATTGTTATTGCTATTATTATTATTATTATTATTATTATTATTATTATTACTTATAGTATGTGACTTTACGTGGTATGTTATTATCGTAGCGTAAAGTATATCGTAATAATAAAGTGAAAGAGCAATAAAGAAAAGAAGAGGAACATTAATGAAAATGTTAACAAGTTTTGTAAGCTTACAGGAGGTACACGACCATGTTGTCGTTAGCTCAACCGTGCTGCAGGTTAGCTACCCTATTATGCACACAGGGTCAATCAATTGAGATTGGCAGGACCTTTGCAGCGTGTCCTGGGTGATTAGGTTGGCCTTGTACATAGTACACAGAACCCTTTAGAGGGATACAGTTGACCCTTTCGAGGGATATAGTTGACCTTTCGGGGGATACAGTTGACCTTTCGGGGGATATAGTTAACCCTTTCGAGGGATATAGATGGCCCATCACCCGTTTTCCATCGCGCATATAGTTGGGGTATTTCTCACTGGCCCATATAGAAAGTGAAACATAAAGATATAAGTTTACAAAACAGACAAGGCATACAGTAAAGAGAATGAACAATATTTGTTCATATAGTTGATGCATGCTCGCATATACAGTACAAAGTTGTATTTTACAAAAAGAGTATTTTCTTATACGACATATAGAAAGTATTTTTATTACTTATAAAACTAGAGCTCACTCAGCGACACTGACTTTTATACATTTTCAGTTGGCAGGTAATTATTGCTGAGGATGGCACGAGGGTGAAGCTACTCGACAGGGAAAGTCTGACATCCATTCATACTCTGTGTTGCTGTTGTTTTGTAATGCATATAAACAAGCCTTTTGTAAACAGTCAATGATGATGTATTGCTTAACAACAGTGTTTTAAATGAAGTGAATGGCTTTTGATAAATTATTTCCGCTGCTTAAGCTTGTTTAATTGTAATGTTTAATGTTTTAATTGCTATGATTGACCAACTGTGAGGTTTTCGGGAACGGGGCTTTACAAGTTGGTATCAGAGCCAAAGTTTAAGAGAATTGGGTTAAGTAAAACTTTTAAAACCTAAACTTAAACTGAAAATGGGACAAATGGAGGGATGTCAGCCTAAGTAGCTACGTGCCATCAGGTATGTCTTTTCCTAATGTTAACCAGTATTATGTGCACATGCTATTTGATTATGTGCTCTTAGTAGATTTAGATACTGATTATGTCAGGATAGGAGATGCTTGGGGTATGAAGAGTAAAGTAAGTGGCTAATCACAACTGGCCACTGTAATTAGGGACTTACTATACTTGACATAAATTGAGTATTACCTTGAATGACCGTGTTAGTGTTTGAATCTTATAGTGTTCTTATAGAGGATGGCTAGAAGTAGATCTTCAAAGGCCTCTCGTGGTGGAGGTCACGGTACTGTTCCGCAACCCAAGAGAGGGAGACCTAGAGTCGAGAAAGTGGTTCATGAAGAACCATAGACCCCTTATCTGGAGGGTGGCGACGAGAGCGCCAATCTGAGGGCCTCAGTAAAGGAGGCTGTGGTGGAAGAGGTTCACCAGGTCATGCAGACAATCTACCGTCTGTGGTGACTGAAGTGATCAAGGCAGTTAGAGAGGGAGAAATAAAGGAAAGAAATAGGTCCTCGGGAGGACGGGATCAACCAGAGTCGGAAACGGTTCTCATTGATGATGAGGAGGAGGAAGAAGAGGAGCCTGCGACGGAGGCGACTCGAGGTTGTAACTATGGGGTGTTTATGAGATGCAAGCCCCCTACTTTCGATGGAAACGGCACTGCGGCAGCTGCTCACAGGTGGGTAAGGGAGATGGAGGCTGTCCTTGATATCAATGAGTGTCGTAGGGATCACAAGGTGAAATTTGCTACCCACTCCTTTGTGGACTCGACTTTGTGCTAGTGGGATAACATTGTCCAAGCCGAGGGTAGCAGGGCCATTGGAAGAATGAGATGGCCTGAACTAAAGAAGCTAGTGAGCGAGGAATTCTGTCCTCACAAAGAGATGGACAAGGTAGAAAGAGACTTCCTGTAGCTGGAGGCAGGAAAGATGACACACCAGCAGTACACCACCACATTAAATGAAATGGCGCGGTTGGTGCCCGATCAAGTGACACCATTGTCACGAAAGATTAAAAGGTACATCCAGGGGCTGCCGGCGGATATCCGTAAGCATATGATTTCCGCCCGGCCGAGCACTTTCAAGTCGGCAGTTAAACTTGGCTGGCAGATTATACGATGAGCGCGAGGTACTGGTGGCTGAGGTAGATAGGAAGGATGGTGGTGGTCGGAACTGGAATGGGAAATGGTTTGGACGTGGTAGAACTGCTCCAAACAAGAAGGTGGCAAAGGTGGGTGATTGACGTGTGGTCACATCTGGATCAGGGCCGAGGAGGTGTGACAAATGTGGAAGGGAGCATACTGGTGAGTGCATAATGGGGATGAACGTATGCTTCAGGTGTGGTCAGCCTGGCCACATCGCTAGAGACTGTAAGAAGCCGAGGGCAGAGAGCTCTGGGGTAGAGACGAAGAAGCCGGAGGAAGGAGGGCAGAGGGCATGTGCTAGAGCTTACACCATGACCCGGGAGAAAGCCATAGCTGATCCCGATGTTGTGTCAGGTATGTTTCTAGTAAACCAAACTTGTGCCTCTATATTGTTTGATTCTGGTGCTAGTAGGAGTTTTATTTCTACTACTTTCTGTGCTAAGTTGCCTGTTATTAGTAGAAAGGTCAGTGCACCATTCGATGTAGAAACTGCTATTGGTAAGTCCACTAGAATTACTGATATGATAGAGGACTGTGCCATAGAACTAGAAGGGCATAGGTTTGCTGCTAGGTTACACGTGATACCCCTAGGTGGATTTGATGTAGTACTAGGGATGGACTGGTTAGCAACCTATGAAGCAAACATCGCGTGTCGCAAGAAGATGATTCGATTAGTTGCGTTCGATGGGAGTTTGGTTACGATTTATGGAGATCGCATCACGACGATTCCGAAAGTGATTTCGATGGCGGTGGTTGGAAAGTGCATGAGGCGTGGATGTAGTGCCTACTTGGCCTACGTAAAGGATGTGGACGCGCCAACACCGCAACGATCTGATGTACCAGTTGTGTGTGACCTTCCGGACGTATTCCGGAAGACTTACCCGACGTGCCACCGAATCGCGAGATTGAGTTCCAAATTGACTTGATACCCGGTGCTCAACCCGTTGCCAAAGCACCGTATCAATTAGCTCCCACAAAAATGAAAGAACTCATGGAAAAGTTGCAAGAGCTGCTCGATAAGGGGTTCATTAGACCGAGTATCTCTCCCTGGGGTGCTCCGGTCCTGTTTGTGAAGAAGAAAGACGGTAGTATAAGGATGTGTATTGACTATCGAGAGCTGAACAAGTTGACAGTGAAGAACCGATACCCCCTACCAAGGATAGATGATCTGTTTGATAAGCTCCAAGGTGCCAGTTGGTTTTCAAGGATAGATCTTCGATCTTGTTACCATCAGCTGAAGGTGAAGGAGCAGGATATCCCTAAAATAGCTTTTAGCACGAACTACGGTCACTATGAATTCCTTGTTATGTCATTTGGTCTGACCAATGCGCCAACTGCTTTTACAGATTTGATGAATCGAGTGTGTCAGCCGATGTTAGATAAATCAGTGATTGTGTTTATTGATGATATCCTGATTTATTCAAGGAGCAAGGAGGAGCATGCTGATCACATTCAGGAGGTGTTAGAGACCTTAAGAAGGGAGAAGTTGTATGCCCAATTCTCCAAATGCGCGTTCTGGTTACGCGAAGTTCAATTCTTGGGTCACGTGATAAACCCAGAGGGGATTATGGTAGACCGTGCTAAGGTGGAGGCTGTGATGCAATGGAAGTCTCCGAGGACGCCATCCGAGATTCATAGTTTCTTGGGGTTGGTGGGTTATTATCGAAGGTTCATTCAGGACTTTTCAAGATTGCTTCTTCACTGACCAAGTTGACCGAAAGGATGTAAAGTTTACGTGGGGTCAAGCTCAAGAACAGGTGTTCGAGGAGTTAAAGGTAAGGTTGACTCAAGCTCTTGTCTTGTCGTTACCCGAAGGAAGCAACGATTTGGTAGTATACTTAGATGCTTCTTACTCAGGGTTGGGGTGTGTATTAAAGCAGAGAAAGAAGGTTATAGCCTATGCATCCCGACAGTTGAAAGTACATGAGATCAACTACCCTACTCATGACTTGGAGCTAGCGGCCGTGGTCTTTGCACTAAAGATTTGGAGGCACTATCTGTATAGGACGAAGTGCACCATTTTCACGGACCACAAGAGCCTGAAGTACTTCTTCGTGCAAATAGATTTGAACATGAGGCAGAGGAAATGGTTGGAGCTTATAAAGGATTATGATTGCAAGATCCATTACCATCCGGGCAAAGCCAACATGGTGGCCGATGCTCTTAGCCGGAAGGAGAGGCCCAAGCCGATTCGGGTGAAAGCATACCAACTAATCATGATCTCTGATGTAATGAAGCAAGTCAAGGAGTTTCAGGATGAGGCATTAAAAGAAGATCATCTAAACTCTGAAAGAATGAGAGGTCTGGTTGGAGAATTGAGTGAAAACACACTTGGTGTTAAAACTCAATTTGGACGGGTGTGGATTCCTCGTTTCGGGGATCTACGTGTGAGGATTATGGATGAAGCTCACAAGACTCGATACTCCATTCATCTGGTGCCACAAAGATGTATCAAGACATGAAGAAAGATTATTGGTGGCCGGGTATGAAACGTGACGTGGCGGAGTATGTGAGTAAGTGCCTTACTTGCCTACAGGTGAAGGCGGAACACCAGAAGCCGTATGGAAAGATCCAACCTTTGGATATATCGGAATGGAAGTGGGAACACATCACCATAGATTTCATTATGAAACTGCCCCGTACTCCGAAAGGATACGATGCCATATGGGTGATGGTTGACCGCTTGACGAAGAGTGCTCACTTCCTACCGATTCGCGAGACATATTCATCCGAGAGGTTGGCTGACATGTTCATCAAGGAGATTGTAACTCGTCATGGTGTACCGGTGTCCATTGTGTCTGATCGTGACACCCGGTTTACGTCTAAATCCGGGAAGAAATTCCACGACGCCATGGGGATGAGGTTACATATTAGCACGACTTATCATCCTCAAACTAATGGTCAGTCAGAGAGGACCATTCAGACATTGGAGGACATGCTTTGGGCATGTGTAATCGATTTTGGTGGAAGTTGGGATGACCACTTACCGTTAGCCGAATTCTCATACAACAACAACTATCATGCCAACATTGGTATGCCACCATATGAGATGCTATACGGTAGGAGATGCAGAACACCCATTTGTTGGGGTGACATTGGTCAGAAAGAGTTGGGAAGCGTCGAGGTAATCGAGGCTACGACTGAGAAGCTTGAAAAGATTAAAGCCTTCATGAAGGTAGCCAAAGATAGACAGAAGTTGTATGCCGATAAACGACATAGACCAATTGAATTCCAGGTGGATGACTGGGTTATGTTGAAGGTCTCACCTTGGAAGTGTATTATCAGATTTAGGAAGCGGGGCAAGTTGAGCCCAAGATATATAGGCCCTTTCCGAATTATTGCTCGAGTAGGAGAGGTGGCCTATAGATTGGAGTTGCCAGATGAGTTAAGTGGAATTCACCGAACATTCCATGTATCTCATTTAAGAAAGTGTATAGCTGATAAAGACATGATTGTCCCACTGGTGGACATTGAAGTTGATGAAAGGCTCAATTATGTGGAGCAACCATTGTGCAGGATCGTTCAAGGGCTTGAACACAATTACAACACAACAACACAATGAGAAGATTAACTAAACTTTTAATCAAACAGTGAACTAGGTAACCAAAAGTGATACAAAGAACACAAGTAAAGCAAGAGACAGAACAAGAGAGTATAGTTTTCAAGGGAGCAGTATATTGCTTTCTCAAGTTCTTTTACAAGTGTTACAAAGCATAAAGAAAGATACAAGAACTTGGAATACTTATACTACAACCTACAGCCGGCTATACTATGAAAGCCAGCTGGATACAATTGACTAGACACAAACAAAATCAATTGTAGAATCAAAAAGCATATCTGCCTTTTGACCTTGTGACTATGACATGCCATAGCTCACATCCTTATATATTACAAAAAGGATAAAGTACATAAAGTGGAAAGTTTCAGACTCAAGACCTTAATGTACAGTTACCAAAAGCATGGACCTTTTCACCAACTCTTGTAAGTTGGTGACTTATCAGAGACGCAGCGGAAAAGGTGCTTTATGGAACAGTACATCAGATAAAGCATGTGTACTAAAAGTCTTTGGAAGAAATCTGTCTTCATAGGGTGAAGCTTCGGAAGACTTTGTCTCTTGAAGCTTCGGAAGACTTCATGTTTGGCTTCGGAAGATATTGGTCTTGGCTTCGGAAGATATTACACTTAGAGTATTTTCTAATGCTTTGTGTAATTCTTCCGAAGCATTTTTCACTTCAGTACTTAGTGCATGTTGCTGAAACACTTAGGCAGTTTTGGGTTGCATCAGACTTCAGGAATCCTTACAAACTCCCCCTAGACTGATGCTACCAAAACACTTAGAAGATCTTTAAATGTTTGTAGTCTTCAGAACAATCAAGACCATTCCTTTCTTCATTTGATGGTCAGGATCATCAAGACTCTCATAGTATCTTCTCATTTCAAAGAGATCATGTAGAGGTAAGTTGATTATGTCTTGCCATGAGTAGACATTTTCAACACCTTGATCTCTGATAACATTCCATCTTTCTGGATTGGTAGAGTAAGTCTAGGATAAGATGGGTGTCTCAGTTGCTAGAGGAGCCACTTGCATAGGAGTTGATTGGGCTGCCTCATCATGCACTTCCTCAGGTTGATCTGATTCAGCTTGGGGTGTAGAGGTAGATGACTTTGGCTTCTTCTTTTTAGTCTTTGGTTTAGAAGCCATTTTCTTCTTCCTCTTTAATGTCTTTAACTGAGAAGACTGGTCTGCAGCACCATGTTGATCATCAGTGTCTTTCTCAGTTGGGTGTTCCTCCCTCACAGGTTCAGAAGGAGAGGGAGTTTGACCCTGTCTTGGATCAGAAGATGAAGTTTGCTGAGGCTCAGCTGGAGGTGCTGGTTGAGGTGTCTCTGGTTGTTCAAACTTGACCTCTACTTCAGGTGGGACTTGACTTGGAAGAGAGTGCAAGTCAATGAGTTCACCACTTTTAATCTTCTGCTTGATCACCCTTATATGCTCATCCATTGTAGATAGAGACATGGGACCAAGTCTCCTTCCGGAGAATCCATATGACTTCAAGAAGCTCATCATTCTTTGTCTGTCAGCAGACTTCTTTGCATTCTTTTGAATGATGGCTCTTGACTTTGCAGCTTCTTCCCTTAGCTTCCTTTTGGTTGTTTTTCTTTCTTTGACTTGCTCAAGTTCAAGTTGCTTTAAGTACTCGAACTCAATGAAGTCATAGGACAGGGGAAGAAGTGTATTTTCCTGATAGAAGCCTGTGGCACTCAGGTAGTTTATCATTTTGATTCTATCCTCTTCTTTATCTACCTGAGGTTCTTGTGGAGCCACATCTTCCTGTGCAGAACTTTCTTGAACTGGAGAGAGAGTTGGAGTATGCTTGTAAAGTCTTTTCTGTCTCTTCTCCTCTTTGAATTGAGAAGTAACCTTGCATCCTCTTTCTCCTTTATCTCTCTTGACACTTCCATGTCAACCAGTTCATTCAACTCTTCTAAGGGGAGGGAGATGATTTCATCAACATCATAGTTCCTGGTCTGTAAATAGGTAATCCTGACTGCCCTTAACTCATCACTTTGAGTATTTGGTCTGGGGGCAGCCCTGATTGCAGCTTGCATGAATTTAGATGACCCAGAAGAACTTTCTCCCCTTAGCCTCCTTTTCCTCTCTCTCTCTTCCTCCTCAATTTCCTCAGGAGTCATTATCCTTTTCCCTTTGTCACCAACAGACCTTTGTGACTCAGGGTGGATTGAGGCTTGGCCTTCATTGCTTGGTGTAGCTTCCATGCTCTGGCCAGAGAGAGGCTGAGAAACACCTTCACCAGCAAGTGTCTCAGATGGAGTTTGGACCTCTGCAGCAGTTGTTGATGGTGAGACAAGGGTCTCAGGTTCTGCCACTGGGCCTTCAGCCAAGGTTTCCCCTATGAAACTAATCTTAGGGTCCACCTCAACATCCAGTTGACCGATGACATTGCCTGATTGCCTAAGTCTCCTTCTTAGAGAGAACTCTGCAAGGATCCTGTCTTGGATTCTTTGAGCCAGCCTGTCAGCTTGTCTTGATTTGCTTGGATTGACAAGTGGCATGTTGACTAAATCCAGTCCTTCATAGAAGCTCAGGCTTTGGAACTGAAAAATTTCTTGTTGGCCTTGAACTCTGTGAAGTATGAGGGCTCTTCTGTCATCATCATACCTCCATCTGATGATGTAGTTGCCAGTTCCATGTGGTGGAGATGAGACAGCCCTTGGTATACCTTCCTCAAAGAGACTCCTGATGAGAGAGTCTATAGAGTCCACATTAATGTGAACTTGAGGAAGTTGCTGAGAATGCACAACAGCAAGTGAGGATGGTGAGTCCTCTATGTCCATTCTCTTTGAAGAACTCCCAGGTTCTGTGGTTGTGATAACTTTCTCCCCCTTTTTGGTAGCATCACCCACTTGCATAGGTGAGCTGGAGGATAAATCAATCACTTCCACAGGTTCTTGTGTTCCTGGTTGAGCTCTCCTTAAAGGTCTCCCAGCTAGTTTTTCCTGCAGATATGAAATCTGAAGTTGCTGATCATTGACCCTGTTTTGTAAGGTAGTCACCTGAGATTCCAAGTGGCTGACCTTAGAGACTAGATAGGTGCATGTTTGTGACAATTTTTGTACCTTTAGTCTCAAATTCCCCTCATCTTCATCAGAAGAATCACTGGGGGATAAGAGGATTGGACCAAAGTCCTCTCTCTCACCATCAGCTTGAGTTCTTGGCTGCTGGTTTTCCTCTGCTCACTGGCAACCTCAATTAAGATGCCAATGGGCTGAGTTGCCATGGTTGAGGTCTTAATGATGTAATCACTTCAAATGTGAGAGCCTCTTCCATATGGACATCCTGAATATGTTCAGATGTGTCCACCTCAGTAATAGGTGACTGATGAGGGATAGACTGAGGAGAGTCAGAGGTACTCATCTCTCTTTGAGTAGGGGAGGAGAAGAGAGACTTATGGTACTCACTGAATCCTAAGTCTTCATCAGTGTAAAAGGATAGGTTGGGAATTGGTTGGTTTAGATCCAAAGGCTGGGGATGGTAGCTGTCCCCTGAAGGTTGTTCACTTGAGTGTTGAGACTCAGAGTGAAAGCTTACGGTTGTTGGGCTAATGAGCTCATCAGATTGAGCTTGAGGAACCTCAGCCCTGATAGGTAAAGTGATGGGAGTGGTTTGCTCCTCAGGAGAAGTGGGAGCTCTGGAGTCCACTTCTTCCTGTAAGGTTGAGTATTTGGGGGCCTGCACAGACTCAATAGCCTGAGCAGGGGTTCGTTGGGATTTTCTTTTGTAGGTGATGAATATTTGAGGTTGTGAAGAGGGTAGTAGAGCAGTAGGTGTGGGTTCAACACTAGCTTGGACTGCTATGTTGTCACCTTGAGCAATGAGCTCTAACATTTTTGGGACTAGGGCTGTTTCTACCCCTGAGAAGCCTACAGTTGGCTTCTTCATAATTTTAAAGATGCCGGGCTTCATCTGTCCCAGTTTAAGAATATTGCCTGTTTCCCTCAACTGTGAGCCCAGTTCACAGTTGAGAATGTGTTGAACATATCTAGGAAACATATAATACTCTAAGGAGTCTAAGTTTGCAAGTAAATTAGTATAAACAAATTGTGAATACCTGAACTTGACCCCCTGAACCATCCCATGAACTATAAAGGAGAGATCCTCAGGAATCTGGTCCCATCCACCATGCTTGTTTGATAAGCTGTGGATAACCACATGGAGCAGGTATTTCCACTGGGATGAGACCTTCCCTTTCCTGAAGGTCTTTACAGAGAAATCTCCTTCATATCCCATCTGCTCGAAGGAATGATTAACCGCTTCTTTTGGGAAGAACACTTCACCTGCTTCATCATCCAGCTGAAGATGTCGGTTGATGATGGCCGGAGTGATGAAAATTTTTCTCCCCTGCACTGTGGCAGACAGTGCCTTCTCCCCATCCATAATGACCTCTTGGCAGGTCTTCCAGAATTCAAGCAAATGATCCTCATATAGAGGAGGATCAATGGTTAGGGAGGTGAAGTAGCGAGACAAAGACAAGAAACGGCAAACCTCTGAGAAATGAGGATCTTTGTCAGAGCATAACAGAGCAACCTGATTGTGTTGTCTGTGTAGCTGCATGGCAAAGTGAGGATCATTTCTGTGTGTAAGGTCAGCCATTGTGAGGTAGCTCAGAGATGAAGAGAAAAGAATAGGAAGGAAATTTCAGAGAGAAAGCTTTGGGTTTTAGGTATGGAAGAAAAGCAGATGATAGAAGAGGGGGGAAACCGTTGGGTTTATATGAGAGAGAAGGATTTCAGAAAGTTTAATGAAATAGGATAAACTTTGAAATCCGTATGTCGGTCCCACCTCTGAAAAAGTAGTTTACCTTTTTGCTCAAAAAGTAGTTTTCTTGAATTCGAAAAGCTTCCGAAAGTAATTTGTCTTCGGAAGTTGTGATTGAAAAAGCTTCCGAAGCTAAAGTGGCTTCGGAAGAATTTTCCTGAGCGTCTTAAAGATTTATGCTTCGGAAGAGAAATAAACTTTTGGATGCTTTGTATAAGAATGAACAAAGCTTCCGAAAGTAATTTTTGCTTCGGAAGGAAAAAGTCCTTAAAAATGAATAAGTGTCTAAGTTGAGAATTTTAAGCTTCGGAAGATAAATTTTGACTTCTTCCGAAGGTAAAATTTCTTAGACAGTCATTTATTTTGAAGACATATTTTTCTTCCGAAGGTAAAACGTTATCTTCCGAAGTATCAGAAAATTTTCAAGAATCTAAGGAAAGTCTTCAAAAAGAGTTTTTCATTCAAAGAAAACATGAGCTTATGAAAGTGATGAACTAGACAACTTAGGACACACATATTTTTTAAGAAGAAATAATTAGAATTAGTTTTAAGAAAAAGTCTACTCAAAGTTAATCATCCCAATAGCTGATATCAGATACTTAAATCTCTGTTCATCAAAAGCTTTTGTGAACAGATCAGCATATTGTTCATCTGTGTGAACTTTGACTAGTTTAATTAACCCCTTTTCATAGTTATCTCTTATTAAATGATACCTGATGTTGATGTGTTTGGTCCTTGAGTGCTGCACAGGGTTCTCAGTGATAGAGATAGCACTGTTGTTGTCTATGTGGATAAGAGTCTCTTTGAAGTTAAATCCGTAGTCTAGCATCTGATTTTGAATCCAAAGCACTTGAGCACAGCAGCTTGCAGCAACAATGTATTCAGCCTCAGCAGTTGATGCAGACACACAGGTTTGTTTCTTGCATTGCCATGAGACAACCCTTCCACCAAGGAATTGACATCCCCCAGATGTAGACTTTGCAGTCATGTTGCAGCCACCATAATCACTGTCTGTATAGGCATACAGATTGAAATTAGAATTCTTGGATACCATAAACCAAGTGTTGAAGCACCTTTGAGGTATCTTAAAATCCTTTTCACAGTGATTAAGTGAGACATCTTAGGATTGGCTTGATATCTTGCACAATACATGTAGCAAACATGATATCAGGCCTGCTAGCTGTAAGATACATAAGAGACCCAATCATAGCCCTGTATAAGTGCTCATCTACACACTCCCCCTCAAGATCTGGACCAAGGGAGTGGTTTCTGGCTATGGGTGTCTTAGCAGTCTTACAATCAGTCATGTTGAACCTCTTGAGTATATCATGAACATACTTTGACTGACTTATGAAAATGCCATCTTCAACCTGCTTCACTTGAATTCCCAGAAAGAAATTAAGTTCTCCCATTGAACTCATTTCAAATCTATCTTTCATCAGCTTTTCAAAGTCTTTGCAGAGCCTTGAATTGGTTGAGCCAAAGATGATGTCATCCACATATACTTGAACTAGCAGAATGTCGTTTCCTTGTCCTTTGATGAAGAGAGTTCCATCTATAGTACCTCTCCTGTAACCATGTTTACAGAGATACTCAGACAGTGTCTCATACCACTTCCTGGGTGCCTGATGCAGCCTATAGAGAGCTTTGTCAAGCTTGCAGACATAATCAGGATGATCAGGATCTACAAAACCAGGTGGTTGTTTGACATAAACCTCCTCATCAATCACTCCATATAAGAAAGCACACTTTACATCAAGTTGGTAGACCTTGAAGTTCTTGGATGCAGCAAATGCCAGGAATATCCTAACAGCTTCTAGTCTAGCTACAGGAGCAAAGACATCAGTGTAGTCAATCCCTTCTTCTTGTGTGTATCCTTGAACAACTAGTCTTGCCTTGTTCTTGATGATGATTCCTCTATCATCCTTTTTATTCCTAAAAACCCATTTGGTTCCAATGGTAGTCTTCCCATGAGGAAGAGGACAAAGGTTCCAAACTTTCTGCCTTTTGAATTGAAGCAGCTCTTGTTGCATAGCTTCAACCCAACTTCCATCCTTTAGAGCCTCCTCAACTTTCTTTGGCTCTAACTGGGATAGAAAACAAGAGTGAAGACAAACATTTGCTTTATGGGTTTGCCCTCTTGTCTTTACCCCGGAGATAACATCTCCAATGATGTTTGTGGTAGGATGAGACTTGTGGATCCTTAGCTGAGGGATCACAGCAAGTTGCTGAGATAGATCCAATTTGAGAAATTTAGATCTGGTCTTGAAGATTTATCCTCCACATTATCACACCTATCAAGATTAACTTGATCCAATGAGTGTGTGACATCATTGATGTTGTCATCTATGGTATGGTTATTAGCATCAAGAAATTCTTGATCACTATCACCATCACCATTGTTGTCTTCTGCAATTGAGATGTCTTTATCTGGTTGAGAAGCCTCTGAGCTGGAATTTGAAGGCATGCCAGATGTATCAGCTGGATTTGTCATTGTTGTGCTGATAGAAACCTCATTTGCTGAAGTAGTTTCAACTGGAGCTGAAGGTCTTCCTAGCTCAAATCTTGGATCAGGATCACCATTTGTGACCTTGCCCCTTCCATAAATGTAACCACCTTCATTTCCTCCAAAAGCAACTGGTCCTCCATCAATTCTCTCAAAATTATGAAGTAAAGACCTATTGCCTGTCATGTGCCTGGAACAGCCACTGTCAATTATCCAGACATTCTTGTTTGTCTTGAGCTGTTCCTGCACAAAGAAAATGATTAGTTACATTTGGAAACCCAAGCCTTACTTGTCTTGGGTTCAGTAAGTGTAATAGAAGGTAATGCAACAGTAATAGATCCTATGGTTGTACAGAGGGGATCTTCAGCTGTTGTTGATGGAGAAACCTCAGTCATTTGGTCTTTCTTAGACTTCCACACACCTTTGGAGTCTTGGACTTGACCTTCAAAACCTTAGAGCTTTTGGAGCTTCACAAGTTTTAATGACTGATACTTCGGAAGAATCTACAGTCACTGCAGCAGACTTTAGTGCTTCGGAAGAACTCCATTCTTCCGAGACCAACTTTGCTTCCGAAGGTAATTTTCCATTTACCTTCTTCTTTGATTTGGAGCTTCCGAAGGAAACAGACTTTCCTTCTGAAGCTTTAGACTTCTTGAGATTCTTTGAAGTCTTTGTATTGGTCATGTGGACAGTACTTTTAGGATTGTATGGACAATCCTTGGCAATATGAGAAGTACTTTCACACATAACACACAACATTTTCTTCTTCAAAGAAATCTCCTTTTGAGAGCAAGACTGGCTTGGTCACATCCCTTTTTCACCTTCATCTTGGTAGATGCAGATACAATTCCCTTGGGCTGTGAACTGTTCTTGGAATTTGATGGTCCAGGCTGTGCAGCAGTGGTACACAGCAGCACAGTCTTCTTCTTTGTACTGAGATGATTTGAACATGAACCAGAACTCTTGGCTAAGAAGCTTTGGTGGATGTCTTCAGTCCTTACTGCTTTGAAACCTGCAGAGATAAACACTTGTTTCTGCTTGGCATCAAAGGTAGCCTTGATTTCTTGAGCCTTCTTTGCTTTCCTTTTGCTCTTCCTGATCAAGTTCTTTCTCTTGGACTTGGTCATCACAGTTAATTTCTTCTCCTCAGAAGGATAGTGGCCCTTGGAGGAATCCTCTTCTTCACTCTTCTCAAAGGGATTCCTCACTATCACTTCTTCATCATCCTCACTTATTGGATCTATGAGAGGAAGCTCATCTTCACAAGTTCCACACTAGGAGATCTTACAGACAAGATTGTGTGTGGAGGAGCTATCTCATTGATCCCAGTCCCTGTCTATTTTGATAACAAACCTTATTGTGTAGGGATGAGGATATCATGTTCTTGAAGGTCTCTTCTTCAAGAACACTTTTCTCTGCCAGGGCTTTGCTGATCACAAGCTCAGCCTGGCACTTAGTCAACTTAGTGATGAGATCTTGGATCTGAGTTCTAAAATCTGTATGTTCATGTTTTAGTACTGAAATGGTTTTCTCCAAGTCTTCTATCTTTAACTTGTAATCATTTTCAGACTTTCTAAAATCAGATTTTAATATGTTTAATGACTCAAGATCAGATCTCATCTCTAGGTTGTAGGACCTGTATCTATTTACTTTAGCAATGCATTCAGGGGAGCAAAGATGTTCTAATACCTTGGCTTCATCATGGTCAGCCATCAATGCTTGGTTTGGAGAAGCATCCTCCACCTGAAAACTCCAGTCAAATCCTCCCTCTTCAACAGCAACCATAGCATGTTGCTTTGTCTTCTCAGCCTGAGGGGTATTGTTAGTGTAGTTTGGTCTGAGTTGTGTTTGACCCCCATTGCTCTAGGTGCCTTACACTCCCTAGCAAAGTGACCCATAAGGTTACAATTGTAACACTTAACTTTGCTTTTATCCAGCCCAAACTTACCACTGGTAGCATTGCTTGAAAATCTTCTTCCTGTCCTCTATAGAACTTCTTGGCTCTGTGAGTGAGAAGAGCCATCTGCTGAACTATCTCCATGTATTCCAGGTCATCTGGATGGATACAGTCTAGGTCTTCAAGAGTGAAGAGATAATTTCCACAGCTTTCATCTGCAGACACAAAGGCTTGAGAAGAACTTGTCTCTTGGAATGGGCTTCCTTGAGTAAAGTTCTCCCTTGGTGTCTCCGGGAAGGTGATGAAAGGACCCTTTTGTGAGTTGTCAGGGTAGCATAGGAGATGATGTTGGGGTTCTATGCTGTCCCTTTCAACCACATGAAGGGCTGAACCCATTTGATTGTTAGAGTTGCCAGATGAACCTTGTAAGTTCATCTCCATCTGGTATCCACTGAGAATCCCATATAACTCTGTCAGAGTAAGAGTTTTAAGGTTCTCAGTCCTCTTGATTACCACACAATAGTGTGTCCATTGCCTAGGAAGTGAGGACATGAACTTCCTTACAATGTCTCTGTTCTCAAGAGGAACTCCTCCATCCACAAGGGTATCCACATCTCAACATACCTGAAGTATTGTTGGTCATGGTTTCACCTGCTTTAAAGGTGAAATTTTCAAACTGCTGCTTCCAGAAGATCTTTCTTGTTCTCCTTGGCTTCAGAGGAGCCTTCATACATCAGCTTCAGTGCATCCCACAGCTGTTTAGCTGTCTTGCACTTCTTAAAACCTCTGTACACAGAGTTTGGGATAGCAGTCTGAAGAGCAGTCATGGCCTTCCTGTCAACTCTACTCTTTTCCTATCTTCATCTGAGTAGTTGGCCACATCTTTAGGAATCATACCAGCACCGGTAGCAGAGGGGGTGCTGGGTATGAAAGGTCCATATTCAACAGATTCCCACATTCTTGAGTCAAGAGACCTGATGAAGCCTTCCATCCTCATGCACCAGGTGTCAAAGTCATCAAGAGTGATCAATGGGGATTTGTTCATGGTTCCAGTCTCCATATCAGTCTTTAGATGGAAGCCATTTGAAAAGTTTAGTTTTGTGTGTGTGAGGGATCTTAAGATGGTTAGATCTTATATCACGAGCCTGAGTGCTCTGATACCAATTGCAGGATCGTTCAAGGGCTTGAACACAATTACAACACAACAACACAATGAGAAGATTAACTAAACTTTTAATCAAACAGTGAACTAGGTAACCAAAAGTGATACAAAGAACACAAGTAAAGCAAGAGACAGAACAAGAGAGTATAGTTTTCAAGGGAGCAGTATATTGCTTTCTCAAGTTCTTTTACAAGTGTTACAAAGCATAAAGAAAGATACAAGAACTTGGAATACTTATACTACAACCTACAGCCGGCTATACTATGAAAGCCAGCTGGATACAATTGACTAGACACAAACAAAATCAATTGTAGAATCAAAAACCATATCTGCCTTTTGACCTTGTGACTATGACATGCCATAGCTCACATCCTTATATATTACAAAAAGGATAAAGTACATAAAGTGGAAAGTTTCAGACTCAAGACCTCAATGTACAGTTACCAAAAGCATGGACCTTTTCACCAACTCTTGTAAGTTGGTGACTTATCAGAGACGCAGCGGAAAAGGTGCTTTATGGAACAGTACATCAGATAAAGCATGTGTACTAAAAGTCTTCGGAAGAAATCTGTCTTCATAGGGTGAAGCTTCGGAAGACTTTGTCTCTTGAAGCTTCGGAAGACTTCATGTTTGGCTTCGGAAGATATTGGTCTTGGCTTCGGAAGATATTACACTTAGAGTATTTTCTAATGCTTTGTGTAATTCTTCCGAAGCATTTTTCACTTCAGTACTTAGTGCATGTTGCTGAAACACTTAGGCAGTTTTGGGTTGCATCAGACTTCAGGAATCCTTACACATTGGCAATCATCGATCGTAAAGAGAAGAGGCTGAGAAATAAAGTGATTCCTCTTGTGCGTGTACAGTGGAAGCACAGGAAGGGATCCGAGTCTACATGGGAGACTGAGGAGGAGATGAGGCAGCATTATCCTTGTCTGTTTGAGGAATAACAGGTTTCGGGGACGAAACCTATATAAGGGGGGTGGACTTGTAACACCGGCTATTTCTTAAAGGAAAAGAAAGAATAATAGATAAAGAATAAAAGAAAGAAAGGCAATTAAGTCCAAGTGGACGGACTAAAAGTGTAAAAAGGACAAAAATCTTTGAAAACTTGGTGTAAAGGTGGGCATGGCCGCCCACCCTCACTTCACATCAACATCTTCTTCGGCTTTAGAGAGAGAAAGACAAGAGGAGAGCAGAAACTCTCGGCTTGTGGAAGAAGAAGAAGAAGTTAACGAATTCAAGGTAAGAATTCGTGGTTTTTATGTGTTTATGACGGGTTTTATCTTGGTTATGTGTTTATGTGCTTATGGGTTGTGTTTGTGCTCGGGTGTGTGTTTTTGGATGTTGTTTCTAGGTGTTTTGAACTCTTTGCAAGCGGGTTAAAAAGGAAGAACACCCAAGTTGCACCAGGTGAGTTCTAGACCCCGGTTTTTACTTGTTTTCAAACATCTTTGGGGCTGAAAATATATTTAAATGATTTTCAAATGTTTGAGTATGTATGCCCGTATGTATTATGCATGAATGAATGTGATTCCTGAATGCTTATAGGTTATTCATGTTTTGAATAGCCACATTAAGCTTAGAATAGATGGATTTGATGATTGGGTTGAAAACATACTAGAAATATGTTGAACAGAAGGTCCATGCGCCTAGATAAGGCTCATACACCTGAAAATGCCTTAGAAAAGAATTAAAAGTGTAATCCATAGGCCTAAATAGTAGCCCATGCGCCTAAGATTACATTAGAAATGATTAAGTACAGCCCATGCGCCTGAACAGTGGCCCATGCGCCTAGAAATGTTAGCTGGACGACCAAGTGTAAGGCCATGCGCCCCAATAGTGCCCATGCGCCCAAGTGGTTCATGTGCCTAAGTGTCCATGCGTCTGAATTACTCATGCGTCCAAGTGTTCATACGCACAAATAGTGCCCATGCGCCTGAATAGTTCATGCGCCTAAAGTGAAAATGTTTGAAGTGTTGGCTGATGCGCCTACATAGTGATGAAACGCCCGAACAGGGCTCATGCACCCAAATAGTTCCCATGCGTCTAAGCACTTAGAAAGTTTTACAGAATTTTCCGGGAGTCTGTGCTTTAGGGTTTTGACCGAGGTTGACTAAGGGCTTATTAATGATGATGTTTCATGCATGATATGATTGCTTATGATTGTTCCTTATTATTGTTATTGCTATTATTATTATTATTATTATTACTTATAGTATGTGACTTTACGTGGTATGTTATTATCGTAACATAAAGTATATCATAATAATAAAGTGAAAGAGCAATAAAGAAAAGAAGAGGAACATTAATGAAAATGTTAACAAGTCTTGCAAGCCTACAGGAGGTACACGACCATGTTGTCGTTAGCTCAACCGTGCTGCGGGTTAGCTACCCTATTATGCACACAGGGTCAATCATTGAGATTGGCAGGACCTTTGCAGTGTTCCCTGGGTGATTGGGTTGGCCTTGTACATAGTACACAGAACCCATTTGAGGGATATAGTTGACCCTTTCGGGGGATATAGTTGACCCTTTCGGGGGATACAGTTGACCCTTTCGGGGGATATAGTTAACCCTTTCGAGGTATATAGATGGCCCATCACCCGTTTTCCATCGCGTATATAGTTGGGGTATTGCTCACTGGCCCATATAGAAAGTGAAACATAAAGATAAGAGTTTACAGAACAGAAAAGGCATACAATAAAGAGAACGAACAATATTTGTTCATATAGTTGATGCGTGCTCACATATACAGTACAGAGTTGTATTTTACAGAAAAGAGTATTTTCTTATACGACATATAGAAAGTATTTTTATTACTTATAAAACTAGAGCTCACTCAGCAACACTAACTTTTATATATTTTCAGTTGGCAGGTAATTATTGCTGAGGATGGCACGAGGGTGAAGCTACTCGGTAGGGAAAGTCTGTCATCCATTCGTACTCTGTGTTGCTATTTTTTTGTAATGCATATAAACAAGCCTTTTGTAAACAGTCAATGATGATGTATTGCTTAACAACAATGTTTTAAATGAAGTGAATGGCTTTTGATAAATTATTTTCGCTGCTTAAGCTTCTTTAATTGTAATGTTTAATGTTTTAATTGCTATGATTGACCAACTGTGAGGTTTCCGGGAATGGGGCCTTACATGTCTAAATCAATTACACACATGAGATGTATACATTTGATTTCTGACACTGTTCCTGTTAAGAGATGTAGATTTTGGTGGTTTTCTTCCTACTATACACTACAAGTTTGTGGGATGCTCATATAGTCATATTCCCATTATCTAAAAGGCTATAATATACGGTTGTTGATTAGGGAGAATGAAATAAATGCACTAAATCGTGTTTTTGGAGTCTAATTAGGAGTGTTGTACTTGTACGGCTTAACCCTTGCATATGACTTACTAATTTCATGATGATTGTATGCAACATTTTTTACTTACCATATGACAAGGGAAAATTTGGTGGAGTTGGTAGCTAACGTGATAGAAAAGGTGAGGGGTACATTCTACTAAACAACAAAATGCGCTTTGTCACCATAAAAATTTGTCATAACTCTAACAATAATTAAACATTCCCTTCTTATACCATACTCTTGTCTTACCATAATACAACACTTAGTTAGAGTTTGTATGTAGAAATAAAAAGAGAAATGAAATGAATCGTTGATGGTAAATGAAAAAAAAGATGTTTTGTTGGTGAAAGGAATGGACCACTACTTTAGTAATCTCATTCCCTGTGAAGTCGGTTTTTCTCCGGATCGATAAACATCCAAGCATGTTCTTGACGGAAGGATAAACATCAAAGCAAAAGTCAAACAATAATACGAACTATAATTGAATGGTTTCATTGACAAAACCTAACGATCACAAGCTCGTTGCAACATAAGAATCAAGACTCTTGGCAAGGGGAAGATCGAGCATGATCTCCCCTCTCATCCGGCAGCCCTAGGCTCCGGGCAGACTTCCTCTCAATCCCCCCTTTCTCTACACATTGAAACTAGTATATATAGGCCTCGGCCCATATTAGATGCGACTGGGCCCATTCGTGCGATTGGACCATGCGTATGGTTCAATTGTATGACTGGACCATGCGTATGGTTCAATCATACGACTGGACCATACTTATGGTTCAGTCTTACGAATGTCCCAATCTCATCTCTCAGTCATACGGCTGGTCCATTAGCATGGCTCAGTCGTACGACTGAGTCTCATTGCCATATGCTCCTGCGAATGACCTAGTTTCATGTGTTTACAACATATCAGGTGTATAACATTAAGCCTAGACTATTCGACAAGCGATGGACACACTATATATGACTATATATGCTCCAACATTCCCTTTAAACATATCGCATTTATTCCATCCACCCCTTTTCTTTTTTTTTCTCATTTCATTACATCTTCCAACATTAGTCACCATCACCACCACCAACCACCACCATAACTATCACAACCAGCCACGACCAATACCACTAGCCACTACCACCATCACAACCACAACAATCACCACCGGTCACCACAACCAAAACAACTGCTACTGGTCCCACCGCCACCACTACCACCACCAGCTACCATCACCATCATCATCAGCCACCAAGATCGGTAGCCACAACCACGACCACCACCGGACACCATCACTAATAACCACCATGACCACCACCACAAATCACCTTTGGACACTACTAGCACCACAACCATCACCACCGCCCTCCACCACCACCACCACCCACCACCACCGATAACCACTGTTTACCACCAGCACCACAACCTTTACCACCACCCCATCACCACCAACCTCCACCACCATAACCACTTTTGTATTTCATTCATTTGTCTTTTTATAACTAACAACCAACATTAATGATCGATTCATTTCATTAAGTAACCAAAACATTATATTCTCCCACTCCAACCAACATATCTTTTTAGTGTTGGAATTCTTTTATTAAAAAAATAAAATAATACAATTGTTTGTTTCAACTTTGAATTAAGTTCAGTGTTTCAACCCATTAGATGTTTCAACTCATGGTTTATATTGAATGGATGTTTTAACTTGTGGTTTGTCGAGAGTTGAATAGGTGTTTCAACTGTGGGTTATGGAGAATTTAATGGGTGTTTCAACTTATTGTTATCGAGAATAAGGGTTCTAACTCATTTTCAAATATAAAATACCAAGGTGTGTCTTGAGTAAAAAATTCATAAAAACCATCAACTCTCTTAAGTTCTATTCTTTCTCTCTAAAGAATTCACAACAATTCTATTATCATCTTCTCTTATTTTTTATGTACAACTAGGGTTTTTAAGTTCAACTTAGCAGTACATATTGTTTTAGTTGTTGTATCATGGGAAATAGACAAGTTTTATTTTGGGAGATTTAAAATCTATTTAAAGTGATCTGTGTTGAATGAGTCCCCAACCACAAAATTCAATATTTTCTTTGTTCGTTGTTGCAATCAAGGACGCATACAAGAATGAAGGTGAAGATACTCAACTGGATGAAGCCTTGAGTCTGGACGATTTCTTGAAGTTCTAAGTGTAGTCACTAGTTTGAATCAAATTTGTTATATAAATTGCATTTTATATTATGTTTCGATCATTCGGTTTTGTATACAATATTATACTAGCATGTTTCTAAGAATAACAATAGTATCCTTGTTATTATTTTTTATTTTTGTAATAAAAGTGACCTGATTTCCTACATTTAACTCTACACACATTGTCATATTACTTTAAACGTCATTTTGGTGTTTGTACAATCTTGTTGCAAGTTTAAAACGTTTACACATTTTTAAAAGCTTAATATTTAGGTATTGATCGTTTAAGATACAATGTAACATTTGCGTCACACAATGCTTGGTCGTATTTTATGTTATCCAATTACGGGGATATCGTAGAGGAAAAGATCATAAATAATCACTTTACAGATGTTATAACTTGTAAAAATAGATTGCTATAAAGTATAAACACATAGTAAAGTGGTTAGTTTCCTCTTCTAGGGCACACTTCATTCTCTTGTAAAAATAGGTTGCTACAAAGACACAAGTCACATAATAAAATGATTAGTTTAGTCTTTTAGGAAACCATATAGTACAACCAATGCATCTTTTGCTACCAGTGTTGTACTATGCTGTTAACATGAGTTACTAAATTATTAGCACCTTAACATAAAACAACATATATGAACGTCAACAATATGCTTAACATAATATTATTGAAAGGATTATTTTTTTATGAGGTGTAATAGGTTTAGTTAATATTATCAATTACTCATAAGAATGTCGTTGGCTTTTTTCTCTCCAATAAATAACCAAGTACATTTTATTTGTATGAGACAAGGTTTTAAACATATTGTTTAAACTCGTACGTTATGGCCTGTTTCGGTTGAGTTGTCTAAAGATGTTAATTGCTTTTAGAGTTCCTTCCATAACACGTATGAAAGAAATAGGCAAGTCATGTCAAGGCAACTTGTCAAGTAGGAAAAGTCATGTTAAAGAATAGACATACATGATATAAATATATCAAAACAGTGAGAATTATAAGATGGTTTTGTTTCTATACTAGAAATTAAAATTTAAAATACCGCAAGTAACAAATTATAAAGTAGATTTAAAATCATTTTCAGACAAGTTTTATAAGTATAAAACAAAAACACATAGGCAGATGATAAAATAAATAAATAAATATCATTCGATATCATTAGGCCATCCAAAGCGCCTCTTCTAGTAACTTGATGAACCCATGTGTTGGAATTTTAATAATATTAGGTTACATATAAGGGGTTTGATATGCAAACACCCTGTCAGGTGTTATGCGGATACTTTTTGAATTTTTTTCATGGCCCTTAAAGACTCTTACGGGTCGTATTGGTTTGCGAAATACCAAATCAGTCAATTTATAAAATGTTACACCCCGTATTGATCGTTACAACCCGTAATGACTTAAATTTATGGAGTCGTAACAATGCTTATGACCATAAGTAAAATTTCCAATTTTTAAAATTTTTTGCTTTAATTTTTATTTTTTCAACAATTTTTTAATATTTTAAAATTAATTAGGTTATAGTACTTTTTAGTTTAATATACATTAATTTATAAAATTTGTAAATAAGTATTTCATAATAGCAAAATAAAAATAAAAATAAAGAATTTAATTTATTTTTAAGATAGATATAAAAAAAAAGATTAAACTTCAATTATTATAGGGGTATGTTATTGCTACACCTAATTTATTTATCATTTCTATCTTTTTCTATACATACATATGCATATATGAAGAGAGATAGAGACCAGTCTTTTAATAACATAAATTGGTGTTTGTATAATCCAACCCTTATTTTATAACCTAATTAATTTTATAATATAACATGTCCCTATTGTTTATTGAGATTTTATATTATTCTTTATATGAATATATTATAAATACATATATTAGTTATTGGTATATTCTTTTTTTTTCTCTCCCTCCACCACACACACAACACACACACACACACACCACACACACACACACACCACACACACACCACACACACACACACATATAATATATATATATATAGAGAGAGAGAGAGATAAAGAGGAAGAATGATGCTCTAATAACACAAATTACTAATATTTTATTTATAATTCGCTTACAAACATTTCATATGATATAAAGATTACACTCGCAATTTATAAAGAACGGGATGTGAATGCTCCAACTAAAATATTTATTTATATAACTTATAAATAAGTATTTTATAAAAGCTAAAATAAACCCAAAAATATTATTAAGTAATAAATCACAAATGAATAAAAAATGTTAAAAATATAAAAAAATAGAATTTTAGTTACAGTCATAAGGTTCATTATGACATTGCCATTACAGGCCGTAATGGATAATACAAGTCGTAAAAAATCATGAATTGACTTATTTGATATTCACAGACCAATACAACCCGTGAAGACTCTTACGAACCATATCTATGCCATCCAGATATCAATCTGGGTGTATCTATAACAGACCCCTATATATAAATATATATTCATATTATACAATTTTAAATTGAACCTATTAGTTAAAGTTTAGGCTAATTATGAAACGTAGAATAAACTTAAGGGGTATAAAATGAATATGTATATTGTTAAAATTTTGATTGACAGTTTTATGGATTCATGATGTAACATCCGCCATTTTTCCAAGTTAAAATCCAATTTTTAAGTTTTATTATAAAATTGTAATAATAATTGTAATGGACCAAATGCATTAAATTTGCAATTTATATTGTGAATTATATATCTGTTAATCATCTAAAACAACTTGTAATAATTTATGGATTATAAATAATTCTTTTCATATAGTTATAAAGATTAATAATCATTTTACAATATAACTAAAAGGAAAACACTTATTAAAACTTATAAAGTGAATTTTAATAATTATGAAGTTTAATCAAATTCTAAAGTTACAAGTTTTATAAAAGTTTAAGAAAAATTACTAAATAATTAACATGATTTATTATTAAATTAGTGTTACAAGCCTAGGGTTTAACTTGTAAATTTCTGAAACTTAATATAAAAGTTCATGAATAAAATAACAAAATAGAATACTTCAGGGGCCAAAATGTAAATACCCAAACCAACTCCCCTGTAAGGCCCCGTTCCCGGGACGCTTACAGCTGGGTTCTCATCGCACATAAAACGTATAATTACATTTGTGTTTCATAAATCACAGCGGAAAACTAAAACAATTTTTCATTTCCATGTAAATGCTTTTGCAAGTTAATACAACTTTCATTACAAAATAGCTTGTTCGCATTACAATGCAAAAACATTAATCAAAAGAAAGCCATCCCAAAAGAGCTGAGTAGCTTCACGGTGTGCCATCCTCAGCAAACATTACCTGCCAACTGGAAAACATATAGAAAGTCAGCGTTGCTGAGTGAGTTCTAGTTTTATTACAAAACATACTTTACTTTCATAAAACCATTCGTTACTTTTACATGATCACATCGTACGTACACATAGATGATATCATTATTATCTTCTTCATTCATTCATTCGTTCATTCGTTCATTCGTTCTTTATGACTTTACTTGTGCATCGGACATCATCCATACCAATACCATGTGCTACACCCCGGTTAGTTGTAGCTACCGGGCCGAAGTCAATAAATGAACAGCTAAACGTATGCCACGGTACTAGGAGTAAACATCAGTCTTAGCTACTGGGCCGAAGTCAATAAATGAACAGCTAAACGTATGCAACAGTACTAGGGGTGAGCGGTAGAGGTTCTACATTAAGGGTCAATCACAAAGAAGGGCCCGTTATCCGATGCGTGCAAGACGTTTCATTCGTTCATTAATGCATGCATTCAACATTGTGTTCCTCTTTCATTATCTTTCACTTTACGTTACATAATACTTCATTCATTTCTCATAATAAGTAAAGCCATAGGAAAGATATTATACATCATACTAAGGAACATTAACATGCATCAATATCACATCATACAAGGCAACGTCATACATACATAACCTACAACATCATCATCATCATCATGCCCAACATGCTTCCTAAGACCTCAAGCGTCATCTTACAAACTCTTATGGGAACTTTTACGTCAAACTTACATCTGCACTTTCCCCCGAAAGTCAGAAGTCAATCTACACCTTCCTCGGGTACAACAGCCCTATTCGGGCGTATGGACACCCTTCAGTCGCATGGCCTCCATGCGACTGAAAACATCATGCGAATGAACTAATATGGATGAACACCTATGGGATGAACATCCATTCGTGCGAATGGACAATGCGGATGAACCTCATGCGAATGGGATTAATGCGGAAGAGCACTTATGCGACTGGACCTTCAGTCGCATGACCTCCAGGCGACTGGCCTTTCAATCGTGCGAATGGACCTTCAATCGTGCGAATGGACCACAATCGCACCCTAATCGGCCGTATGGCCTCCATTCGGCCTCCAGTCGGTCGCCTAGCCCTAACTGATGCAGAATGCAGTTCATCCCGACTGCAGCCGAGGGTTTTCGGCCTCCAAACTCATCTAAACCCATTTTAAGCCTAAATCGACCATCCTAAACCTTAGGAATACATACCATAACACCATACAAGCACACACACGCCCGGAAACATACACGAAACGCATCACACACATCACACCCAAATGGGGTCAACACATACACATACAAAAACAGGTTTTTATGCTTTTCAGCCCCAAAATCGTTTGAAAACAAGTAAAAGTGGGGTTCTAGAACTCACACAAACGAGCACAACGTTAAGGGCTTCGATTTGGCTTGCTTCACGACGATTTTGGCGACCCGAACGGCACTTTTCCTCTTTTTCTCTTCTTTCTCTTCTCCCCTTTCGTTGGTGATTTGTGAGTGTGGGAGAGAGGGTAAGGGCTGCCCTCTACCTTATATACTTCCCCTCACCCGACTTTCTTTCGTTGGCGAGTTTGGTCCCTCGACTTTTGGACTTTATTTTCTTTTCTTTCTCCACCGGCTTCAAAATAATAAATATTCGGGTGTTACAAGTCAACCCCCCTTAAATAGGTTTCATCCCCGAACCTGTTATTCGTTGAACAAACGTGGGTAATGCTGTCTCGTTTCTTCCTCAGTCTCCCACGTTGACTCGGATCCCTTCCTGTGCTTCCACTGTACACGCACAAGAGGGACCACTTTGCTCCTTAGCCTTTTCTCCTTTCGGTCGATGATTGCCACTGGTTGCTCCACATAATTGAGCCGTTCATCTACTTCAATATCTTCCAATGGGACAATCGTATCTTCATCTGCTAGGCACTTCCTTAGATGAGATACATGGAATGTCGAGTGAATTCATTTAACTCATCCGGTAACTCCAGTCTATAGGCCACCTCTCCTACTCGAGCAATGATTCGGAAAGGGCCTATATATCTTGGGCTAACTTGCCCCGCTTTCTAAATCGGATAATACCCTTCCAAGGTGAGACCTTCAGCATAACCCGGTCACCCACCAGGAACTCAATCGGCCTACGTCATTTATCAGCATACGACTTCTGTCTATCTTTGGCTGCCTTCATGAAGGCTTTAATCTTTTCAAGCTTCTCTGTCGTAGCCTCGATTACCTCGACGCTCCTCAATTCCTTCTGACCAATATCACCCCAACAAACAGGTGTTCTGCATCTCCTACCGTATAGCATCTCATATGGTGGCATACTAATGCTAGCATGCTAGCTGTTGTTGTATGAGAATTCGGCTAACGGTAAGTGGTCATCCCAACTTCCACCAAAATCGATCACACATGCCCGGAGCATGTCTTCTAGTGTCTGAATGGTTCTTTCTGACTGGCCATCGGTTTGGGGATGATAAGCCGTGCTAATATGTAACCTCGTCCCCATAACGTCGTGGAATTTCTTCCAAAATTTAGATGTAAACCGAGTGTCGCGATCAGACACAATAGACACCGACACACCATGACGAGCTACAATTTCCTTGATGAACAGATCAGCAACCTCTTAGATGAATACGTCTTGCGGATCGTTAGAAAGTGAGCACTCTTCGTCAAACGATCAACTATCACCCATATAGCGTCGTACCCTTTTGGAGTATGTGGCAGCTTCGTAATGAAGTCCATGGTGATGTGCTCCCACTTCCATTCCGGTATATCCAAAGGTTGGATCTTCCCATACGGCTTTTGATGCTCTGCTTTCACCTGTAAGCAAGTAAGGCACTTACTCACATACTCCACCACGTCACGCTTCATACCCGGCCACCAATAATCTTTCTTCATGTCATGGTACATTTTCGTGGCAACAGGATGAATGGAGTATCGAGTCTTGTGGGCTTCATCCATTATCTTCACCCGTAGATCCCCAAAACAAGGAATCCACACACGACCGAATCGAGTTCTAACACCGAGTGTGTTTTCACCCAATTCCCCAACCAGACCTCTCATTCTTTCCGAGTTAAGGTGATCTTCTTTCAATGCCTCATCTTGAAACCCTTTGATTTGCTTCATCACATCAGAGGTCATTATTAGTTGATAAGCTTTCACCCGAATCGGTTCGGGCCTTTCCTTTCGCTAAGGGCATCCGCCACCACATTAGCTTTGCCCGGATGGTAATGGATCTCGCAATCATAATCCTTTATAAGCTCCAACCATCGTCGCTGCCTCATATTCAGATCTTTTTGCTCGAAGAAGTACTTCAAGCTCTTGTGGTCGGTGTAAATGGTACACTTGGTTCCATAAGATAGTGCCTCCATATTTTTAATGCAAAGACCACGGCTGCTAGCTCCAAATCATGAGTAGGATAATTGGCCTCATGAACCTTCAGCTGTCGGGATGCATAAGCTATAACTTTCCCCCTTTGCATTAACACGCACCCTAACCCCGAGTAGAAGCATCGGAATAAACCACCAAGTCTTCACTTCCTTCGGGTAGTGACAAAATAGGAGCTTGGGTCAATCTCGCCTTTAATTCTTCAAATGCCTTCTCTTGAGCTTGACCCCACACAAATTTCACGTCCTTCCGGGTCAACTTAGTTAGTGGAGAAGCGATCTTGGAAAAGTCTTGGATGAACCTTCGGTAATAGCCCGCCAAACCCAAGAAACTGCGAATCTCGAATGGCGTCTTTGGAGACTTCCATTGCATCACTGCCTCCACTTTAGCCGGATCTACCATGATTCCCTCCGGATTCACCACATGACCCAAGAATTGCACCTCGCATAACCAGAACGCGCATTTAGAGAACTTAGCATACAATTTCTCCCTCCTCAACATCTCCAGTACTTCACGAACGTGACCGGCATGTTCTTCTTCACTCTTCGAATAGATCAGGATATCATCAATGAACACAATCACTGATCTGTCCAACATCGGTCGACACACACGGTTCATCAAATCCATAAAAGCGGCTGGCGCATTGGTCAAACAGAAAGACATAACAAGAAACTCGTAGTGACCGTAGCGCGTACGGAAAGCCGTTTTACGAATATCTTGCTCTTTCACCTTCAGCTGATGGTAACCAGATCGAAGGTCAATTCTTGAGAACCAACTAGCACCTTGAAGCTGATCAAACAAATCCTCTATTCTTGGAAGGGGGTACCTGTTCTTCACGGTCAACTTGTTTAGCTCACGGTAGTCGATACACATTCTCATGCTACCATCCTTCTTCTTTACGAACAGGACCGGAGCACCCCAAGGAGAGATACTCGGTCGAATGAACCCCTTATCCAGCAGCTCCTGTAATTGCTCCATCAACTCTTTCATCTCCGTCGGAGCTAACCGATATGGTGCCTTGGCAACAGGTTGGGCACCCGATATCAGATCAATCTGAAATTCAATTTCTCTGTCAGGTGGCACTCCCGGTAAATCTTCTGGAAACACGTCCGGAAAGTCACACACAACTGGAACGCCAGATAGCTGTGGTGCTAGCGTATCCATATCCTTTACATAAGCCAAGTAGGCACTACATCCACGCCTCATACACTTTCCCGCCACCGCCATTGAGATCACCTTCGGATCGTAGTAACCCGATCACCATAAACCGTTACTGAACTTCCATCAGGCGATGTCAACCGAATCATCTTGTTGTGACACACAATGTTCGCCTCGAAGTCCGCCAACCAATCCATCCCAAGAACCAAATCGAAACCACCCAAGGTCATCACAAATGGTCTAACAGGAAACTTATGACCCTCAAGTTCCACATCACAATTCTCTATCATCTCAGAAATCCTGGTAGACTTACCTATGGCAGTTTCTACCTCAAAGGGCGCATCAACACGTCTACTACTAGTAGGCAGCTTAGCACAGAAAGTAGCAGAAATATAACTCCTACTAGCACCAGAATCAAATAGCACAGAAGCTAAAGTTTGGTTCACCAGAAACGTACCGGACACGACATCAGGGTCTGTCCTAGCTTCCTCCTGTGTCATAGTGAATGCCCTGGCGCTCGCCCTTGGTCCTTCACTTCCCGTCTTCTTTACCCCTCAACCCTTAGTCCTCGACTTCTTACAATCTTTGCTCATATGACCAGTTTCCCCTTAGTTAAAACATTTTCCCGACAGGCAATCCTTCGCCATATGCCCTGTCTTCCCACACTTGAAGCACACGTTCAAACCCAGCCTACATTCTCCCGCATGCTCCTTTCCACACTTACCACACCTCCTTGATCCCACTCCCGATGTGGCCACGTGGCGTCATCCACCCGTGCCTTTTTGTTACTCGTCGAGGCATCACCCCGACCAAACCTCCTCCCATTCCAGTTCCGATCACCACCACCCTTCTTACTCGCTTCAGTCACCACCATCTCCCGCTCGTCATACAGCCTCCCTGCCAAATCAACCGCCAACCTAAACGTGCTTGGTCGGGCAGCGATCATATGCCGACGAACATCCACCGTAAACCCTGAATGTACCTCTTGATTTTCCGAGACAGAGGCGTCACCTGATCAGGCATGAATCGTGCCATTTCATTAAACTTGGTGGTATACTGCTGGTGTGTCATGGTTCCAGCCTCCAACTGTAGAAACTCCCTTTCCAACTTATCTATTTCCCTGTGAGGACAGAACTCCTCAATCACCATCTTCTTCAACTCAGGCCATTTCATTCTCTTGATTGCCCGATTACCCTCTGCTTGGACAATGTTGTCCCACCAACATAGTGCCGAGTCCACAAGTGAATGAGTGGCAAACTTCACCTTCTGATCTTCCCGACACTCGCTGATATCAAGAACGGCCTCCATCTCTCTCACCCATCGGTGAGCAGAGGTAACATTGCCATTACCGTCAAAAGTAGGGGGATTGCATCTCATAATGCCCCGTAGTTACATCCTCGCACTGCCTCTGGCATAGGCTCTTCTTCTTCCTCTTCATCATCAGACAGGACCGTCTCAGGCTCTGGGTGTTCCCGTGCTCCAGAGGATCTGTTTCTTTCTTTTCTTTCCCCTTCTCGTACACCCTTAATAACTTCAGTCACCACAGACGGTAAGATTGTCTGCATGACCTGATGGACTTCTTCTACAACAGCCTCCTTTACTGAGGCTCTCAGATTGGCGCTTTCGTCGCCACCCTCCGGATGGGGGGTCTCTAGTTCTTCATGAAACACCCTCTCAACTCTAGGTCTCCCTCTCTTGGGCCACGGTTCAGCACCGTGACCTTCACCCCTAGAAGCTTTCGAAGATCTACCTCCGGCCATCACATGCACACTGAAAGATTCAAACACCAACACGGTCATTCAAAGGAACAGCTCAGTTTATGTCAAGTATAGTAAGTCCCTAATTACAGTGGCTAGTTGTGATTAGCCACTTACTTTACTCTTCATACCCCAAGTATTACCTGTCCTGACTACATCAGTGTTTAAATCTACATACAACACATAACACATACCATGCGCACATAAAACCGGTTAAACTTTACGAAAATACCTGATGGCACGCAGCTACTCAGATTGGCATCCCATTCCCTTTCCGTCCCATTCTCAGTTTAAGATTAGGTTAATTTTGAAAATTTACCCATTTCACTTAAACTTTGGCTCTGATACCAACTTGTAAGGCCCCGTTCCCAGGACGCTTACAGCTGGGTTCTCATCGCACATAAAACGTATAATTACATTTGTGTTTCATAAATCGCAGCGGAAAACTAAAACAATCTTTCATTTCCAAGTAAATGCTTTTGCAAGTTAATACAACCTCATTACAAAATAGCTTGTTCGCATTACAATGCAAAAACATTAATCAAAAGAATGCCATCCCAAAAGAGCTGAGTAGCTTCACGGTGTGCCATCCTCAGCAAACATTACCTGCCAACTGGAAAACATATAGAAAGTCAGCGTTGCTGAGTGAGTTCTAGTTTTATTACAAAGCATACTTTACTTACATATAAAACCATTCGTTACCTTTACATGATCACACGTCGTACGTACACATAGATGATATCATTATTATCTTCTTCATTCATTCATTCGTTCATTCGTTCTTTATGACTTACTTGCGCATCGGACATCATCCATGTCACACCCCAACCTTGACGGCGGAAACGTCGAGATGTGAGGGTTACGATTTTTCACAGCCACATAACGCTATTTACTAAATCCAAATATATTAATCATAAGATTCAATTGCAACATTACAAGCAAAAGTTTCAACAAAGAATACATCATGTACAATTGCTACAAATAACATGATCATCCATTTTATCTCTAGGTCCAATCCTAGATGTGATAAGCTTCAAAGAGTAGAACACATACTTGAGATATTCCTGAAACATGTTAAAAAATAAAAGGGGTCAACATAAAAATGTTGGTGAGCATTCCATAGTTTTCAATACATAAGTATATAAAAGATGGCAATTCAAGTCATAAGTTAGTGAATAAAGTGATTAGGGATGTTATGAACAATGCAACAATCAACCTCGACAAAAGTTTTACAAGTCTCAAACGTTAAAAGTATATACGATCAGCTAAGTGTACTCGGATCAACCAAGCAGGCTTGTCTTACCCATAGATCTATGACTTCGCTGGGCTAGCAATAGTTAATGATTGTACATATAACGCCATAACATGGTAACCACAAAAGTTCAACTAACCACAACTTTACAAGATGAATTGCCATAGGTTTACAAGTCTCAAATAAGTTTACAAGTGCAATGATAATATGTTAACATGTTTCACCCAAAGTGTGAAAATATGAAAAAGGGGTATGGAAATACTCACATTGATATAAGCATTACAAGATGATAAATAAAGTTTAAGGGATGATCCACAGTAATCCCAAGTATTCATTACAAGGCACCTAAATAAGTTATACAAGATGAAGATTAATAATATGATTAACGTTCAAATAATGATTAGGGTTTCAATAGTTTTAAGGGGTTTTTGATAAGTAACAATTTTCAAAGTAATTATTTTACATTTTTAATTCATTAGAAGAATTATATATGTAAATATTTTATAAATGAATCTCAATATAACAAAGTTGGAGTTCAATATGAAATTATATTTTCTTGGTAACAATGTATTTGTATTTTATATAAAGATGTGAAATAAGAATAACAATAAAGTTTGTAATAAAAATAAAGTCTCATAAGCACGTTTTAAACAATAATTTATACTTGTTATTTGAACAAATAATGATTTAGTGAGTTATAACGATATTCAATGTCTATTTTATAAGTAAAATAATTTAAATATATTATTTAAGCAAAATAACTATTTGATAATTAAACAATATTTTAAGTTTAACTTATGATAAATAATCTAGATATATTATTTGGAACAAATAATGATTTAATAAGTTAAACAATATTTAAAATCTATTTAATAAGAAATTGAACAAATTATATTGTTTGTTTAAAATGATTAATGATAATATTTAGATATTATAAGAAATAAATTTCTAGAAAATTAGTTAGGTGATTTTAAAAATATTTGAAGTTTTAAATGAATTTAGTATATTTGTTATAAATTTTCTGAAATTTATTTTGGGCTAAAAACCCCTAAAAAATTACATGATGGTGCCCGGGTTCGAACCCGGGACCTCATGTGTGTGGGGAAGCATCTTAACCGGTGAACCAGGGCCTTGGCCGTGCAAGATTTCCGTTTTGAAATGTTATAAACATAATTCCAATGAATTCCCCCAAATTGCATAACCCTAGAATCATCTTTGATCGAATTCACCTCAGTTTGATTTTGTTAACGCTTACAATCATGGGGCTTTGGTTCCCCATGTATAGACGAGTGTGTACATGCGGTTAATTACCCGAACGGTGTTACGTTGATGATGAACGAATGTAGGAGAGCTCGCGACCAAGCCTAATCTGTTCGATATGCAAAAGTGGATGATAATCCAATTGATTATGCAGAAAGCTTCTAGTAACCTCCGAGATCAAAAGCCCTCATTCAATTTTGGTTTATGAGGACCAGGTAACGAAGTTCGAATAGGGGTCGGTTCGCGTTGAAGGTGAGTGATCGAAGGTGATGATTGTGTTGGTTTCAGGTAAAATTGAGGGTTCTAATGATTTAGGAATTGGAATACGGTTGATTAGGTGAAGTTAATTAGATTACTATGAACGTTTAATGGCAGAACGGCTATGGATTTAAGAGTGTTTCGGTTATTTAGTCGATGGGTACATGTAACCGACGATTAAACGAAATCAAGGTCACATTCATGTTCGAGACAGTTATAAGAATGATTTGGAATGATTTGGTACCAAAATTTAAGGGTTTCGGGTGGATTAGGGGCTACCGGCGCCGCGCCGGACTTGGCCGGCCGGCGGCCGGAAATACGGGGAGAGAGAAAGGGGTGGGGGGTTTGGGTTTGATAATTTACACAAATGGTCCCTGTGGTTTCAACAATTAACAACAGGGACTTAAAGTTTTGTTTTTAATTTTAGCTAATTTACACTTTAAACCCTGAAGTTTTAAAATGTTATTTTATGCCAAAGCTAGTTAAATACAAGTTTTAAAATAATAACACTTATATTGTTTCTATTTTTTACAAGATTACTTTTAATATTATCATTATTATTAATCTTATTATTATGATTATTATTGTTACTAATATTATTATCATTAATATTATTATTATCAGTGTCATAATAATAATAATAATAATAGTTATTATTTTATTTAAGCTTATTAACACCTTAAGTTTTATAATAATAAACAAACATTATAACACTTATAATGTTATTATTATTATATTAATTTGTTAGTCAGCAAATTAGTTATTAAGTATAACAAACCCCAAAGTTTCAAAATGTCATAAAAGGCCCTTTTAAGATTTAACAAAGTTAACTTCTAAGTTAACAAAATTAAGTGATGTCACAATCCATACCAATACCATGTGCTACACCCCGGTTAGTCGTAGCTACCGGGCCGAAGTCAATAAATGAACAGCTAAACGTATGCCACGGTACTAGGAGTAACCATCAGTCTTAGCTACTGGGCCGAAGTCAATAAATGAACAGCTAAACGTATGCAACATTACTAGGGGTGAGCGGTAGAGGTTCTACATTAAGGGTCAATCACAAAGAAGGGCCCGTTATCCGATGCGTGCAAGACGTTTCATTCGTTCATTAATACATGCATTCAACATCATGTTCCTCTTTCATTATCTTTCACTTTACGTTACATAATACTTCATTCATTCCTCATAATAAGTAAAGCCATAGGAAAGATATTATACATCATACTAAGGAACATTAACATGCATCAACATCACATCATACAGGGGAACGTCATACATACATAACCTACAACATCATCATCATCATGCCCAACATGCTTCCTAAGACCTCAAGCGTCATCTTACAAACTCTTATGGGAACCTTTACGTCAAAACTTACATCTGCACTTCCCCCGAAAGTCAGAAGTCAATCTACACCTTCCTCGGGTACAACAGCCCTATTCGGGCGTATGGACACCCTTCAGTCGCATGGCCTCCATGCGACTGAACATCATGCGAATGAACTAATACGGATGAACACCTATGGGAATGAACATCCAGTCGTGCGAATGGACAATGCGGATGGACCTCATGCGAATGGGATTAATGCGAAAGAGCACTTATGCGACTGGACCTTCAGTCGCATGACCTCCAGGCGAATGGCCTTTCAATCGTGCGAATGGACCTTCAATCGTGCGAATGGACCTCAATCGCACCCTAATCGGCCGTATGGCCTCCATTCGGCCTCCAGTCGGTCGCCTAGCCCTAACTGATGCAGAATGCAGTTCATCCCGACTGCAGCCTACGGTTTTCGACCTCCAAACTCATCTAAACCCATTTTAACCCTAAATCGACCATCCTAAACCTTAGGAATACATACCATAACACCATACAAGCGCACACACACCCGGAAACATACACGAAACGCATCACACACATCACACCCAAATGGGTCAAACCCATACACATACAAAACCAGGTTTTTATGTTTTCCAGCCCTAAAATCGTTTGAAAACAAGTAAAAGTGGGGTTCTAGAACTCACACAAACGAGCACAACGTTAAGAGCTTCGATTTGGCTTGCTTCACGAGGATTTTGGCGACCCGAACCGACCCGAACTGACACTTTTCCTCTTTTTCTCTTCTTTCTCTCTTCTCCCCTTTCTTTGGCTGATTTGTGAGTGTGGGGGAGAGGGTAAGGGCTGCCCTCTCCCTTATATACTTCCCCTCACCCGACTTTCTTTCGTTGGCGAGTTTGATCCCTTGACTTTTGGACTTTATTTTCTTTTCTTTCTTCACCGGCTTCAAAATAATAAATATTCGGGTGTTACACCCCCATCCCCGTTTACCCGGCCTCATCTCCGGCCACAAGTCCGATAAATGCCGGCGAGATTAAAAGCTCAAAAATTACATCGTTACAAGTCAAATTAACCGACAATATTCAATCGTGTGTCAGTTTCGAACTCAAGGACGATTTCCAATTGAACTAAATCAGCTATTAAGGTTGGGTACTTGAAATCGAAACATTAAAGTAAAACTTAAACTCATTTGAAATAGAACTGAACAAATTGAACACATTAAACAAGGGGAAAACCTTCTAAATTAACCTCTTAAAGTTTATGTAATATCAATTACACTTATAACACACACATACTTCATATTCGATCATCATCTTCCTTACGAGACCTACAACATAGCCGAAGTCCATCTTCGGAGCATCTTAGAATACAATTGATAAAGGGCTTATGTTCCTCATCAACCTTGAAATCTTTATCATTCATTAATTGAACCATATCAACATTTTTATTACGGATTCTGACTAGCCATCAGTCGCAGCTATCTTTCTGATGGTTTTTCATCAATTCGAACACAATCATGTAAGTTACACATATCATTATACTCGTTTTAACATCGGGAAACAAAGCCCTAACGTTAGTTGGATTAAATCGTACGACTCGGTGTTCAATTTGGCTCAAATCGAATCTAGGGTTCTTATGTTTTGGGGATTTTCTTGAAACCGTGTTTTCATAATTTAAAAACTGTTTCATAACGCGGTTAAGGCCTAGGTTCACCGGTAAGTCACACATATGCCCATCAGGAGGTCCCGGGTTCAAACCCAGACACTCTCACTTATTTTTTAGGGCTTTCTAGCCTTTAAAAAAATTATATAAAAAGTCTAAAAATTATAAAAATCAGTTTTATAAATTTTGGTTATTTTAAAAGTTATCTAATTATTTTTCTATAAATTATTTCTTTAAAAACCTTAACAACTTTAGTATAAAATATTAATAACAAATGTTAGATTAGCTTTTTTATAAAAAATAAACTTTAAATAGTTAAAATCATTAAGTTATTACTAGTCATTACATTATCTTTAAGTATAGATTAATTATGATTTTATTTACATTTTATAAATCAATTGAGGATTAATTTCTTTTAATTTCACAAACCATTATAAAAGGATTAATTAAGTTTCTTTCTTTGTAATAATATATATAATATATATATATATATATATATGTTTTCAATAATTGATCATATTTATAAAAACCCCAAATTCTTCTTGAAACTCTAGTACGCGTTTAATCATTAATCCTATTATTAACCTTAAAATCTTGTAATATTTACATTTAGGTACTTTGTAAAAGATTTTGTTGGAACATCGTTTAATTCTTATTGTCATCTTATACACATATAAGTCATGTGAGTTTTCTATGTGTGTTCTACATGCCTCTTTTTACTTTATTTCACACCTTTTAGGGTGAAACTTGTTAACCTTATAAACTTACACTTGTAAACATCTTGATACTTGTAAGTGCACATGCAATTCATTTTTACTTTTTGTCATGGTTATTTGTGTTATTGTAAGTCTTATATGAGATACATATTTTGTTTACAATCATTAACTATTGCTAGCCTGGCGACGTCTTAGATCTTTGGACCTGACTAGCCTATTTGGTGTTAAAGCCGATGCATTGCCGGCTCCTAATGACGTATGCTTGTTCATCATGGGAACCAAGTACACTTAGTCAATCTTATAAACTTGTAATCAAGTCGAGGTTTGGTTGTAACTATATTTGTTCTATGAACTTGCCAACTCATAACCATTGACATGAATTGCTACTTGTAAACCTTATATATATATATATATATATAATATATATATATATTATATATATATATAGATATATATATATATATATAATATATATATATATATATATATATATATATATATATATACGCATGTGTTTAACCCTGGAAACTCACCAACTTTCAAAGTTGACCCTTTATTTTTAACATGTTTCAGGTTTGATACTTGAGGATACTCTTCTTGCTCATATAGGACTTGGACTTAGATAATTAAACATCTTATGTTGTTTATATTTTTGTGTATTGTAATGACTTAGTTAACTTGTATTGTTCAGTGAATAATGTATTTAATATTATTCAATCATATTTAGTTCCATGTGCTATGAACAATCGTTTCTCATTCGTCCGCCCCGATGATTCCACCATCGATCGGAGTGTGACAAATTGGTATCAGAGCCATGGTTATAGGGATTTAGATTATTAGAAATGGAATGACTTTGAATATAACTAAGTACCCTTACACATGAGTCCTCTCATGTATTTTATATGCTTAGATAGGATTTTATATGCCTTGTGTGTTTATACTTGATTATGTGATTATATGCTTATGTGCTTATGCTTATACCTTGAATCTTATCAATGCACACACGAATACAACTGATAAAGGGCTTATGTTCCTCATCAACCTTGGAAGCTTTATCATTCATTAATTGAACCATATCAACATTTTTATTATGGATTCTGACTAGCCATCGGTCGCGGCCATCTTTCTTATGGTTTATCATCAATTCGAACACAATCATGTAAGTTACACATATCATTATACTCGTTTTAACATCAGGAAACAAAGCCCTAACGTTAATTGGATTAAATCGTACGATTCGCTATTCAATTTGGCTCAAATCGAATCTAGGGTTCTTATGTTTTGGGGATTTTCTTCAAACCGTGTTTTTATAATTTAAAAACTGTTTCATAACGCGGCTTAGGCCTAGGTTCACAGGTAAGTCACACACATGCCCATCCGGAGGTCCCAGATTCGAACCTGGGCAACCTCACTTATTTTTTTAGGGCTTTCTAGCCTCTAAAAATTTATATAAAATTTCTTAAAACTATAAAAATCAGTTTTATAAACTTTGGTTATTTTAAAAGTTATCTAATTATTTTTCTATAAAATATTCTTTAAACACCTTAACAACTTTTATATAAAATGTTAATAACAAATGTTAGATTAGTTTATTTTTATAAAAATAAACTTTAAATAGTTGAAATCACTAAGTTATTACTAGTCATTACATTATCTTTAATTATAGATTAATTATGATTTTATTTACATTTTATAAATCAATTGAGGATTTAATTTCACAAACCATTATAAAAGGATTAATTAAGTTTCTTTCTTTGTAATAATATATATATATACATCTATATCTATATATATATATATATCTATATATATATATATATGTGTGTATATATATATATATATATTATATATATATATAAAGTTTCTTTATTTCACACCTTTTGGGGTGAAATATGTTAACCTTATAAATTTACACTTGTAAACATCTTGATACTTGTTTCACCCTGAAAGGATCATACATGCCAACTCAATGGGTAATTTGATGATTACTCTGTTGAAATTCCTTAAGTCCAAGAAGAAATGCGGATGAAATTCTGCTAAGGAAAAGAACAAGTGTTGTCTTCCGCATTTGTCAATGCGGAAGACATAATGCTAATACGGACAAGTATTTACTCTTCCGCATTGACTAATGCGGAAGACTAAAATTAATACGGACAAGACTTTGCTCATCCGCATTAGACAAATGCGGATGACCAAACAAATGCGTATAAGTATTTGTTCATCCGCATCAACCAATGCGGATGACCAACATACTAATGCGGATGATCAAGTGAAGAAATGTTGATCAAGTTAACTCATCCGCATTTGTCAATACGAATGAACAAGCAAAGATGCGGATGAAGACTTAGACTAGTTCTGATGTAATAGGTCGGGGGTAGTTTATTCATTTTGTAAAAGGCATATTGTCTGCCTATAAATAGAATAGATACCTCGTACATGAGGTGACGGCTTATAGATAGAGAATTTTTGTTGTAATTATTCTATGTAATTTATCAACTTTCATATATACAATACAAAAGCATTTATGAGTCACTTTCTTGCATTGAATATTCTTTGATTTTTTGTTTCCGCCATTCAATCACTGACTTGATTACCATATTCGATTCACAGTAAGAATCTCACTCTTACTCAACCTAGTCAATTGGTATCTGAGCTTTGGCTCTCGATTCTTTTTCAGATCTACGCAAGAATTGAATAGAATTTGATTGATCTGGTAATCAAGTTGCTAGTAGAGTATATCATCTTCTCTACTTAGTAAACAGCAGAAAATACTCTTGTCAACACACACTCACCAAAATACTCACAACAGCAAGAAACTCAATACCCTCACAGATCTGGTTCTGAATTCCATTTGAACTGTTTGGACTAGTTGGACTAATCAATCCTAAAAAATAATCTAAATGTATATTATACTAGTTAAACACATAGTTAAGATGGATTCTAACAGCTACTCAGAACTTGGTCATACACCTAAACCTCCAATGCTTAAACATAAATCTGAGTTTAAATAGTGGAAAATCAGGTTTAGGAATTACATCACAGGTGTAGATCCTGATTTATGGATCTCAATATGTAAGGGGCCACACATCCCTGTTACTTTGTCTGCACATCAAGCTGCAATATACAGAACTGCTAGAATACCCATTGAAGATCTGACCTTAGATGAAGAAGACTACAAGAAAATCAAGATAGACCTTAAAGCCTACTCAATTCTGACTCAAGCACTCAAGATGGATGTCCTGAAAAGATTGGAGAAGTATGGAACTGCAGAAGCTGTGTGGGATGCACTCAAAATCATGTGTGAAGGAAGCAGTGAGGTGGCTGAAATCAACAAAGACAAGCTTGTTAATCAGTATGAAACATTCCACCACACCAAGGGAGAATCAATATCTAAACAACTACATAGACTTGTACAGTTAGTAAATGACTTGAAAATCATGGGAGTCACTTACAAGATTAAAGAATTAAACAAAAAGATGCTTCACAGTCTCCCTGAAAACTGGAAACAGAATGTAACCATGCTAAAAATACTCTTGATCTTGAGAGTACTATTTAGACATCATGATAGCCAAAATTGAAGCTTTAGAACTTGATGAAAGAAGCAGAAATCTTGGTGGACCAAGAGTGATTGAGGCTTACAAATTTCCATCAGAATCTCATTCTGTGGAAAATGCCTTCATCACTGAGGAAGATGATTTTATATCATCAAGAGATCAAATGAACAACACTGGGTTCATTGCAACTCCACCAATCAATCATCCTCAACATCTTCTCAAACACCTAAAGTCACTGTTGCTCCTCAAAATTCCAGAGTCACTGCTGCTCCTCAAACCAATCCTGAAGACTCAAGATCAGAAGAACAAAAGGCAACTTACAATGCATTTGTTGCAAGCTTTGAAGCCTACTTGGGAGGAAGACTCACTTCTGCTTATCTTATTCAAGAAGATCTGGAGGAAATGGATCCAGATGATGTGGAAGAAATAGATCTACAATGGCAAATGGCCATGATTGCAATGAGAGCTAAGAACTTCTTCAGAAAAGGAAGAAAGCTGAGCCTGAATGAGAATACAAAACTTGGATATGATAAATCCAAGGTGAAATGCTTTAACTGTGGCATGGTGGTCACTTTTCAAGAGAGTGCAATGCTCCCAAGAGAAACAACTATCAAAGGAACTCTCAAGGCCAATCATCCTCATAGCCTAACTCAAGTTTTCACTCAAACAACCAACAGCGGCAGTATCATCAACACCAATCATATCAGAATCCACTCCAACTGACGAATCAAGCTCATGGAAGCAGTCAGTCTTCAGCTAGTGCTCTAGTGATAAAGCAAGATGGAGTATGTGACTGGAGTGTGTATGTAGAGGAAGTCAAGCCTCAATTTCAAAATCATGCTCTTATGGCTCATATCAATGATGGACCATCTCCAATGCCTACTGAGGTAAAATCTAATCTTTGTAATGAAAAATGCATTAATGAATTGCAAGGGTATAGGGAGCATAATCACAAACTGGCTGATAAAATCAAAGAAGAAAAGGTAAAGTCAGAGATGATGAAGAGAGAAATAAAAAACTTTGAAATCAAAATTAAATCTCTCATCTCTGACATAAAAAAACTGCATGGTGAGAAGTACACTCTTGCAGCTGAGAATGAGCTACTTACTAAAAAGTTGGCTCAATCTAAGGCTCAACAATCTATGACTAAAGTGAAACTTGAAAAGTTAAAATGTCTTCAGTCAAGCTGCAAGAGATGCTTGATTTCCAAAAGGATCCAAAGGACATGACAGGGATTGGGTATAATTCATGTCCTCCACCATACAATGAAAGCTACACTGTCATGCCTGAATCTATCTCACTCTCTGAAGCAATTGAACCTAAAACTATGGAACCTAATGTCACAACCCCGCTAAGAGCGGAAACACGGGGGCGTAACGAGACGGGAATCGTCATAACACATGGTAAGCGATAGAGATGCAATAATAATAATGATGACAAGCGTGTCATGACAACACCCGACAACAAGGGGACTTGTGTCGTGTTTAGTCAGTATTCATGACAACATAGCCATAAGCATAAACATGACACATAAATCATACTACATAGATGATAACATTGTATGCAATTCCCACAACCCGGGAACAAGTTACAAAGTATAACGTTGTTTGAAATAGATACATCAATTGTTTCCAAAATGACATGTTTGGCCCGAAAATGCATCCTAGGGTCTCCACTAAGGCAGCACACCTAGAACCTCAGCTAGCATGATCACGTGAAAAGATATGCTCAAAATGGTCAACAAAATTGTTGGTGAGTTCGCAGGTTTAGAGTAAATAAGTAATTGATGCTGTATAAAGTTGTTGCAGAATACCGTGCATACAGTTATAAGTAAGCAAAATCACATGACAAGAGCTTTACAACCAAACCTAATGACGTACACAAAGAATCTTGTCGGAATATATTCACCCAAGGCCCGTACCTGGCTATTGTTGGTACTAACTAGTATACCAATACGAGGGTGGGGGTGTCAACCCAGTAGTACTACCAATACCTAACCGTCGGTTCCACACTGGAATTAAATGCTTGTAAGAAAGAACCACAAAGCAGACTCAAGCATGTATCAGATAAGTACCCACAAAACAGTAGCATGTTGATTCCAAGTATGTAAATTGTATGTATGTTGTACAGCATAGAAAACAGGCGAGCATACTTTTCCCCCATGTTTGTAAATGTTTGTAAAACAGTATAAGCACAAAAAGGGGCCACGAAACTCACATGTTAAGTGGTAAGTATGAAAGATCGAGATTCCCAACAGTTGTATGCAGAGAACAGTCAACACCTATTGACAGTTATTGTTAAGCATTAATGACCTGTACAAAGCGTATAGTAATGTTTGGTCGGTTCGGGTTGTATCTTTTCGGTCGTGGGTAGCACACACACACAAGTGGACACACGTATCAGATCTTATGTAGATCCAACTACTACGAGTAGTTGTCATTGCTTATGACATCCGTGAAATGATCTCATGGTTATGAAAGATAGCACTTGTTAAGTATTTGGAGTTCCAATTGGATTGTCGATAACTGTAAAATGTTAGGTTGTTTTCAACTGAAATAGTATGTGCATGTTGATAGCGTTGACTTTAATCTTTGTGGTCAAGCAATGACACTTTTACTGATGTTGCCTTATCATCATCAGACGTTCTAGGGGAAATTCACACTCAACATCATCAGTCACACAACAGGACCAGACGCTCGACTCAACGCTCCATCCTTACGAATCAACCTTCAATCGTACGAATCAGCTTCATTCGTACGATTGAGTCTTCATTCGCATGGCTGGCATTCAGTTGTACCACACAACACACATTCGCACGACCAAACCTCCATGCGCACGAATCAACCCTCAATCGTGCGAATTAGCTACTTTCGTGCGATTGAACCTTCATTCGTGCGATTGGACTCCAGTCATGCGAAACATGCACAGTCGCATACATTCAGTCGGTCACCTGACTCAATTGCACACAATCATTCATACGTATGACTCAATCACATACACTCATTCGCACGCATGACTCAATCGCATACAAACTCACAGTCGCACGACATGCCTAGTCGCACAACTCAGTCGCACGATTGACTTAGACGCAAGATTCAGTCGCACGGCTCAATCGCCTGACAGACCCAGTCGCCTGAACTGCAGAATCGCGACTGTGGTCGGGCTGAGCAGCCCCCGAGCTGCTCTAAATGCAAGTTTTACACTACAAGGACTTCCAGAAACACTCTACAAACATACACAAACATGAAACACAAGCAGAAAGACCTCACACGCACCCACACGACCTCATGTGTTTGAGTTGAACCCAAACACCCGAAACCCTAGTTTGGACAGCTGTGAATAAGCAAGGAAAAGGGACAACCAAGGTCTTCTACCTGCTAGAATGGAGTAGACTAGGCTGTAGGTGGAGTCTAGACAACAAGAACAAGACCAAGCGGGTTGGATTTGGTGCTAGAATGAAGAAAATGTGTGTGTAGGGAGTGAAGAGGTGAAGAAGATGAAGTGAATGAGGAATGTGGCTGGGAATGGGGTTTATATACCCAGCCCAAGTTTGCAAAATTACAAGTTAGTTGCTGCACTTAACCCTCGAGTTCCCCAAATTTGTTTCGGTTGATTACGACCTTAAAATGTTCGTTATATTAAGGTTAAAAGCGTGTTTAATGGCATTTGATAGTCTAAAATGGTTTTATTAATGACAATGGTTGAAATTAAAAATGATATATTTGGTGGTAATGGTGATGAAATTTTGTAAAAGGTTTATGCTTAACACACGTTCTCGAAGGAAGTACAGGCACAAGGGAAAATAAAGCAGACATGATTTCTTAAAGCAGGAGTTCATGAAGAAAAGGAAGAATAATTAAAATAATTCTATGCTTATTTATGTCGTTCGACGGACCTTAAGGTGACGGATGTCACAGTATCCCCCAGTTGAGAGAATTTCGTCCCGAAATTCAGCTGGAGTTAGGTTCAAGAGTGTCATCCACGAATAGGTGTGGGTATTTGAGTTTCATTTGATCTTCCCGTTCCCATGTAAACTCTAGCCCTCGTTTTGAATTCCACCTTACATGAACAATTGGTATTTTGTTGCGCTTCAACTGTTTGACCTTACGATCCATGGCTTCAATGGGTTCCTTAATAAAATGAAGCTTTTCGTCGATTTTGATATCGTCAATGGGTATGTGAAGTGATTTGTCAGCCAAACAATTCTTGAGGTTCGACACATGGAAAGTATCATGCACACCGTTGAGTTCTTGTGGTAACCTTAATCGGTAAGCCACTGGACCAATTCTTTCTGTAATCTCGAATGGTCCAACGTATCTTGGGGCTAACTTCCCTTTCTTTCCAAACCGAACAACTCCTTTCCAAGGCGAGACTTTGAGTAGCACTCGGTCCCCAACGTTGAATTCTAGAGGCTTTCGACGATTGTCGGCGTAGCTCTTTTGGCGATCTCTAGCGGCTTTCAGCCTATCTTTGATTTGGAAGATCTTGTCGGTTGTTTCCTGGATGATCTCTGGGCCTGTTAACTGACTTTCACCAATCTCGGCCCAACAAACGGGTGATCTACACTTCCTTCCGTACAACGCTTCGAACGGAGCACACCCAATGCTGGTGTAGTAGCTGTTATTGTAAGAGAACTCAATCAATGGCAAATGAGTATCCCAACTACCACCAAAGTCAATTACACATGCTCTCAGCATGTCTTCTAGCGTTTGTATGGTTCGTTCAATTTGGCCATCTGTTTGAGGGTGATAGGCGGTACTCATGTCTAATCGAGTGCCCATTGCTTTCTGTAGTGTTTGCCAAAATCGTGAAGTGAATCGACCGTCACGGTCGGATATGATTGACACCAACACTCCGTGTCTTGTCACGACCTCTTTTATGTACAATCTCGCCAACTTGTCCATTTTGTAGTCTTCTCGGATTGGCAAGAATTGTGCTGATTTCATCATTCGATCCACTACGACCCATATCGAGTCATGCCCGTTGCTCGCTCGAGGGAGTTTGGTAATGAAGTCCATGGCTATGTTCTCCCATTTCCATTCGGGAATCTCAGGTTGCTGTAACAGTCCCGATGGTTTCTGATGTTCAGCTTTAACTTTCGAGCATGTCAAGCATCTGCTGACGTACGTGGCAATGTCTTTCTTTAGGCCTGGCCACCAGTACAGATCTTTGAGATCGTGGTACATCTTGTCAACGCCAAGATGAATAGAATATCGTGTCTTGTGTGCTTCATCCATGACCAAGGTACGTACACCTCCCCACTTGGGTAACCATATACGGTCCACGAAGTACGGCACACCATCGTCCTTGCACATCAGTTGTTTATCCAACCCTCGGAATTCTTCTCCCGCAAGGTTTCCTTCTTTCAACGCCTCACTTTGTGCAATTTGGATTTGAGCTTTCAAATTTGTTTGAATGATCAATCCCAAAGCTCGAGCACGTTGTGGTTTCACGCATTCCTTGCGGCTTAGAGCATCAGCCACCACATTAGCTTTCCCCGGATGATGCTGGATTTCACAATCGTAGTCACTAAGAAGCTCTACCCAACGTCGCTGTCGCATATTGAGTTCCTTCTGATCCAGAATATGTTGAAGGCTTTTATGATCTGTGTATACGATGTATTTGGTTCCATACAGGTAATGTCTCCATATTTTAAGTGCGAATACTACAGCGCCCAACTCAAGATCATGAGTCGTGTAGTTCTTCTCGTGCACCTTAAGTTGTCGCGAAGCGTAGGCGATCACCTTATCTTTCTGCATTAGTACACATCCCAACCCTTGATGCGAAGCATCACAGTACACCACAAAATCATCAGTTTCGTCTGGGAGGGACAATATCGGTGCATTGCACAGCTTATCTTTCAGCGTTTGGAACGCCCATTCTTGCGCATCTCCCCAATCAAACTTCTTGTCTTTCTGAGTCAGCAACGTCAACGGTTGAGCGATCTTTGAAAAGTTCGCAATGAAACGACGATAGTATCCGGCTAATCCTAAGAACTGCCGTATCTCTGAAGGTGTCTGGGGTGTATCCCATTTCTTTACCGCTTCGATCTTGCCGGGATCTACATGAATCTCGTCTTTGTTAACCACATGACCCAAAAACTTCACCTCTCGCAGCCAGAATTCACACTTCAAGAACTTGGCGAAAAGTTTCTCTTCTCTTAACAGTTCCAGTATTGCCCGAAGGTGTTCTTCATGGTCCTCCTTCGATCGAGAGTAGATAAGTATGTCGTCAATGAATACGATCACAAACTTATCCAAGTAAGGTTTGCACACCCGATTCATCAAGTCCATGAACACAGCTGGTGCGTTAGTCAATCCGAACGGCATGACCAAAAACTCATAGTGTCCATAACGAGTTCTAAACGCTGTCTTCGGTATGTCCTCCTCGAAAACTCTTAGTTGGTGATATCCAGATCGAAGGTCGATCTTGGAAAAATACGAAGCTCCTTGTAACTGATCAAACAGGTGTCGATCCTGGGGAGAGGATACCGATTCTTCACAGTAATTTGTTCAACTCACGGTAGTCGATGCACATACGGAACGACCCATCCTTCTTCTTGACAAATAACACTGGTGCTCCCTAAGGCGAGTGACTCGGCCGAATAAAACCCTTCTCCAGTAGTTCCTGTAACTGGCTAGACAATTCTTGCATTTCAGACGGTGCCAACCGATACGGTGTCTTGCTACCGGTGTAGCTCCAGGAACCAACTCAATACGAAATTCCACCTGCCGTGGAGGAGGCAAACCAGGCAAGTCATCAGGAAATACATCTGGGTAATCCCGCACTACAGGGATATTTGCCAATTTCTGCTCCTCTTCCTTCTTTTCCACCACGTGAGCCAGAAAAGAGTAGCACTGTTTTCGTAAACTCCGGCGTGCTTTCATGTAGGAAATAAGCTTTAAGTTTCTCCCCGGTCTTTCTCCTTGAATTCTGAGTACTCCCCCGTCTAACATACGGATTCGCACTACCTTGTCTCGATAGACAATCTCGGCCCCGTGTTTCGACAACCAATCCATTCCCACAATCACATCGAAACTTCCTAGCTCAAAGGGTATCAAGTCTATATAGAAGGTGGTTCTCTAATATTATCGAGCACTTTCTAATAATCCCGTTGGCCTGAACAACCTACCATTGGCCATTTCTACAGAGTAGCTAGTTTCTAGCCTACTAGGGTCAAATCAAGCAATTGCATAAATTTAGAAGATATAAAGCTATTGTCTGATCCTGTGTCAAATAATACAGATGCAAAGTGATTATTGAGTAAGTGCGTACTCGTGACGACATTTGGGTCCCGACGGGCTTCATTGGCTCCAATGGCAAAAGCGCGTCCCCGAGCCGCGTTCCCCTGGTTTGTCGGGCCTTGATTTCCAGCTATAGCCATAGTCTGATGCTGGTTGTTCCCTTGTTGGCCCGACGCCCGATTCAGTTTGGGGCACATGTTTCGGTAGTGATCAGGGCTTCCACACTCATAACAACCCCTGGCGTTCCCGGCAGGGTTAACCGCGTTGACTGGTGCGACCATATTCGGCGTTGTTCTCCAGTCTCTTGCTAAATGTCCGGGCGTCTACAGTTAGCGCACACCCGGCACGACATAGCTGGGGGATGATGAAAGTTGCACCTATCGCATCGGGGGTGCGGACCCACATATTCTCGCCTGCCCTGGGTCACGGCCACAAAATTTCTGGGTTTCTTGGCCCTTTTCTCGAATTTCCCGGCACTCGACCGGCTCGTTTCCCCAACTTCTTTCCTTTTCTCTGCTCCCCTGCCCAATACCCCTGTTCTCACCATTTCATCAGTTAGAGCGCCAGCCTTCAGAATCGCGCTCTGATAGTAGGAGAGCAGTAGCGGTTACCATTGCCCGGATTTGAGGCGCAAGTCCCCAAATGTACCTCTCTATCCTTTTTGATTCGGGGTTACTAGATGTGGAACCAACCTTGCTAGCTCGTGAAAACGATCGGTGTAAGCTGCGTGCCCAGCCCCCACCATGGCATGATTCCAGAACTCATGCTCAAGTTTTTGCATCTCATTGAGAGGACAGTACTCCTCGGTGATTAGGGCCTTGAACTCATCTCACGACATTTGCATCGCGGATTCTCTTCCCTAGCCTGAATCTGAGTGTTCCACCACGTTAGTGCCTTGCCCTGTAGTGAGCAAGTGGCGTACTTAATCCTTTGACTATCGAGGCATTCGCTGATGTTGATCACGGCCTCCATCTTTTCAAGCCATCTAGTCAGAGCTATGGCTCCACCTTTGCCATCAAAATCTTGTGGTTTACAAGCCACAAATTCCTTGTACGAACATCCCCGTCTAGCATTCACGACCCCGGTCTCATTAACAATTCAGCTTCGTTACCGGCTGTACCACCATTTCCGGTCTCCTGATTGCTTTCGTTCCCAGTCGGGTTACCGTTATCCTCATTATCATTGCCACCGTCCCCGTGGGGGTGAGAATTCTGAAGAGCATCGCTCACTTGGGCCACGATAGTCGAAATTAATGCGGCCAACTGTTGAGCGATCAGGGCTGCCACATCCGCGTTCCCTATTCCTTGATTGTTACTGGCCGGAGCATCACTTGTTCTTGGGATTCTTCCCCTGCCTCTGCCTCTGCCTCTGCCCCTTGGGGCTTCACTTCCGCTACTATTACTGCGAGTAGATCTTCGAGGCGGTATGTTATATCATAAAAGAGGTAACATATAAGCTTTAGTCACCATAAGATACACAAGTATTCCACTTATCAAGTTCCAATGTTCATGTTCGGTCGGTCAAGATCGCGATGCAGCCATTTCAAGCATATTCTTGGTATACCGGTGATGTTTATATATAGGGTTCCCCGCAGCGTTCCCACCACACCACGATGTACCGAGAATGATGCCCGATCCGGTTACATGACATCCGACTTTCCTTTCATCATATCCATAATAATCCATCAAGTCAACTGAGAGCCCAAGCATGTAATCACGTATAGTCTGGTGGAGGTTGCCTATCTCGCATCCTTAAAGGACTCAGACATAGCCTCCTTGGGTCGGTCTCAGTATCCACGGTTAAGCGCAGTATATGATTGTGAAGATCTCTTCGGTCTCAATACCCGAATTTGGTTATGATAACTTGGCGCGCAGAGGGAACGGAAGATCTATAGGAGCATCCCATAAAAGAGTGAGCACAAGGGCTCTCTCATAGGGTGAAAGATCACGAAATAGATAGATAAACGAACAAGTAATGAGGAACACGTATGAGATACAAAATGCACACAACCCTGGCATGCAATCTACATGAAGGTTCCTAGGTTATAGTCTAGGTCAAGCGTATTGCCTAATTCTCTATAACCAATAGCTCTGATACCAGTCTGTCACACCCCCGCTAAGAGCGGAAACACGGGGCGTAACGAGACGGGAATCGTCATAAAACAATGGTAAGCGATAGAGATGCAATAATAATAATGATAACAAGCGTGTCATGACAACACACCCGACAACAAGGGGACTTGTGTCGTGTTTAGTCAGTATTCACGACAACATAGCCATAAGCATAAACATGCAATAATCATACTACATAGATGAAAACATTGTATGCAATTCCACAACCGGAGAACAAGTTACAAAGTATAAAGTTGTTTGAAATAGATACATCAATGTTTTCCAAAATGACATGTTTGGCCCGAAAATGCATCCTAGGGTCTCCACTAAGGCAGCACACCTAGAACCTCAGCTAGCATGATCACGTGAAAAGATATGCTCAAAATGGTCAACAAAATTGTTGGTGAGTTCGCAGGTTTAAAGTAAATAAGTAATTGATGCTGTATAAAGTTGTTGCAGAATACCGTGCATACAGTTATAAGTAAGCAAAATCACATGACAAGAGCTTTACAACCAAACCTAATGACGTACACAAAGAATCTTGTCGGAATATATTCACCAAGGCCGTACCTGGCTATTGTTGGTACTAACTAGTATACCAACACGAGGGTGGGGGTGTCAACCTAGTAGTACTACCAATACCTAACCATCGGTTCCACACTGGAATTAAATGGTTGTAAGAAAGAACCACAAAGCAGACTCAAGCATGTATAAGATAAGTACCCACAAAATAGTAGCACGTCGATTCCAAGTATGTAAATTGTATGTATGTTGTACAGCATAGAAAACGGGCGAGCATACTTTTCCCCCATGTTTGTAAATGTTTGTAAAGCAGTATAAGCACAAAAAGGGGCCACGAAACTCACATGTTAAGTGGTAAGTATGAAAGATCGAGATTCCCAACAGTTGTATGCAGAGAACAGTCAACAGCTATTGACAGTTATTGTTAAGCATTAATGACCTGTACAAAGCGTATAGTAATGTTTGGTCGGTTCGGGTTGTATCGTTTCGGTCGTGGGTAGCACACACACACAAGTGGACACACGTATCAGATCTTATGTAGATCCAACTACTACGAGTAGTTGTCATTGCTTATGACATCCGTGAAATGATCTCGTGGTTATGAAAGATAGCACTTGTTAAGTATTTGGAGTTCTAATTGGATTGTCGATAACTGTAAAATGTTAGGTTGTTTTCAATTGAAATAGTATGTGCATGTTGATAGCGTTGACTTTAATCTTTATGGTCAAGCAATGACACTTTTACTGATGTTGCCTTATCATCATCAGACGTTCTAGGGGAAATTCACACTCAACATCATCAGTCACACAACAGGACCAGACGCTCGACTCAACGCTCCATCCTTACGAATCAACCTTCAATCGTACGAATCAGCTTCATTCGTACAATTGAGTCTTCATTCGCATGGCTGGCATTCAGTTGTACCACACAACACACATTCGCACGACCAAACCTCCATGCGCACGAATCAACCCTCAATCGTGCGAATTATCTACTTTCGTGCGATTGAACCTTCATTCGTGCGATTGGACTCCAGTCATGCGAAACACGCACAGTCGCATACATTCAGTCGGTCACCTGACTCAATCGCACACAATCATTCATACGCATGACTCAATCATATACACTCATTCGCACGCATGACTCAATCGCATACAAAGTCACAGTCGCACGACATGCCTAGTCGCACAACTCAGTCGCACGATTGACTTAGACGCAAGATTCAGTCGCACGGCTCAATCGCCTGACAGACCCAGTCGCCTGAACTGCAGAATCGCGACTGTGGTCGGGCTGAGCAGCCCCCGAGCTGCTCTAAATGCAAGTTTTACACTACAAGGACTTCCAGAAACACTCTACAAACATACACAAACATGAAACACAAGCAGAAAGACCTCACACGCACCCACACGACCTCATGTGTTCGAGTTGAACCGAACACCCGAAACCCTAGTTTGGACAGTCGTGAATAAGCAAGGAAAAGGGACAACCAAGGTCGTCTACCTGCTAGAATGGAGTAGACTAGGCCGTAGGTGGAGTCTAGACAACAAGAACAAGACCAAGCGGGTTGGATTTGGTGCTAGAATGAAGAAAATATGTGTGTAGGGAGTGAAGAGGTGAAGAAGATGAAGTGAATGAGGAATGTGGCTGGGAATGGGGTTTATATACCCAGCCCAAGTTTGCAAAATTACAAGTTTAGTCGCTGCACTTAACCCTCGAGTTCCCTAAAATTTGTTTCGGTTGATTACGACCTTAAAATGTTCGTTATATTAAGGTTAAAAGCGTGTTAATGGCATTTGATAGTCTAAAATGGTTTTATTAATGACAATGGTTGAAATTAAAAATGATATATTTGGTGGTAATGGTGATGAAATTTTGTAAAAGGTTTATGCTTAACACACGTTCTCGGAGGAAGTACAGGCACAAGGGAAATAAAGCAGACATGATTCCGTAAAGCAGGAGTTCATGAAGAAAAGGAAAAATAATTAAAATAATTCTATGCTTATTTATGTCGTTCAACGGACCTTAAGGTGACGGATGTCACACCTAAATCTGTAGTGAAACAGGTGACAAATCCTAAAAACAAACCTGATGTTTATATTGAAACCAATGAGGATAAAATCAAGTTAGGCCACCCAATCAAAATCAAAGAGTGTTCAGACAAGACAGTGAGTGTCATGAAACCATCAGCCCTGTAAAAGCAATTGTACCTTTTATAAAATTCATACCATCTGTTTTACAAGGCAAAAAGAAATATGTCAAGACAGTGAAACCCTCTACTAAGAGTAGTTCTGATAATGAGATTATATCTCCACAAAATTCAAGCAAATCAGAAAAGGTTTCACTGCAAAAGAAACAAACTGTAACCATGAGTTAACACATAAAACATCATTAGACCCTCAGTCTTCAAGATTAAGGCAGGAGTTGGGTTTGACATATGCAATAAGGAACATGTTGACCAGTTTGAGAAAGAAGTAAGAAATAGGTTGAAGAAACAGAAACAACCCAAACAATTAAACAAAGGTAGTGTTATGAAGCAAACTACTAAAAGGGCTAATTCTGATTCATCACCTAAAGAAAAGAAAGTGACTCATCAAAAGAAAATATTAGTTGAGTCACACAAGGAAAAATCTTATTCAAGAAACAAACAAATGTATTGTGACATTTGTGAAATGTTCAATCACAAGACAAATATGCTTCTTCAATCAATATTGTTCTATCTGTGATATGAACAATCACTCCACCCAAAATTGCTATTTCAACAAGTATTGTTCAATCTGTGACATGAACAATCACAATACATCTGATTGTTACTTCAATCAGAAGGGCTGAGAATTCCCCAACACAAGCCCATCTCAAAACATTTACTGTGATGCACTCTGTCAGACCTCATCTTCATAATATCAATTTAGGACACCTAGATCAACAAATGACAAAAATAATTTGAAGGAATTAAGGAAGGATCAAAGAAATCATCTCACAATGAAACACTAATTTGACCTTCCAAAACAAAAATCTACTTTTGATAATGAAAAACGGGCTAAATTTTTACAGAGAAACAGAGACCAATGATTTCATTATTCATCGGAATCCTCAGTAGATGTTGATAAGATGACTCAACCCATTCATTACCAAAAATCTCCAAGAACACCTCCATCCAAATCACAATTTAGAGGGAAATACCAAGAGGTCACTATCATGAATAGGAACGGAAAACCCAAGACCATCATGGCTTGGGTTCCTTATTCTAATTAGTTTTGTTTGCTTGCAGGTTCATCCACACAGGTCTAATAGCCTATGGTACGTAGACAGTGGATGCTCCCAACACATGACTGGAGATCGTTCCCTCCTTCATGACTTCAAGAACATAAAAGGAACTAATGTGGCATTCGGTGGAGATTCAGAAGGTGGTAGAATTACAGGAGAAGGATTGGTGACAAACGGGATGCTGAGCTTTAACGAGTGAACTACTGTGAACAACTGAATTTCAATCTGCTAAGCGTGTCTTAGATCTGCCACAAAAAATATTCCCTCACTTTACAGACACTCATTGCTACATTCTGAAACCTGGATTTCATATCCCTGAAGAATGGGTTGTCTTAAAGACACCAAGGAAGAATAATACATATGTATTAAACCTGTGTTCTGCATCACCTAAAGAAGAAACATGTCTTTTGTCTAAAGCATCATTTGATGAGTCACAGCTTTGGCATAAACGTTTGGGGCACGCTAACTTTAAAAATATGAACAAGTTAGTCAAAAGGAACCATGTCATTGGTCTTCCTCAAAAAGAATTCAATTTTATTGATAAATGTTCAGCGTGCCTCAAAGGAAAACAACACAAATTGTCTCATAAAACCAAGCTTGTGAACACTAACAATACTCCATTGAAGCTACTTCACATGGATCTATTGGACCAACTCATGTAATGAGTATGGGAAAGAAACAGTATTGTTTAGTGATCATTGATGAATTTTCACGATTCACATGGGTGTTCTTCCTACTTCATAAAAACGAAGCATCCCAAATCATTCAAGAATTTATCATTAAAATTGAAAATCAACTTGATCTTAAGGTCAAAATAATAAGAAGTGATAATGGTACTAATTCAAAAATGAAAATATGAGTCCTTTTTGTACAACCAAAGGCATTGCTCATCAATTCAGTGTAGCTAGAACTCCTCAACAAAATGGGGTAGCTGAAAGGCAAAATAGAACACTGATTGAAGCAGCATGAATGATGCTAGCTGATGTTAAACTGCCAATCACCTTCTGGGCAGAAGCAGTTAACACATCGTGCTTTGTGCAAAATCGAACTATGATTGTTAAAGAAAGTAACATGACACCTTATGAACTGATCTTTCATAGAAAACCATTTATTGGATTCCTCAAATCACTTGGTTGTCCAGTCTCAATATTAAACACCTGAGACCATTTGGGAAAATTTTCATCCAAGTCAGATGAAGGATTCTTTGTAGGTTATTATTCTGTTTCAAAGGCTTATAGAGTGTTCAATCCTAGATTGAACATTATTGATGAATCTACAAATATTCAATTTAAGGAACATTTGTTTCCCAAATCTACAAATGGTCCTGACTGGTTGTTTGATATTAACACGTTTACAAAATCATTTGACCAATTTCATTTGTCTGATGCAGGAAATATACATTCAGATGATACTTCATCAGCCGTAGAAAGAAGAGATAATTATCTATTGATTCCACCTACATTTGATGAACACATGAATGAAGATGTTCCTTTTCAAGCTGATCCCATCAGAAAATTGTCACAAAACCTTAGTGTTTTTTCTGAAGAAGGTTCTAGCCTGGTACCATCTCACTCAAATGACTTGTCAAATGAGATTAGAAATCAAAAACAGGCTTCTCATCCAGTTGAAACACAAGGCACATCAAATGATGCAAGCAATATCAATGCTGCTGAAGATGTAGTAGTTACTGAAACAGAAGTTGATAATCTTCATAATTCAACAACAATACAATATGCATGTGCCTCTGACCATAATGAACTGAATGTCTCCAATCTTGATATTACTATTGCTGGTGACACCATTCCAACCACAAGAATACACAAGAATCATCCAGTTGAAACCATTATTGGTGATCTTAATGAGAGGGTGACTAGAAGCAAGTCCAGTATTGCAAACATCTGTTTGTTCTCATGCTTTCTATGTCAAACAGTACCCAAAAAAATCAAAGAGGCACTTCAAGACAATAGTTGGATTGAAGCAATGCAGGAAGAATTGCTCCAATTGAAGAAGCAAGAAGTATGGTAGTTGGTAGATCTTCCCGAAGGACAATACCCTATCAGTACCAAATGGTTGTATAGGAACAAGACTGATAATAGAGGGATCGTCATCAGAAACAAAGCAAGACTAGTGGCACAGTCATACACTCAAGAAGAAGGAATCGACTACGACGAAGTGTTTGCACCTGTTGCCAGACTAGAAGCAATCAGAATCATTCTTGCATATTTTGCGTCAATGAAATTTACTATTTATCAAATGGATGTAAAGTGTGCCTTCTTGTATGGAAAGATTGCTGAAGAAGTCTATGTGAGTCAACCACCTGGCTTTGAAGATCCAGATTTCCCTCACAGAGTTTACAAGCTTGACAAAGCTCTGTATGGTCTTCATCAAGCACCAAGAAAGTGGTATGAGACTCTATCATCCTTTCTTCTTGAATATGGGTATGAAAGAGGAAAGATTGATAGACTCTCTTCAGAAGAAAAAGAGGAAAATACATGCTGTTAGTCCAGATCTATGTGGATGACATTATATTTGGCTCAACAAACAAGCAACTCTGCAAAGAATTTGAAGACCTTATGCATTCAAAGTTCCAAATGAGTGCTATGGGGGAACTCACCTTCTTTCTAGGGGTGCAAGTCCAACAGACAATAGATGGAATCTTCATCAACCAATCAAAATATGTAGAACCCATGTTGAAGAAATTTCACTTTGCTGACTGTCAGTCTATCAAAACTCCTATGGATACTAGCGTAAAGATTGGACCTGACCCTGAAGGCAAATCAATGGATCAGACTCACTATCGATCAATGATAGGTTCACTTGTGTATCTAACAGCCAGTAGGCTTGACATTATGTTTGGTGTTTGTGTGTGTGCCAGATATCAAGCTGATTCAAAAGAATCACATGTGAATGCAATCAAGAGGATATTCAGATATCTGAAGGGCAAACTAGCTCTTGGGTTATGGTATCCAAAGGAAGGAGAATTTAATCTCTATGCCTACACAGACAGTGATTATGGAGGATGCAACTTCAATAGAAAATCCACTTCTGGCGGTTGTCAATTTCTTGGTCCCAGACTAGTATCCTGGCAATGCAAGAAGCAGATAAATGTATCTGTGTCCATATCAGAAGCTGAGTATATTGCTGCATCAGCATGTTGCTCTCAAGTTCTCTGGATTCAAAACCAGATGCTTGATTATGGTTTTAACTTCTTGCACACACCAATTTCTATTGACAACACAGTTGTTGTCTTTATAACTAATAATCCAGTTCAGCACTCAAAAACAAAACATATTGGGATTAGATATTATTTTTTGAGAGTCTGTGCTGAAAAAGGTTTAATCAAATTGATTCAGGTACCAACTGAAAATCAATTAGCTGATTTGTTTACCAAGGCATTTGAACCTAGTAGGTTTGAATTTCTGGTTCAGTCAATTGGCATGATTAACCTTGAGTAAAAACCATGAAAAATATCAAAAACAATTAAAAACATCAAAAAACCACGAAAAGAAATCAAGTTTGATGAAGAAAAGAATTCTTTGTGAAATGATATAATTACAGTCGTTATATCATTCGCTGTGCTTAATTTCAAAATGTGTAAGACTGAAATGACTTACCAGATATGTTGGTAGGCTCAACTTGGAAGAAAATATACATGCAGTGATGAATTAAAGACTTATTTAGTTGTGAAACACTCATCACAAAGTAAATGTATGTATTGGCTTATCTGAATGCATGTGTGTGTAGTAGCCTAAACACACCAGGTAATGATACTTTATGAATCTCTTTCACCACATCATGTTTCATCTTTGTTTTGCTGAGCAAAGACCTGATGAAACTTGCGCATAGTGCAGATGTTATGATCCAAAAGATTCCCAATGTGGAACACATCCAAAATTGGATGAATCAACAAAGTAATACATTCCAAGTGAATGAACAAAAGAATCCTATCATGGATCACCTTCCAAAGGGAAGTGAAAAGAATCCCAATGTGGATCAACATGAAAAAGGATCAAATTAAAAGATCCCAATGAGGATCAGTGAAAATGAGATTTTATAACTTAAGTAACCTGGTAAGAAAAGCTGTGAAAAAGTTCTACCATGCATTGTATAAGGAGGGTTGATCATTCCATGCTTATGTGTGTGAGGTACACATTGAATAATTAAGTCAACCAAAACATGATAAAAGTCATTTGCATCAAAATATCAACCAGGTATGAGTTTAAGAGGACAAACATACCTTCAATCTTCAAGTTCATGATCATATCCATTTAATCATAAAGGATGCACAAGTGTAATGTAAAACTGATATGATCCCAACAAAGAGATAATTCTCTTCATTATTAATAATCAAAATAATATTCAAAAGGTTTTAAATCTTTAAAGTTTCTATCCAATATAGATATAAACTTTAGGGGAGTAATTTAAAATTTTTGAGTAAGTCCAAATTTTTTTAATAACTTAACTTTGAAAAACAAAACAAAAAGAATTTTGGTTGGTGTTGTTGCAAAAAGTCATACCATTATATCTCAGCTTATGCAGATTCTTAAAAGCATGATAAGTCCAAGATCTATCAAAATTGGGAAACTTGTATCAATTGTGACATACAAGTCAATCCAAGCAAGAATTGACAACTTCAACAGTCAACTTCATAAGAAAAATCAATCAAGGACAAATCTTCATAAGATGAATAATCAATTCAATCACATTAACTTTTGATTAAGTTCAAAAGCTAATGCAGGTATGTGCATTGGCTAATGCGGGTGAAGGTAACCCATGCATGTAACTAGTGCGGGTAACATTATATTTTCAAGTGCAACTAATGCGGCCAATGATTTTACTCTACCGCATTAGTGTGTGAATAAATGTGGATTTTACTCTACTGCATTTGCTACAGGAGTCAAATGCGGATGAACATCTCTCTCGCATTTGCTACAGTGCAATGCTGACCAAGTGTTAACCGCATTTGGTGTAGTCGCACAAATGCTGATTGACTTTGTTCTATCGCATTTGCTACTGTGTACAAATACGGATAGGATAAAACAAGTAACACTCTACCGCATTTGTTAAAGTGAATGTTGATGAACATAATCACAAGTTATTCTTCCGCATTTACTATAGCACAAATGTGGATAGTCAAAGATTTCAAGTTCTAACTTCCGCATTTGCAAAAGTACCCAAATACGAAAAGAATAAAAATTAAGAAACAAAACTTCCGCATTTACAACAGTAGCCAAATGCAGACAGTCAAAATCAAAAGTTTGTCTTCCGTATTTGCTACAGTTAACAAATGCCGATGATCAAAAGTAAAAAAAAAATTAACCCTTCCACATTTGCTACAGTGGTGACCGTATTTGCTCTTAAACTTGTAAAATATTTCAAAATGTATTATTTGACTATTTAAAGGAATTCAAACGGGTCATTTAATACTTTTCAAACTTGAGAGACTTTATAGTGAGACGAGTGCAAACGTATAGTACACCATCTTCATCATAAACAATCAAAGATTTTTGTGTGATTCTACTTAATCAACTCTTGTTATCGACTCTGAAACCACATTTGTATCAAAAACAAGGTGAAACTTCCATAAAAATTTTAATGAAGACCTAAGTTTCCATTTTGTTAAACCTAAATCAGTCAATGAACCAACTGATAATGAAGAACACAAAAACGTGTTTTATTGATGTAACATAATACACATTTTTGACTTCAATGAGCATGCAAACCAACAAAAATTCTTATCATCAAGAAAACCTTGATATTCATGTTTGTTGTAAGAACAGAGCATGTTGAAAAATTGAAACATTTGTAACAAATAAATGAAACAATATCTCGCTAATGGTTCAAACATAGAAACTGTGATTGTAAATTGACAAACTCACCATTTGCTATGACAACAATGCAACAAAAATGACAAGCAGTCATCCTTGTCCATTTAAAGTCAAACTAATAACTAACACACGTGTCTCTTGTGCAGATTACATGGCAAATCTTACATGGAGCAAGCTTTATAATGTCAGCGGTTATTTAAACCCTGATGTGCCTGAAGCTGAAGGACTTAGAGATATGATCAGATTCTTATCTACCATAAGGGTAGCCTATGCTATCACTGTGAGACCCACAATCTATGAGAATCTCATCAGGTCCTTCTGGAACTCAACTGAGGTAGTTAAGCTTATGGTGTTAGAACATTAACTGGGAGAATCAACAATGAGCTCACTTTGAGTATCACTGAAGATTCTGTTAGAAGATGCTTACAATTTGGTGATGATGCTAATGATCCTCTCGAGCTAGATGATGAAGAAATAACCACATTTTTTGCTGAAATTGGTTATGAAGGAGGATATGAAGCAAAACAAATTGTTAAAGGATTAGTTGATCTACCTTGGAGATTCCTAATTCATATGTTTCAACACTGTCTATTCAAGAGAAAAACAGGATGGAATGACATTCCAGTCCTCACATCCTCTGCAATTTGTGCTCTCTGCACCAACAGACCATTTAATATGTCTGCACATGTTTTCAATCGCCTGATTTCAAACATTCAAGAAGGGAGAAGATACAAGTTCTTGATGTATCCAAGATTCATTCAATGTCTGATCAATGAATCATTCCCTGATATTGTTAATGAAGGACCAGTGCTTGATATTCCTCACTATGATGCAAGATCCTACAAATACATTAAGAAAAGGGACCCAAGAAACTTTTACAGTGGTGCTCACTCACATCTTCCTCCATGGATGATTCAACAAATAAATCAAGAAGGTCAAGCACAAGCACAACCATCACCACAACCATCACCACAACCATCACCACAACCATCACCACAACCATCACCACAACCATCACCACAACCATCACCACAACCAACATCACAACCATCACCACAACCATCACCACAACCATCACCACAACATCACCACAACCAACTCCACAACCATCACCACAACCATCACCACAACCAACTCCACAACCATCACCACAACCAACACCACAAACAACTCCTCAACCTTCACCAATATCACCTCATCATCACTCACCTATATCACCATACCAACCTTTGCCATCCCATGATCACCCTGCTAAAGTTGAAGGATCAAATAGTGCTTCTAAATCATCCAAATCATCTTCTAATGTGGAAGATCACCATGATCAAATCCTTGCAAAGAAAGCAACTTCTGAGGCTGCTCCTTCAGATAGCTATGCTAAATCTAATATCAACAGGCCTGATGAAAAGGATGAACTGATATCTGAGCTCTTACAGAAAGTGGAAAGGATGGAAAGGACTTTAAATAGGAGAGCTGGAATAATTAATGACAGAATTTTAGAGTTTGATGAGAAAGATAATGAATTGAAAGAGCTGAAAGAAAAATATGAAGCTGAAAGAAAAGAAAAAGATAAAGAGATTGAGTACTTAAAAGCTTTATCACTAAACCATTCTAGAGAAGAAGTTAGTGGTCATGTTGACACTCTTGCTATTCAAACCATAGCAATGGAGGAACAAGAGAATATCATTGAGGAACAAGCAGAACTCATTTCTAGTCTTGAAAAGAGCTTCAAAGAAAAAACAAAAGGATCTCTGAACTTGAGCTGGTAATTGAGATTCAAAGAAATGTTGTTTATGATGAAATGAAAAATAAACAAGAGAAGGATGAAAATGATGAAAATCAGGTTGTATCTGAGAATGAAGAACAAGAAGAAGATACAAGTCAAACAAGGCATGAGGAACAAAGTCTAGAGATGGTGATCTACTCTGGAAAAATAGATGATTCTCACACTGAGAAAGCTGAATTTGAGGAACTTTTTAGTGTGTTAGACAGTTTTCATCTGAAAAATTCAGTATAGATGATGACTTTTGGGAATTTGTAAACAATCAAAGGACTGATTCAGAGCCTATTGTGTTCATCCCTAAATCACCAGTTCCTTTGGAGAAGGAGTTGACCATGCAGATTGTCCCTGCTATGTCTTTATCTGAAGAATAGAAAAAACAATAAGATAGATGTATGAAAAGGAATAAGAAAAGAAAAAAGAAATAGAAAAGAAAGAGGAGGAGAAAATTGAAATTAATGATCAAGAGCCAATCACACCCGAAAAAGTACCTGAAGTGGTAGAAAAAGCTGAAATTTCAAGCCCACAACTTCAAAGTTACTCAAGAGAATGAAAATATTTAGCTAAAAAGGCTAATGGTAAGACCAGTGATTGAAGAAGAAACATTTAAGAAACAAAAAGATGACCCCAGAAGCCTAGCAGCAATTGCTAAATTTCTTGAAGAGCATGAGCAGGCTGAAGCTCAATTGAAGAAATTAGCTGGTGTACTTGATTTAGAAGAAGGAGAGATTGCTGGAGGATATGATGTTACACAGGATGTTGATATGGATAGTCCATTAAAGCCTAAAAAACCAGTTAAAGAAATGGTGTCTAAGGCTCAAACTGATGATTTAATTATTAAAGCCATATTCTTGATCAATCATGGGTATGATCCAGATGAAGTGTTTGGGATGACATATGAAGGAATAAGGAAGAAGAAGAAAAGGTGAACAAGCTGCTGGATCCAAGTATTGAAACTGAGTATGAGAAATCAGCACTTAGAAAGGATTCTGCACCAAAATTGCCTCCTATGAAGAAATCTACTGAGTATGAAAGATCTTTTCCAAGGAAAGCTCCTCTGTCTAAACTCTCATCTATGAAGAAATCTTCCCCAACACCTGAACCACTATTCTTGATCCTTATAGTATGTCAAATAAGGAAATGAAGGACTATCTATCAAGTCAAGGGTTCACAAGAAGGAAGAATGGGAACATGAAAACCAACTCATTAAGGGCTACAACTCTTCAACTGATTAATGAAAAGAAAGAAAAACTTAAGAAGCTAGAAGAAGAATATCAAGCACTAAGCCAAGAAATAGAGTATCAGCTGAAGACATGATGCTGAATCAAAAAGACCAAGAACTACTGGCTCCTATACTACACAAGTACCCTGAATGGTTTGTAGAACCATCTCAGTTGAAACCACAAGAAGGATTGACCACGGCAGAGCTGATCAAAGGGGTGTCTACTCCCAAGGGCAAAGTTGATCAAAAGATAATTGCTTAGAACTATGACAGTACATGGAATATGTTCATGGTGAAAAGGATCTCAAGGCTAGTCCAATGCCCTGAGATTCAAGATTAAAAGAACTAGCTCAACTTGAACTGATCAATCATACAGCTATGTTCAAGGGATATGAATTTAAGAAAATACATAAGATGTTCAGAAGAACAGACAACTTCAATTCATTAAAGACAATATGCATGAGAAAAGATAAAGCATTTGTCAATCCCCTTAAGAAGAAGAAAAAGATGCAAGCAGAAGAGATTGTATTCCCTGAGCTGAAGGTGAAGCCAACAGAATCACTAAAGAGGAAAATGGTGTCCGGTACTCATTCCTCCACACCCATCTCAAATGTGTACTATGATGAGAAAACTTATGAGATGGTGATTGAAAGGAAGTAGAGAGGAAAGGAGGGAGCTGAAATCAGATTATTCAGTGGATATGATGTTAGATTGCTTGATGAATCATACATCCACTACATATACACTAGACACTTCAGGGAATTAAATAATAAATTGGGAGAATTAGATATGCACTTCTTTCTAAAGTGCATCAAGCTGCTAAAGCTGGCCTATGATCAGATAAGAGCTAAAAGAGACAAAAGAAAGAAGAAGAAGACACCATTGCAGCTTGGGAATATTGTAAAACTTGAGGTAGATGTGGGGGGAGCTTACTGATTCATAGAGATAGTCTTTCTACAATTTATATTTGGGAGCCTATTTCATTGAAGAAGCTGCCAATGGAAGCCAGCTACAACATGAGCAAGATGAAGATTCATGTGCTAAGTAGAGATAGGATATCAGAAGCATCAGATTTTGTGAATATGATCAAAGGTATCCTGGATCCTACTAAAGCTGTATTCATGTTACCCCCAGAAGACCCAGCAAAATCCTCACAACATCAATCACCTCCCAAACATTGAGGAAAACTAGGCTGTATAATCCTTAGGGATACATGCCAACTCAATGGGTGATTTGATGATTGCTCTGCTGAAATTCCTTAAGTCCAAGAAAAAATGCGGATGAAATTCTGCTAAGGAAAAGAACAAGCGTTGTCTTCCGCATTTGTCAATGCGGAAGACATAATGCTAATGTGGACAAGTATTTACTCTTCCACATTGACTAATGTGGAAGACTAAAAGTTAATGCGGACAAGACTTTGCTCATTCACATTAGACAAATGCAAATGACCGAACAAATACGCATAAGTATTTGTTCATCCGCATTAACCAATGCGGATGACCAACATACTAATGCGGATGATCAAGTGAAGAAATGCTGATCAAGTTAACTCATCCGCATTTGTCAATGCGGATGAACAAGTAAAGATGCGGATGAAGACTTAGACTAGTTCTGATGTAATAGGTGAGGGGTAGTTTAGTCATTTTGTAAAAGGCATATTGTCTGCCTATAAATAGAATAGATACCTCATACATGAGGTGACGACTGATAGATAGAGAACTTTTGTTGTAATTATTCTCTGTAATTTATCAACTTCATATATACAATACAAAAGCATTTATGAGTAACTTTCTTGCATTGAATGTTCTTTGATTGTTTGTTTCCACCATTCAATCACTGACTTGATTACCATATTCAATTCACAGTAAGAATCTCACTCTTACTCAACCCCAGTCAATACTTGTAAATGCACAATCATTAACTATTGTTAGCCTGGCAACGTCTTAGATCTTTGGGCCTGACAAGCCTATTTGGTGCTAAAATCGATGTATTGTCGGCTCCTGATGATGTATGCTTGTTCATCATGGGAACCAAGTACACTTAGCCAATCTTATAAACTTGTAATCAAGTCGAGGTTTGGTTGTTACTGTATGTGTTCTATAAACTTTCTAACTCATAACCATTGACATGAATTGCTACTTGTAAACCTTTTTGTATATATATACATGTGTGTTTAACCCATGGAAGCTCACCAACTTTCAAAGTTGACCCTTTATTTTTAACATGTTTCAGGTTTGATACTTGAGGATACTCTTCTTGCTCATATAGGACTTGGACATAGATAAATTAAACATCTTATGTTGTTTATATTTTTGTGTATTGTAATGACTTAATTGACTTGTATTGTTCAGTGAATAATGGTATTTAATATTATTCCAATTTATTTAGTTCCATGTGCTATGAACAATCATTTCACATTCGTCCGCCCCAATGATTCCGCCATCAGTCGGGGTGTGACACATGAGAATTCAGTTGTAACATATAATCTACAGAGAAAAACAGAGAGCACTCTCAAGGCACAAAACTTCATCAATTCAATTCAGGTTCTTGTGTTCTACTTCTTGGTATTATCAAATTAAATCAATTGTAAGTGCACAAATGGTTTAATCTAAAAGAGTAATCGATTTCAAGAACATCCTAATGATTTAATTTTAATTCCAAGTTATTTGTCAAATTAGGGTTTGATAAATTTATAGAAAATTTCCCTTCATAATTTAACACCATGTACCTAGAATAGACCTATATAGAAAATTTCCCTTCATAATTTAACACCATGTACCTAGAATAGACCTATCAGGTTAGTCTTAACTCTTAAGAGTGTTTTCACCATTTCACTTTGACCTATTTTGAAGGAGTTCTATAAGTATAAGGTAAAAATGCTTAAAGCTAAACTAGGAGTGGAGCCGATTAAAAAAACAGTCATAATTCTAAAGAGTGTCGTATATTTGTCGTTCAAAAAAGAAAATACCGGGCAAATCATACCAACCAAAACTCTTTGGTTTCAACAGATTAATTTTTTCAAATCATTACTATGTACACAATATGTAACAATAATGTTGTCTCATCAAATATTATACACGTGTATGATCTAGGGTTGTTCAAAGCGTCCACCGCTCGATGTGTATTATGAATTTGCTCAAAAAATGCTTGTTCGAACTTCTACTCGGTTGTAAACAAGCTAATTGGCTTGATTTGATTTGTAAACGAACCAAGCACAAGCCAAGGTCTCTCACTACAATATAAGTCGAATGACACACTAGATAGTTGACTTGTACAAATTGTTTGGCGCTTGTTTGCGCTCGCTCGACGCTTGTTCCAAAATTAACACTCGATAAATGCTCATTCCAAAATTAACTTTCAATAAATGCTCGTTCGATTTTTTGCTCGGTTGTAAATGAGTCGATCGGCTTGGTTCGGTTTGGAAACGAACCAAGCACGAGCAAAGGTCCGATCGGTTCGGCTCGTGAACAACTCTAGTATGATTGCATATTCAAAAATGATTTTTTGGGTAAGATAGTATTACAGTCATGCCAGTTCTAAATTTCAAACCGTGTACCAAACCAGTAAACCAAATAAACCATTAAACCAGGTTTTTCAAAGTAACTAAACCAAATAAATCTCAAATTGTCCGGTTTTATAAAGACCCCTTCTTTTAAGGGGTGAGCCACTAGATCTGCACATATGTTAATCACAAACTATATATTACAAATGAAAAGGCAAAAATGTATACCCAAAATTGACTATGGGATGTAAGAATATGCTTCCTATTGATACGGAAAAAGAAACAACATAAACTGGTATATTAAAGCATCTATCAGCATGTAAGCTATATCTCATAGATTTCAACATGGCTTCATCCTCACGGCAGTAGAAACTCCTAAGTGTCACAAATCAGAAACAATTCCTTTAAATCATTGCAAAATACAGACAGAATGAACATAGTAGTATTAGTAGCTGCATAACGGGCAAATTCGCTAACAAGTTTGCGTCAGATTGGTGTAGATCGAAACTGAGGTGGGTCTTTATATCAAAACACATTTTTTCAAATATGAAATTAGTCCACCAAATATGATTACCAAAATTATATCTTTTTTTAAATAGAATGATTTAGAGGTTTTTTGTCTAATGTTTTATTTTAAACTTATATTCACACTTGATTGAGCAATAGATCTGGCGGACAAAGAACAACGCCGCTCGGAAACCAACCGTGCTAAGCATGAGAAAGAAACCATAACATATGCAAGCCATGTAACCAAAGAAAAAAGATGCTTTCATGAATCCCACCGGACATGTTAGAACGTTCATTAAGCAATACCCGTATATGAAAACACCCGTTGACCCACCACAGAGGAAATACCTGATAGCCATTAACAAATAAATTTCCAGCGTTGCATCATTAGAAAAAGAAAACACAATAAGTGAAATGGCTAAAACTGAAAATGTTATATACCTCCACCACCATTCATGGTCTTCGGTAGCGAGCTAGAAATAAGTCAACTAAATTTCTAGCGTTCCACCCAGTTTCCTCTTGGTCATCAACTGCCTCTTCATCATGAGCATACCTTTTGTATATATCCACAACTAGTATAATGATCAATGAAAACAGAAAAGTACTTGCAGAAGATGAAGGTTTTAATTACTTACTTCACGAAATCATTCTTAAGGACTTACATAAGAATAATGGCAAGGATCTCCAGGTGATGTGTTAGTAAAAGAGATTGGGAATTTTTCTCCATCCTAGTCTCGTAAGGAACATTTGTTTCTTTCCACCCTCACTGTGTACATAAATTTGATCTCAACTTCCTTGTCTTCAGTGATATCCACCACAACATTAGGATCAGCTGTTACATTTATTTCCATTACACGATCTTTAATGGATCTTAAAGTGAAGATGCTTAAAAACTAGGTTATACTTCTCGTCACTGGGACCAGTTTTGTCCTTTTCAACCTTCCCAAGAAATCCCTAGAAAGACAAGTCATCATAGTACATTTGAAAATAATAATCCTTGGCAACAGCACTTCGGAATTTAGATACTTCCTCTTTTGTCAGTTTCTTTCTGCAAACGATTTCTGAGTCCTTTTCGACCATAAATAGAAGCTTATAAGGAGCACTGACTAAATGATATCCATTCAGTACTTCACCAAGAGCTTCTGGTCACTCCTTTAAATGACCCGTGAACAACATTTGCATCAACTTTATATGTTGACAAGAACAACAACTTAAGCAAAAAATGCAACATGTAGTAAACAAGAAACACACACCTAAGCCTTATATGTGGTTTAGTAAGAAAATTGGTAGATCAAAAAACCGGTATGTTTCACTATGAAAAACAGAATTAAAATATTGAGTGTAAATAGAACTAAGCCTTATATGTGGTTTAGTTAGTTAATAAAACCGAAAAATCCTAAACTAAGCTATGAATTATGAACATGAGTGCTTGCAGGACCGATGAAGGGTGGTCGCTTACAACACAACAACACAAATTGCAGGACCGATGAAGGGTGGTCGCTTACAACACAACAACACAAAGAGGAGATTAACTTGACTAATCAAACAGTAAAACTGGATTAACCATAATAGATGATACTAAGAACACAAGACAGAACAAGATAGCAAGACACAAGGAGATGGTTTTCAAGATTGCAGTATATTGCCTTTTCAAGTTCTATTACAAGTGTTACAAAGCATATTCAGAAAGTTACAAGAACATGAGATACTTATACTACATCCTACAGCCGGCCATACTTTGAAAGCCAACTGGATACAATTGACTAGACACAAAACAAAATCAATTGTAGAGTGAAAAGGCAGATTGCATTTTGACTTGTGACTATGACATGTCATGGCTCACATCCTAATATATTACAAAAAGGATAAAATACATAAAGTAGAAAGTTACAAACACAAGACCTCAATGTACAGTTACCAAAAGCATGGACCTTTTCACCAACTAATGTAAGTTGGTGACTTTTCAGAGTTGCAGCAGAAAGGGGTCCAGCTTTAAGGAAAAGTACATCAGATAAAGCATATTGTTAAAATGTCTTTAGAAGAAATCTGTCTTCTAGTGTTGGCTTCGGAAGACTTTGTCTCTAAAGCTTCAGAAGACTTCATCTTTGGGTTTGGAAGATATTGGTCTTGGCTTCGGAAGATTTCACACTTCGAATATTTATGTTGCTTGTGTGAAACTTCTGAAGCATTCTACTTCAGAATACTTGTGCATGCATGCAGGAGAGACTTTGGGTGTTTGGGTTGCATCAGCCTCTTCATATAATCTCTACAAACTCCCCCTAGCTGATGCTACCAAAACACTTGAACACTTCAGACGTTGACAGTCCTCATCGGGATAATGACTAGCCCCTTCTTCATGAGATGATCAGGATCCTTTAGATGCTCAAAGTGTCTTCTCATGTCAAAGAGATCATCCAGAGGCAGATTGAACATGTCTTGCCATGTGTAGACATCCTCAACGCCTTGATCTCTAATGACATACCACCTTTCTGGATTTGTGGTGTATGTCCAGGACAGGATGGGTCTTCCTGATGCTAGAGGAGGTACTTGAGTAGGAGTTAGTTGAGCATCCTCTGGTTGCACATCCTCTAGATGTTCTGACTCATCCTGAGGGCTGGAGATGAATGATTCTTCTTTCTTCTTTGACTTAGGTTTAGAAGCCATCCTTTTTTTCTCTTAGAACCTTTTAACTGAGAAGACTAGCCTGCAGCACCTGATTGATCTTGATTGTCTTTCTCAGTTGGGTTTTCCTTTCTCACAGGGTCAGATTGAGAGGGGACAAAACCCTACTATGGATCAAAAGATGAAGCTTGTTGAGATTCAGCAGGAGTTTCAGGTTGTGTTGTCTCTGGTTGTTCAACCTTAACCTCCACTTTAGGTGGAGCTTGACTTGGAGGGGAGTGTAAGTTAATCAGCTATCCACTCTTGATCTTCTGCTTGATTACCTTTATGTGCTCATCCATGGTGGATAGAGACATAGGGCCAAGTCTCCTTCTGGAGAATCCATACAGCTTCAAGAAGCTTATCATCCTCTGCCTGTCTGCAGACTTCTTCATGCTCTTTTGGATGATGGCTCTTGACTTAGCAGCTTCTACCCTTAGCTTCCTTTTAGTTGTCTTTCTTTCCTTGACTATCTCAAGTTCAAGTTGTTTGAGATACTTAAACTCAACATAGTCATAGGGTAAGGAAAGAAGTGCATCTGCCTGATAGAGGCCTGTGGCACTCAGGTAGTTCATCATCTTGATCATGTGTTCTTCTTTGTCTACCTGAGGTTCTTGTTGAACCACATCCTCATGTGCAGGATTTTCTTGAACCAGGGAGAAAGTAAGCACATGCTTATATAATCTCTTTTTTCTTCTTTCTTCTTTCATTTGTACCAGTAGTTCAGCATCTTCTGCCTCTTTCTTCTCCTTTGACTTTTCCATATCAACCAGTTCATTCAGTTCCTCTAAGGGGAGAGAAATGACATTGTCAATGTCATAGTTCCTAGTCTGCAAGTAGTTTATACTGACTTCCCTTAACTTATCATCTTGAGTGTTTGGTCTGGGGCAGCCCTGATAGCAGACTCCATGAGTCTTGCAGACCCAGAAGAGGAACTTCTCCCCTCAGCTTCCTTTTCCTCTCTCTCTCTCCTCCTCCTCAATCTTCTTAGATGTCATCTTTCTTTTCCTTTTGTCACTCACAGACCTTTGTGACTCATGGTGGAGAGAGCTTTGGCCTTCATTTCTTGGTGTAGCATCCAAGCTTTGGCTAGAGAGAGGTTGAGAAGCACCTTCACCAGTAGGTGTCTTAAAAAGGGTATGAATCTCTACAGCAGTTGATGATGATGATGAGACATGGCTCTCAGGTTCTACCACGGGGCCTTTAGTCAAGGTTTCCCCTTGAAACTAATCTTAGGGTCTGCCTCAACATCCAGTTGACCGATGGCATTGCCTGATTGCCTGAGTCTCCTTCTGAAGCTGAACTCTGTAGTGATTCTGTCTTGGATACTTTGAGCCAGCCTGTAAGCTTGTCTTGATTGGCTTTGATTGACAAATGGTTGTCTAGATCCAGACCTTCATAGAAGTTCAAGGTCTGAAAATTGAAGACCTCTTGTTATCCTTGAACTCTAAGAATGATTAGGGCTTTTTTGTTGTTGTCATACCTCCACCCAGTGATGTGATTTCAAGTTGGTGGAGATGACATTGTATTCCTTCCTCAAACAGACTTTTAATGAAAGAATCTATTGAGTCCACATCAATCTGAACTTGAGAAGTTGTTGAGTATGCACAGTTGTAAATGAGGATGGTGAGTCCTCAATGTCCACACTCTCTAAATCCTAGGTTCTCTGATTGTAGTGACTTTCTCCCCCTTTTTGGTAGCATCACCTACTTTGCATAGGTGAACTAGGATTTAGGTCAATCACATCCACAGGTTCTTGTGTTCCTGGTTGAGCTCTTTTTAAAGGTCTCCCAACTAGTTTTTCCATGAGATAAGAAATCTCAAGTTGTTGATCATTCACCCTGTTGTGTAAGGTAGTCACTTGAGATTCAAGGTGACTGGCCTTGGAGACTAAATAGGTGTATGTTTTAGAGAGTTTTTGCACCTTTAGTCTTAAATTTCTCTCATCTTCATCAAAAGAATCATTTGGGGGATGAGATGATTGGACCAGAGTCCTCTCTCTCACCACCAGCTTCAGGTTCTTGGCTACTGGGTTTCCTCTGCTCAGTTGAGGTGTTAGTGGGCTGAGTTGACATGGTTGAGGTCTTAATGATGGAATCACTTGCAGAAGTGAGAGCCTCTTACATATGGACATCCTGAACAGGTTCAGAAGTGTCCACCTCAGTAATAGGTGACTGATGTGGGCTAGATATAGGGGACTCAGTAGCACTCATCTCTCTTTGAGTAGGGGAAAAGTAGAGAGACTCATGGTACTCACTGTAACCTGAATCTTCATCAGTATAGTAGTCAAGGTTTGGAATTGGTTGGTTTAAGTCCAAAGGCTGAGGGTGGTAACTCTCGCCTGAAGGTTGATCACTTGAGTGTTAAGTCTCAGAGGGATGGCTTAAGGCATTTAGGCTTATGAGCTCATCAGGCTGAGCATGAGGAACCTCAGCACTAATTATTGAAGGAATGGGAGTGGTCTGTTCCTCAAGAGAAGTGGGAGCTCTAGTGTCCACTTCTTCCTGTGTGGGTGAGTATATAGGGACCTGCACAAACTAAGTAGTCTGAGTAGGGATTTCTTTGGATTTTCTTTGGTAGGTGAGGATGATTTGTAACTAGTTAGGCAGTTTGGATGTAGAAGGTGTGGGTTCAACACTAGCTGGTGCTGCTAGGTTGTCACCTTGAGCAATGAGCTCTAACATTTTTGAGACAAGGGTTGTTTCCACCCCAAAGAAGCCAACAGTGGGCTTTCTCAAGATTTTAAAGATGCCAGGCTTCATCTGTCCCAGTTTAAGAGTAGTACATGTTCCCCTTAACTGTAAGCCCAGTTCACAGTTAAGAATGTGTTGAACATATCTAGGGAACATATAATACTCTAAGGAGTCCAAGTTTGCAAGTCGATTGGTGTATACAAACTGAGAGTACCTAAACTTGACTCCTTGAACCATCCTATGAACAATGAAGGAGAGATATTCAGGAATCTAGTCCCATCCACCATGCTTGTTTGATAAGCTGTGGATAACCACATGGAGCAGGAATTTCCATTGGGATGAGACCTTCCCTTTCCTGAAGGTCTTTACAAAGAAATCTCCCTCATAGCCCATCCACGTGAAGGAGTGGTTGACAGCTTCTTTAGAAAAGAACACCTCACCTTCTTCATCATCCAGCTGAAGATGCATGTTGATGATAGCCGAAGTGATGAAGACTGTTCTCCCTTGCACTATGGCAGACAGTGCCTTCTCCCCATCCATGACGACCTCGTGGCAGGTCTTCTAAAATTCTAGCAGTTGATCCTCATAAAGAGTAGGATCAATGGTTAGGGAAGTGAAGTAGTTAGATAGAGTTAAGAAACAACAAACCTCTAAGAAATGAGGATCTTTCTCAGAGTGTAACAGAGCAACTTGTTTGTGTTTCATGTGTAACTGCATGGAGAAGTTTGGATCATTTCTTAGGTTAAGGTTGGTCATTTTTTGAGAGAGCTTAAGGATGAAGAAAGATGAACGAAAGTAATTTCAGAGAGAATTTGGATTTTTAGGTCAGGAGCAAGAACGAGATGATAGAAAGAATGGGAAACCGTTAGGTTTATAGGACAAAGTTTAATGAAAGAGGATAAATTTTGAAATCCGAATGTCGGTCCCACCTCTGAAAAAGTAGTTTGCTTGTTGCTCCAAAAGTAGTTTTCTTGGAATTCGAAAATCTTTCGAAGGTAAATTGTTTTCGGAAGTTTTAATAAAAAGCTTCCGAAGCCAAAATGATTTCGGAAGAATTTCCTAAGAGTTGTGAAAAATTTGCTTCGGAAGAAAATTAAAACTTGGATCCTTTGTTCAGAAGATCAAAGCTTTCGAGAGTTAATTTGCTTCGGAAGAAAGAGGTCCTTGAAAACATATAAGTGCTTGAATAAGTGAAAGCTTCGGAAGATATTTCAGAAATTTCTTCCGAAGGTAATTATTAAGACAGTTATTTGTTTTTGAAAGCATGAGTTTCTTCCAAAGGTAAAAACATATCTTCCAAAGAATAATTTTTTTAAAATTCCAAGGAAAGACTTCAAAAAGTTTTATCCAAAGAAAACAGGAGCTTATGAAGATGATAGACTAGACAACTTAGGACACACAGATTTTAAGAAATAATAAGATTTAGTTTTAAGAAAAACATACTCAAAGTTTATCATCCCAATAGCTGATACAAGATATTTAATCACTGTAAAGCATTTGTAAACAGATTAGCATATTGTTCATTTGTGTGAACTTTGACTAGTTTAATTAATCCCTTTTCAAAATTATCTCTAATCAAATGATACCTGATATTGATGTGTTTTGTCCTTGAATGCTGCATAGGATTCTCTGTGATAAAGATAGCACTGTTGTTGTCTATGTGAATGGGAGTCTCCTTGAAGTTCAATTCATAGTCAAGCATCTAATTTTGAATCCAAAGAACTTGAGCACAACAGCTTACAGCGACAATGTATTCAGCTTCAGCAGTTGATGCAGAGACACATGATTTTTTCTTGCATTGCCATGAGACAACCTTTCCACCAAGAAACTAACATTCCCTAGATGTAGACTTTGCAGTCATGTTGCAACCACCATAATCACTATTTGTATAAGCATACAGATTAAATTCAGAATTCTTAGGATACTAATGATCAAGTGTTGAAGCACCTTTGAGGTATCTTAGAATCCTCTTGACAGTGATAAGGTGAGACATCTTAGGGTTGGCTTGATATCTTGCACAAATACATGTAGCAAACATGATATTAGGCTTGCTAGTTGTAAGATACATAAGAGACCCAATCATAGCCCTGTAAAGGTGTTCATCTACACACTCCCCCTCAAGATCAGGTCCAAAGGAGTGGTTCCTAACTATGGGTGTCTTAGCACTTGATGGGTGCGGATAGTAAATATATTTTGATAAAGATTTAGGGCACATATTCAGTTTTAATTGGTAATTACTAATACTAAACCACACACACAAAAGGCAAGTGTAACTGTCGTATGGTAATATAGTGTTGGTAAGAACCGAGTATCAATCCATGGACACACTAAGCCTACTCAACAACCCTCATAATTGACTATCAATTTTAGGTTTTAGAAAATGATAAGTTTAACATAATAATGATAAATAAAGACAGATAAAGATAGATTGAGACTTTTGGTGATTCTTTCAGTAAAGTAAAGTTGTTATCCTAATTTAGATTACACTTATGTAACTGTGATGAATTGGTGGTGTGATTAACGATATTTAATAATGTAATTATGTTAATGTTTATAAAAATGAGCTGGCGCGATTTCTCGTCTATCCTGCTGCCGTAGTGACTTGATCCTGTCAGGCTGAGTTTTATTGCTCAGATCATAGCCCTAGTAATGTAGGTAAATCTTTTGTGACCCATTTGACATATGATTTCTGAAAACATAACTTAATGTTAAAAAGAGAGTTTATCAGGTTCCTTCCTAACATACCATTAATTTTAGAAAACCGTAACAATTACTGAAGTTTCCAAACTAAAAAAAGGGAACCCGCAATTGATCAGAAAGTTAAAGTGATATGATTTCTAATAACCATTTCTAGTTCATTATCCATGGATTTATTATGAAGACCGGTTTCGCGAATGAAATTTAATCATATGGTTTTTCAACTTTGTATGACGATCACAATCACAAACCATAAATTTATAACTTCCCGTTTAAATGTAGATGCTACCCATCAATAGTTTTCCCAAGACCACCATAACATTAACACAATATTTATCACACCATTAGTTCATCAAAAATTACATAAGTTTCATTAAATTAGGATAACACATGAAGTTTAGCTCACAAGGAGCTTGAACATAACAACAAAGATAAAAGATGGTAATGAAATCATCGGTAAATTAGAACAATCAAACCGGTGATCCATTATGGATGATGTTAAACAATCCCAAGCTTCTTCTAAGTGTTGAATGAACCTCCAAAATCTTCGAAGGACCTCCAAAGGCTGGGTTCCCGAGAGGGAACACCAGCACTTCGCCTCCCAAAAGCTCCTCTTAGTTGCAAATGAAGTCCTATTTATAGACTTTCTGGAGTGTTTAAGCATGGCCCCGTGCCTAAAAGGCACGGCCCCATGCCTAAAAGGCATGGCCACGTGCTAGTACAATGTACGTAAAAGTTGGTCAGCTCGTACGCTCAGAGGTTGTCGGGCACGGCCCTGTGTTCAATGGGCACGACCCCGTGTTTATAGTGGGCACGACCCCGTGCTTCCTGGGGCACGCCCCGTGCCTCGGGTTGGGGAACCGTACCTTTTGTTTTGTCGAACCAACAAACACGGGGATGTGTTGATTTAAGCACGGGGGTGTGTTTCAGGCTGGGCATGGGGGCGTGCCTCATGAAGCACGGCCCCATGCTTGAATTTCAATACTTGGTTTTCTTCATTTTCTTCTTATTTTTGCTCCTTTTGTTCATCTTGGTCTTTTCCAAACCTGAAAATACAATATGAACTATTTAGGTATTAAATCATCATATTTAGTAAGGGTTTATAGAATAATTGATGTGCAATTGATATGTTTTATATGTATATTTTGAAGCACATCAAATATCCCCACACTTAAACTTTGCTTGTCCTCAAGCAAAATCACTCAAAATAGCAACACCACCAAAAACCAAATAAATCAAGATATAAATATGTCTTTCGAGAACTATACAAGCAAACTTGGTTTACCAAAATATAAATAGTTAAGCACATGTGGAATGATATCCTTTCAAGCAATAGAATGGTTTCTAAATATTTTTAACATGTAAAAATTCACACTTCACACAAGGTGCACTCACACTTGGCTATATATATGAAATCATACATAAGATGAAGTATGACTAATACGCTCATTGCCTAGTATGAATACGTGTGAATTATATGCTTGATAAGGGATCAAATCTCCACCTATGTTAAGTATTTACTTGCATAAATCATTAGGTCTTTGATGGGTTGTAATTTGGCTCGGGTTTAGGGTATGGATTATTTGGGAAAAAGTGGCTAAATGCTAAAAAAAATTGTCTTGGCTTATTTCATAAACTAAAGGGAAACCAATAAAATGGTTCTTATACAATACTCAAGCTCGAAGGGATATGCTAACTTGAGGACTCGTTTATGGTCAGATCATCAAAACCGTATTGCATTTTCATAAACTGCACCTCCTCCTTAACCCAATGATATACGTAGCTATCCTTTTTTAAGGGTCATTCGGCTTGGAGCCTAAAATCACCCAACGGATTTGGATGTCGAATTATGGATTCGGTTTGGTTTTTGTTGCATTTTCCTTCATGAAACTAGTTCCTCACAAGTTAGGAATCTTTCATATCATTTTTCCTTTCTCGAACACATATCTTGAAATACCATAAAATGATGGAACTAGTTTTCTTCTTCCTTTTTTTTCTTTCATGTTTTTTCTTTTTTTTGAAATAAGCCAAAACACATCTTTAACGAAAACGGGTATTATTGAAGGCTTTTTGGTTTAGTAACTTCATGGTTCGGGTGATTAGAAATGAAAACGTTTAAGCTCAACGGGGCTAACTAGGGATAATGTTTGGGTAAGGAATTTGGAAAATAATAGAGGCTCGAATGTCGGGTTTTCCTAATTGCCTAAATCTTTTTACGCAAAAAAAACTTATAAGGTTTTGAAATGCATACCCAAAACAAGTTCTAATTCACACGCAACATAAAGCACCCTCAATATATCCATAATAAAAGCAAAAATGCATAAATGCAAAGCTTGTTTAAGGCTCAAAAATAAGCGCACACATCGGATGGATTTGGGTATAAGTGTTTCATTTTACATGTTTGAATATTTTCACCAACTCTTTTTGCTTTTCAAGATATCACAAAAAACATTTTTAAGATTATTTGGGTTTGCTTTATTTGCTTATTTATTTCTCGAAAACAAATATTTATATTTTGTTTTACCATTTCCAGTGTTACCACAAACTATAGTGACTTTTTGCAAAAGATTTCATTATAACTTGGACCTATTTTTAAGAAAAGTATCAAGAATGTATTACCCTTCCCTACACTTAAACTTCACATTGTCCTCAATGTGATTCACAATAAATATTAAGTAGAGAAAGGCAAACGAAAATTACCCTAAAATGACAAGTCAAATGTGTGCAATCGTTTTTTCCATAGCCGCCTTGAATGAGCTCAAAGAATACATCGAGATTAATCTAAAACATCCCCAATTTATTTAAAGCATAAAGTTAAAGTCCTAAGCACACAAAAGTAAAAATAAAAATACTAAAAAGTAACATAGAGCCATGTTTTGGTTACGGGTCCTTGGCTAGACCCTTCCCCACACTTAATTTTTAATGAGGTGGAGGATTATCACCTCCAAGAAAATCTTAGTTGGTTCATCGATTTGGCCATTAACCAATTACCATTGACTTTGAAGCTTAATCTCTTATTGGTTTCAACCTTGATAGCATTATGTGGATAAACAACTTCTTCATTTGTTTTTAATTTTTTTTAACTTTTTTTTACAAATAAAACAAAATAGTCAAAATTTTGGATCGTCTTTCAAACTAACATGTCTCCCCGGCAACGGCGCCAAAAACTTGATGGGTGTGGATAGTATATATATTTTGATAAAGATTTATCACACAGATTCAGTTTTAATTGGTTATTACTAATACTAAACCACACACACAAAAGGCAAGTGTACCTGTCGTATGATAATATAGTGTTGGTAAGAACCGAGTATCAATCCGTGGACACACTAAGCCTACTCAACAACACTCATAATTAACTATCAGTTTTAGGTTTTAGAAAATGATAAGTTTAACATAATAATGATAAATAAAGACAAATAAAGATAGATTGAGACTTTTGGTGATTCTTTCAGTAAAGTAAAGTTGTTATCCTAATTTAGATTACACTTATGTAAATGTGATGAATTGGTGGTGTGATTAACGATATTTAATAATGTAATTATGTTAATGTTTATAAAGATGAGCTGACGCGATTTCTCGTCTATCTTGCTGCCGTAGTGACTTGATCCTGTCAGGCTGAGTTTTACTGCTCAGATCATAGCCCTAGTAATGTAGGTAAATATTTTGTGAACCATTTGACATATGATTTCTGAAAACATAACTTAATGTTAAAAAGAGAGTTTATCAGGTTCCTTCCTAACATACCATTAATTTTAGAAAACCGTAACAATTACTGAAGTTTCCAAACTAAAAAAAGGGAACCCGCAAATGATCAGAAAGTTAAAGTGATATGATTTCTAATAACCATTTCTAGTTCATTAGCCATGGATTTATTATGAAGACCGGTTTCGCGAATGAAAGTTAATCATACGGTTTTTCAACTTTGTATGAAGATCACAATCACAAACCATAAATTTATAACTTCCCGTTTAAATGTAGATGCTACCCATCAATAGTTTTCCAAGACCACCATAACATTAACACAATATTTATCACACCATTAGTTCATCAAAAATTACATAAGTTTCGTTAAATTAGGATAACACATGAAGTTTAACTCACAAGGAGCTTGAACATAACAACAAAGATAAAAAGATAGTAATGAAATCATCGATAAATTAGAACAATCAAACCGTGATCCATTATGGATGATGTTAAACGATCACAAGCTTCTTCTAAGTGTTGAATGAACCTCCAAAACCTTCTAAGGACCTCAAAGGCTGGGTTCCCAAGACGGAACACCAGCACTTCACCTCCTAAAAGCTCATCTTCAAGTTGCAAATGAAGTCCTATTTATAGACTTTCTGGAGTGTTTAAGCACGGCCTCGTGCCTAAAAGGCACAGCCCCATGCTAGTACAATCTACGTAAAAGTTGGTCGGCTCGTACGCTCAGAGGTTGTCGGGCGCGGCCCCGTGTTCAATGGGCACGACCCCGTGTTTATGGTGGGGCACAGCCCCGTGCCTCCTGTGGCACGCCCCCGTGCCTCGGGTTGGGGAAGCGTAATTTTTGTCTTGTCGGACCAACAAACACGGGGTGTGTTGATTTAAGCATGGGGGTGTGTTTCAGGCTGGGCATGGGGGCGTGCCTCATGAAGCACGACCCCATGCTTGAATTCCAAAACTTGGTTTTCTTCATTTTCTTCTTATTTTTGCTCCTTTTGTTCATCTTGGTCTTTTCCAAGCCTGAAAACACTATATGAATGATTTAGGTATTAAATCATCATATTCAGTAAGAGTTTATAGAATAATTGATGTGCAATTGATATGTTTTATATGTATATTTTGAAGCACATCAGCAATCTTACACTCAGTCATGTTGAATCTTTTGAGTATGTCCTGAACATACTTTGACTAACTAATGAAGATACCATCTTCAACTTGCTTCACTTGAATTCCCAGAAAGAAATTGAGTTCCCCCATGGCACTCATTTCAAATCTTTCCTTTATTAGCTTTTCAAAGTTTTGCAGAGCTTTGAATTAGTTGAGCCAAAAATGATGTCATCTACATACACTTGAACTAGCATTATGTCATTTCCCTGTCCTTTGATGAAGTGAGTTCCATCTATAGTATCCCTTTTGTATCCATGCTTGTAGAGATACTGAGATAGAGTCTCATACCACTTTTTGGGTGCTTGATGAAGCCCATAAAGAGCTTTGTCAAGCTTGCAGGCATAATCAAGATGATCAGGATCTACAAAACCAGGTGGTTGTTTGACATACACCTCTTCACCAATAAGCCCATAAAGAAAAGCACACTTCATATCAAGTTGATAGACCTTTAAGTTCTTGGATGCGGCAAATGCCAGGAAAATCCTAACAGCTTCTAATCTTGCTTCTGGAGCAAAGACGTTAGTGTATTCAATCACATCTTCTTGTGTGTATCCTTGAATAACTAGTCTAGCTTTATTCTTGATGATAAAGCCTCTAACATCCTTCTTGTTCCTAAACACCCATTTGGTTCCAATGGTAGTCTTCCTATGAGGAAGAGGACAAAGGTTTCAAACTTTTGGCCTTTTCAATTGAAGTAGCTCCTCTTGCATAGCTTCAACCCAACTTCCATCCTTTAGAGCCTCATCAACTTTTTTTGGCTCTATCTGGGATGAGAAACAAAAGTGAAGACAAACATTTGCTTTATGGGTTTATCCTTTTGGTCTTACCTCTATGACAACATCTCCAATGATGTTTGTAGTGGGATGAGACTTGTGGATCCTTAGTTGAGGGATCACAACAAGTTGCTAAGAGAGATCTAAATTAGAGAAATTTAGATCTGGCTTTGATGTTTCTCCCACTACATCAGCACACTTATCAAGATAAACTTGATCCAAAGAGTGTATGACATCATTGATGTTCTCATCTATGGAGTGGTTATCAGTATCAAGAAAATCTTGATCACTATCACCACTACCATTATTTTCTTCTGCATTTGAAGTATCTTTATCTGGTTGTATAGCCTCTAAGCTAGAATTTGAAGGCATAGAAGATGTATCAGTTGAGTTTGTCTTTGTGGTGCTGATAGAGACTTCATTTGCAGAAGTATTTCCAACTGGAGCTAAAGATATAAGGCTTGAAGGTCTTCTGAGCTTAAATCTTGGATCAGGGTCACTTGTAGGTAAGATTTCTACAGATCCTGATACAGTCTCACAAGATTTGTTAAAAAAGTTGGTAACTTAATCAAGTTCAAAAAGCCAATCAAGACCAGAACCAGTCACACAGGGTGTGTGTTCATTGAAGGTCTCATTGGCTGACTCCTTAACAATTCTAGTTCTAAGATTGTATACTCTATAAGCCTTAGCTTGAGAAGAGTATCCAATGAAGTGTCCATCATCTGCTTTCTCAGCAAATTTGGCAATTTGATCTTTGGTATTCAAGATGGTGCAAGGACATCCAAATGACTTGAGAAAACCAATGAAAGATTTACTCTTATGCCAAAGTTCATAAGGAGTCTTGCCACGAGTCTTAACTACTCAAACTCTGTTTTGCGCATAGCAGGCAGTGTTGACTGGCTCTGCCCAAAAGGTGATGGGCAGCTTAGAGTCAGACAGCATGGTTCTTGCAGCTTCAATCAGTGTCCAGTTTCTCCTTTAAGCACACCATTTTGCTGAGGAGTTCTGGGAGCACTGTATTGTCTTGTAATACCTTTTTCATCACAAAATGTATCAAGGATTTGTTCTTGAATTCAGTTCCCTGATAACATCTTATGATTTTGACCTTGTGATCAGATTGATTCTCAATCTTTAAGATGAAATTCTTCATAATCTCAGGAGTCTCATCCTTAGTTCTAAGGAAAAAGACCCAAGTGAATCTTCATGTTGGACCAAAAGAACCAATGAGCCGGATCAGAAAAACCTTTAAGTCCCACAGATGTCACAACAACTACTGAAGACCACAACAGCTGAAGACAAGTGCTGAAGACAAAGTCTGAAGACAAGTGCTGAAGACAAAGTCTGAAGACAAGTGCTGAAGACAAAGTCTGAAGACAAGTGCTGAAGACAAAGTCTGAAGACAAGTGCTGAAGACAAAGTCTGAGACAAGTGCTGAAGACAAAGTCAGAAGACAAGTGCTGAAGACAAAGTCTGAAGACAAGTGCTGAAGACAAAGTCTGAAGACAAGTGCTGAAGACAAAGTCTGAAGACAAGTGCTGAAGACAAAGTCCGAAGACAAGTGCCGAAGACAAAGTCCGAAGACAAGTGCTGAAGACAAAGTCCGAAGATAAGTGCTGAAGACAAAGTCCGAAGACAAGTGCTGAAGACAAAGTCTGAAGACAAGTGCTGAAGACAAAGTCTGAAGACAAGTGCTGAAGACAAAGTCTGAAGACAAATGCTGAAGACAAAGTCTGAAGACACAAGTGCTGAAGACCAAAGTATCAGACGTTGTCACAACAGCTGAAGAGGTCTTCTTCAGTAGTTGTGATGGTTTACCTTTCAGTAGTTTTATGTTTTATCTGTTCAGTAGTTTGACACAACAGCTAAAGAATACTTCTTCAGTTGTTGTGCTCATCAGTAGTTTTATGTTTTTCAGTAGTTTTGTAAAACGACTAAAGAGCTTGTTCTTCAGTCGTTGTAGTTTCAGTAGTTTCTTATCAGTAGTTTCATATTTTGTACTTAACACTCTGATATGTTCTCAGTAGTTGTGAACATTTCAGTAGTTTGTTAAGATTTAGTTATTTTTGTAATAGATATGCCAGTTGTCACTTTCCCGTGATAACAGCAGCATTTGCACTCTATATAAGGAGTGTCAACCTATTGTAATAGGGGGAATGATTTGATCAGAAATATTCGATATTATAGAAACATTCCTTGTTACAGAAATATATTCTCTCGCTATAACCGTATTTGTTCTTAATGCATACGAGTATCAAATTCTTGCTACAATTTGTCTAATTCTTGTTCTTATTCCGTTGCGTTACGATCTAATACATCAAACTCGTGATCACTGATCCTGACAAATGGTATCAGAGTAGGTTAATCATTGATCGATCTAATAATGATCATTGAAACTGCTATTCAAGATCCAAGTTTGATTGAATTAGCATTTTTTTTGCAAGAAACGGTTATAGAGATTGAATTTTCTGTGTTTCTGGTCATTCATCCTGAGATTTTCTCTTGGTTTTCATTGAGTCTGTTGTGGTCTGTGTAAAAACTTTTAAAAGCTTGAATTAAATTGTATTTGGACTGAAAATGACTACTCCTTCCAATGATCCTCACAATACTGGTTCCTCAACCAAGCCTCCAATGCTGGTTAGGAATGAGTATAACATATGGCAACGACGAATGCTCCATCACCTGTCTGTTAACAGCGCAGGTTGTTGGACATCAGTGGTACATGGTCCACACAAGCCTATGGTGAATAGCCCGGAACCAATCAAATGGTTCCGAAGAGAAGGGAGCAATACTCAGATGAGGATAAGAAATTGTTTGAGATTGATGCAAAAGCCCATAGCATTCTGGCTATGGCACTGCCCAATGAAATCTATTCTGGGCTAATGCATCATGAAACTGCCCATGACCTCTGGAATGCCTTGAAAGATGGTTCTCTTGTTTGATCTCTGAATTAAAAATGGTCAAACATGAGTACACCAATATCCAGATGAATAACCCGGAAACCAATCAAATGGTTCCGAAGAGAAGGGAGCAATACTCAGATGAGGATAAGAAATTGTTTGAGATGATGCAAAAGCCTATAGAATTCTGGCCATGGCACTGCCTAATGAAATCTATTTTGGGCTAATGCATCATGAAACTGCCCATGACCTCTGAATGCCTTGAAAGACAATTTGGAGGAACAGATGAGGTCTTGGCAAATAATAGAGAAATCCTTGCCCAACAATATGAGACATTCTCTCATAGAAAGGGTGAGACACTGACTCAACAGTTTGAGCGGTTCTCTTGTTTGATCTCTGAATTAAAAATGGTCAAACATGAGTACACCAATATCCAGATGAATAACAGATTTCTCAGATCACTGCCTGAGAGATGGGACCATATACTATGTCCTACGCTCCAGTGCAAATTTGGACAAACTATCTCTCACCCAACTCCATGGGAAATTGCTCACATTTGAGAGAGAGATAGAACAGAAATGAAAACTGTCTTCATCTGGAAAGCTCACTGAAGACTTTGTACTAGGCAACACTGCCTTGGTTGGTCATGAGTCAGAATATGCTTCATCTGAATGCCAGTATGATGAGCATATTGATTTCTCCTCAAACACTTCTGATTCTGCGTTTGTGAGTGTTGATAGTCAGTTTACTGGGTGTAATAATGACAATATATGCTTCATCATGGATGATCTCAAGGGGATTGCTGATGATGACTTAGAAGAGATGGATATTTTGAGCCAAATGGCCTTGATAAATATCAGATCTCAGAAGTTCTACAAAAGAACTGGAAGAAAGTTCCCAGGATTCTCTGGCAAACCAAAGTTGGTTTTGACAAGAGTAAGTTGAAGTGTCACAAATGCCACAGGCTTGGACACTTTGCTAGAGAATGCAGATCATCTGGATCTAATTCCTCTGCACCTTTTGTGACTTTCCCTGGCAATAGTCAAACATAGAGGGCAACATCCTATCAATTCTAGTCATCATTCTCAACCACAATCTCCTGCATATTTTGTTCCTCAGGGTCAAATGCCATATCCTTACCCTTGTTATTACATGCCACAGTCAAATCAAGTTCAAGTTCCTATAGTACCACAACCTCATGCACTACCAGAACCTCAACCATCTCAATCTCATCAACCTCCTCAACCTCAACAACACAGCTTCTTCACCCTGGAGTTGTTGACTAGAGCAGTTTACCGGATGACATGTCTGGTCATGAACAACTGTTCACAGGTGCTGGTCAACATGGTGGTGATAGTCCTTTTGGGAATCTGGCTCTTATGGCCCTGGAGTCTACTGAGGGTTCCTGCTCAATGCATCATCTTCACAGGTAACTCAGTATCTTCAGAGGCTAAAGCCAAGTTATGTTCTGAATCATGCATTGTTGCCTTTGTCTCCATTAGAGAGGCAATGTAGCATTAATAAATCAAAAACTTGAGTTTGAGAAAACCATTTCCAAAAGAAAAGCTGAGTTTGAGTCTGCTCTTAATAGTAAAAATGATGAGATTTATAAGCTTAAATGCCAATTAAATGATGAAAAGGCCAAGCTAGAGGTTATTCTGGAAGACTAGAGAAGTCTCAAAGAACCCTTGCAGTCACCCAGGTAGAGTGTGATCGATGGGTACAATCATGCAAAGGTTTTGAAATGCTTCTTAGTAAGCAATCTGCTTCCAATGTGAAGTTTGGTATTGGTTATAATCACACTGCTCCTCCTACAGATTTTGCTTCAAGAGCAGAAGTGAAATCTGATGGAGAAAGCATAAACAATCCACCTCATCATGTGATTCACTTTTTGATAGAGCATCATCAAAAGTTGAAGTCAGCACTAAGCTCTCTCAGAACCCATCAGCTGATGTTGATGGTTCCACTGCTGACACTCACATGATCAAAGAGATGATCAACTCAGGAGCTATTTCTGGAAGTCCTGAAAGGACTGGAGAGCAAGATTTAACACCTGAAGTTCAAACTCCAACTACTGTCAGCACTGAAGAGAAGAAAACTGTCAGTAGAAAGAGTTTGAAGACTACTAAAGAGGAAGTCAAGAAAGCAAATAATGCTTCCAAAGTACTGAAGAGCAAGTCTTCAGTAGTTTCATTCTCTTTAGTTGATGATCATCATAAGATGAAGAAGAAACCATGTGAAGTATGTGGTTTGTTCAATCATCTACAGATGATTGTTGGTACAAAAGGGGATCCAACTCAAACATAAAGAGGAAGTAAGAGAAAATGGTTAAAATGAAAATGAGTTTGAAGCCACATTTGTACCAGCAACATCAATCCTGTAACCCTTAAGTCCAAAAAGAAATCCAAAAAGAAGGGTTAAACAGGTAACAGCTGAGATTGCTCAAAAGAAGAAGGTGCAACATAGTAACTTATCAAACTCCAATGCCAATGTGTCTGAAGAGCTGAAAGCCTTATCACAAAATCAGACACAGCTGGTTATGATGGTTCAACATCTATTGGGAAGAGTTAACCAATTAGATGTTCCTATGTTGAAACCATAGAAAAGGAGGTCCAAGCCAAAGATTCCTTTTCTTCACCAGTTTCTTCCTCTCAGGCTGTTTTTCCAACAAACATGTTAGTTTACCATCTGTTGATGAGAACAGGCCCAAAACCAAAAAGGTTTGGTCTCAAAATCTAACTAATTTGTTGTATTTTGTAGGGTTCTTCAACATACCTCAGAGGCATCTGGTATGTAGACAGTGGAGGATCCATGCATGACAGGAAACAGATCACTTCTTAATGACTACTCTGAAGGAAGGAAGGGTTTTGTGTCATTTGGCAATGATGCAAAGGGTTACATCATCGGCAAAGGCTTTGTTTCCAATGCGGAAATAAAGTTTGATGATGTTAACCATGTGGAAAATCTCAAGTACAACCTCTTGAGTGTCAGTCAAATGTGTGACAAAGGCCATGTTGCTCTTTTCACCAGTCAGAACTGTCGGATTCTGTCATCCAAAGTTCTAAGTTTGATTGATAAGGTGTTGGATGAACACACTCTCCTAAAGGCCAACAGGACAGGAAGAGTGTATGCCTTAGATCTTTCCAAGAAAATAGATCTCAAAGGCCATCCTTGCCTATTTTCCAAGGCTTCCCCTCAAGAATCTATTCTATGGCATAGAAGGCTGGGTCATGTTAATCTCAAAAACATAAATCAGCTGATAAACCATGGTTTAGTAAGGGGACTGCCTATGAAGGAGTTCAAGTGTGAAGATAACTGCACTGCTTGTTTAAAAGGAAAACAACCACAAAGCTTCATTTCCCTCCATAGAAGAACCTAAGTCCACTGCCTGCTTACAGCTTCTTCACATGGATCTCTTTGGTCCTGTGAGAGCGATGAGTATGGCTAAGAAGAAATACTGTCTGGTAATTGTGGATGATTACTCTAGATTTGTATGGACTTTCTTCTTGCATTCAAAGGATGAGGTTGCGCAGTCCATTATGAACTTTGTGTTACACGTTGAGAAGCAGTATTCCCTACCAGTTAAGTGTGTGAGGAGTGACAATGGTACTGAATTCAGAAACCACACACTTGATGAGTTTTACTTATCAAAGGGAATCAAGAGGAAGTATAGCATCCCAAGAACTCCTGAGCAAAATGGAGTAGTGGAGAGAAAGAACAGGACCCTTATTGAAGTTGCAAGGTCCATGTTGGCTGATTCTGGACTGCCAATGACTTTTTGGGCTGAAGCTGTCAATACAGCTTGCTATGTACAGAATAGAGTTCTAGTAAATCAGAGGTTGATGAAGACTCCATATGATTCTTCATCATTTGGCCCCTCTAATTTCATTCTTCAGCATTTGGGTCCTTGTTTCATTCTCAACACACGGGATCAACTCCAAAAATTTGATCCTAAGGTGGATGCAGGGTACTTTGTTGGTTATTCATCAACTTGCAAAGCATACAGAGTCTTCAACTGTAGAAACAAGATGGTTGAAGAGACTCTACATGTTATTTTAATGAATCTCCAAAGGACAAGATTCCACAAAGCCCTGTGGAGATATTTGATTTGGACATACTGCAATATGTTCCTTATCAAACTCCTGCTGTTGCTCCTATCAACAGTTCACCACCTGGTGGTTCTGCTGGTGCTGGCGATGATGATGATAGCAGTACTCACCTCTTCAGGTTTAGTGATCAACTGCCTGATTCAGCTAGACCTGATGGTCCTGTAGCTCCAGTAGCACCATCCACAACAAATGCTGATGAGATTTCTTCAAATTCAACTTCATTCGAATTACCATCCACTGATTGGTTTCAAGAAATGATTCACCATCACCATCTGTTGCTGCTGAGCCTGCTACAAACACTTGCATAGATCTCATTGTGTATCAAGATCTGAAGAATCACCCTATGTCTCAATCATAGTGATATCACTGCTGGCGTATCAACAAGAAGTCAATTGTCAAATTTCTGCTTTTATGCTCTCTTCATCAGTCAGCAAGAGCCAAAGAATTATCACATTGCTTTAAAGGACAATGGATGGGTTGATGCCATGCAGCTTGAGCTTCTTCAGTTCAAGAAACAGCAAGTGTGAGAACTGGTTCCTCTACCTCCAGGTAAGTGTGCAATAGGCACTAAATGGGTGTTTAGGAACAAAACTGATGAAAATGGGCTTATTATTAAGAACAAGGCCAGACTGGTTTTTCAGGGGTTTGCACAAGAAGAAGGTATTGATTATGATGAAACCTTTGCCCCTGTAGCCAGACTGGAAGCAATTCGATTGTTTTTAGCTTATGCTGCTTATCAAAACCTTAAGTTTTCAAATGGATGTCAAAAGTGCATTTTGTATGGGAAAATTAAAGAAGAGTTTATGTATGTCAACCACCAGGCTTTGAGGACAATAAACATCCTAATTGGGTGTATAAGCTTGATAAGGCTCTTTATGGGTTGAAACAAGCTCCTAGAGCCTGGTATGAGACATTATCAAACTTTCTTCTGGAAAATAATTTCACTAGAGGCTCCATAGATAAGACTTTATTCATTAAGAAAGCTGGCAGCATAATCTACTTGTTCAAATTTATGTAGATGATCTTATTTTTGCATCCTCTGATCCACATTGTGTGATGCCTTTACAAAGTTGATGCAACAGAAGTTTGAAATGAGTGCCATGGGAGAATTACAGTTCTTTCTGGGTTTGCAAATCAAACAAAAGGCTGATGGAATTTTCATTCATCAGTCCAAATACACAAAAGATCTTTTGGAAAAGTTTGATTTACAAAACTGTAAGCTCTGTTCTACCCCCATGTGCAGCACCACACAACTAGATACAGATCAGAAAGGTAAAGTGGTTGATGAAACACTTTACAGATGTATGATTGGGTCCTTGATGTATTTAACAGCTTCTAGACCAATATTATGTTTACTACATGTGTTTGTGCTAGATTTCAGGCTGCACCTAAGGAGTCTCATTTGATTGCAGTCAAGAGGGTCTTTAGATATCTGCAAGGCACTCCATTCTAGGTTTATGGTATTCTACTAGACATTCTGGCAAATTAGTTGCTTTTTCTGTCAGTGACTATGCAGGGTGTAAGTTGACAAGAAAGTCCACTTCTGGAGGATGCCAATTCTTAGGCAACTGCTTGATTCTTGGCAGAGTAGAAACAACCTCAGTTGCTACATCAACTGCTGAAGCAGAGTACATTGCTGCTGCAAGCTGTACATCTCAGGTACTCTGGCTTCAAAACCAATTATTGGATTATGGCATAACAGAGACTAAGACCCCATTGTTAATGGACGGCTCTTCAGCTCTTTGTATTGTCAAGAATCCTGTCCAGCACTCTAGGACTAAACATATTGAAATCAACACCATTTTATTAGAGATTGTTTTGAAAAAGGTCTGATTGATCCAAAATTTGTGCCTAGTGCTGATGAGCTTGCAGGCATTTTCACTAAGCCCTTGAATAGCACAACTTTCCAAAACCTAGTGCTAAGGCTTGGTATGCTGTAGCTAGACTAAGTGACAACTACTGATGATCTCAGCTCACAAGTACTGATGATCATTAGTTTATTAGTGTCATATATAAGTACTGAAGTTATCCTTCCTTCAGAAGTTTTTAAAACTACTGGAGCTAAGTACTTCTCAATACTCAAGTACTTTATTTGTTAAAACAGCTGATGTAGTTACAACAGCTGATGTAATCACAACAACTGATGTAGCTACAACTACTGATGTCAGATATGCAGATAAGTACTGATGACCAATGAAACGTCTGAAACTCAGATCTAAGTCTGATGAGAAAGTGTGGAGGTCAGACTGAACAGCTGAAAAGCTATGAATGACGAAAATAGCTGATGTGAATTTTCTCTTCAGTCGTTTCTACAACTACTGTTTCTTTAAAACAACTAAAGCCAAAACTATGTCTTCAGTAGTTTACAACTACTAAGACTAACACCAAGTCTTCAGCTGTTTACAACAACTGATGACAAAACCAATGTCTTCAGTAGTTTCACAACTACTGATGACTAATACCAAGTCCTTAGTTGTTTTCACCACCTGAAGTCAAAACTGTCTTCAGTAGTTTTAACTACTGATGACTAAATCAGTGACTTCAGCTGTTTCAACGTCTGACGGTTAAAACCAAGTCTTCAGTTGTTTTATAACAACTGCTGATCACACCAATACGGTCAGCCTTTTCACAACCTCTGAAAGTTAATACCACGTCATCATAGTTTCAACAACTGATGACTCACACCAAAACCTTCAGTCGTTTTCTAACCCGACCCTTTAAATACCTTATCCACCTTCAGAGTTTTTATCTTCTCTTCTCAAACCTAACGTTCAAAAACTCTCTACTTCTCTTCATCAATGGCGACAATGCAACTAAAACCACGACACAACTGTGTCGCACATCTCACCAAATCGCCATACTGGACCAAGTTTCACAACGCCATTGAGTTAATGGTTCAGTCACCCTACAAAACGGCTTTTCTGGTAAATCCCACCATATATGCCGAATCCCTTACCCAATTCTGGACAAACGTCACTCTGGTCTCTGAGGAGAATGACACACAGTCTCTTCAATCGTTTGTCCATGGCCAAAAAGTGGTCATTACTCCAGACACTCTTCGCCAAACCTTAATCTGAATGATGCCACTTTCCCAATTGGTTATCCAAAGGGCACAACAGATCAATCATTTGCCCACCATGGATACCAGGGTAACCTGAGTGCATCTACCATACTGAAGAAACATTTCCCGGATGCCAAACGTCTCATATTTCATATGGTAAATGTATGCCTTGCCTCCAAGACTTCATCATGGGATCAAATGTCCACAAGGTGGCAATAGGTAATGTACTCCATCCTTGAGCAACAACCTTTAAATTTTTCTGAAATACTATTTTTTGAGCTCAAGGATATGGCCCAAAAACAAACTGCTAACCGTTGGATATTATATCCTCGGTTCATAATGGCCATAATTGAAAACCATCTTCAAGCTGAGGGACTTGTTGGCCTGGGAGTCCCTGCTATGGCTGTACTGCCGGAAGTATACTCCCAGCACAACTCTGACCAATCACTGAAAATGGCTGCCAAGCTGCGAAAACCCACGCAGCTGGAACCCACAACCACCACCTCAAAATCCAGTCCCCACCAACCAAAACAAAATGCCCCAAAACCTTATTCAGGGAGATGAGTCCTCTGAAGATGCTCCTGTACCACAAGGCAGGATATACTTGCTGGCTCAAACCCCCAGCAGTATCAGAGACTCTCCAGCCACAACCGCTCAGGATTCCTCTCAAAAGGAGCCTGCAGCAACCACAGAAGGGGTACCCACAAATCTGGGATCTTTCTCATTTGAGGAGATTGCCATTGAAGAGCACCATTCTCCCCAGGTGCACACTGCTTTACCCCCCATCTCCCCATGCAACCGCCCCCCAAAGTCCAACCATTATCATTGCAAACGTGCTGACTCAGCTGCATGCCTCTCCTCCTCCCCAACAACCACCAACAAAGGGGAGAACCACAGCTATTGAGGAAGGGATCACCATGCTTCTGACAACCCACAGCACCGGGGTTTACACGTTCTATCTCCTGGTGTGGATATGGAGATTAGAACATCTAGTGAGGCTGCCACCTCTTCTGAATCAGCACATGATCAGAATGAGGCTGGTAACATAGCTAAGACCTCACTAGAGGCAACAGCTAATGAAGGACATAGTCCTGAGGCTGGAAGTCCCCAGTTCCAAAAAAAGGGGCACATGCTAAAACTGGTCTACACCCAGTGCATGTACATCCTGCTACAAGCAGGAGGTCAGGTGATTCAGCATCTGCTGATGATGACCTGGGCTTCTTTTATGATGTTCTGGCCCAGAACACAATTCTTGAGGAAGAAGTCAGTAGACTACAAAGACTACTTGACCAATTCTCTCAAGAAGCAAGTCCATCTGACACCAAAATAAACCCCAGATGGCACCTTCACCTGAAGGTCTCCCACACACTCAGCCACTCAAAACTTCTAGCCACCAGCTTCTGTTTCTGGCACTGCTTCTCAGGGACAGAACCCCTCTGAGCAAACAGTTGCTATCTTTCAGCAAACCCTACCTCTCATCACCCCAATGATCACAGACATTATGATCAAAACCATGGATGAGAGGCTTCCCTCAATCATACAACCCCTGGTGGAGGAGATTGTGAGCACAAGGCTTTCTGCTACTCAAACCCTTGCAACTAATGCAACCAAAAAAGGGGAGAGTCAGTCAGTGAAAGCAAAGAGGAAGAGCAAACTGAAAGAAAAGGAAACTGAGAAGGAAGAGGAGTCTGTGAAGGGAACCTAAAATGATCAAGTGGGTGAAAGTCATAAAGACTTTCATGTCACATATAAGAAGAGAAGGGTGAAGGAAAAGAGAAAGAACTCCAACTCGATGAGATGATCAATGGCAGATGCTACACATAGTAAATCAATGATGCCATTACTGATCAACTGTATAGACAAGGGTCGATCTATACTGCACAGCTTGACTCAGAGATCAGGAGACTTGAAGTTGAAGAAATTAACTCAAGATGGCAAGTTATGATGCATTAGAAAGAGAGAGACTAGAGATCATGATCAGATTCATTGCAAAATATCTTGGAGATCATTGATCGAGATTAATCATGGACCAGGGACAGTATCTTGCCATAACCTCCAAGATCTGTTCGTCTGAAGCATACACTAAGGGTTTAGTAGTCGAAGCTTTGAATGAGCAGGAGCAGGACTGAGCTAGCCAACACTCAACAGCCACACTCACCTCTAAAATGCTAACTCAGCCTGTCAACATTCCCTCTTCCAAAACAACCACAACACCACAACCCATAAAACCAACTCCCTACCCTCTAAACCAACAGCCGATGATGCACCCAAGAAGAAGAAGAGAAGGGTGTTGAGGCTAGAAGAAGAAGAAGAAGAGGATGATATGGAAGAAGATAGGCTGCCTCTGTCTACAGTCCTAACATTGCCTAAAGCCAAACCCATGCCCATCACTCCCTCCCACCTCACAGATGGAAAATGTGAGAGTAAAGATTGAAGAAGAGCAACAGCAAAGGCTTCATGACGATGAGATGTTGAAAAGCATCGACAAAACTTATGCTGCTTCTTCATCAATAATTAGTATGAAGAAAGAAGCTCTGAGATTGTACACCCTTGCCAACACATTTCAATATTAGAAGGAAAAGGTGAGAGTATGGCCTGATCCTAGGGTGGCTCACAGGATTGTAAAGAAAGACATTCCTTCAAGATACAAAGGCCAAGTAAAAAGGATCGTAGATGAAGAGATCACAGTGGTCCTTGTAGTATCACCTGGGAGATTGTAGAAGATTTCAAGAAGCCTATGAGACTAAACAGCCACCCCCAAAGATGTTAGAGAACAGAGTTATTAAAAAGGGGTTAGTCTACAAGAGGCTTGAGAACTTCAAACAAAATAAGCTCAGTCTGTTACTTGAAGGGACTCATCCTGATGAGTTTGCATACAGACAGATTACAACAGTTGAGCTCAAAATGGCAAACAGGCCAAGTACATCTCAGAGCTGTATGGGCGTGAAGGATTGTTTGATGGTGAAGCTGAGAACCTGACCATGGAAGAACAAATTATGTTTCTCAGAGCGTACACTAGAGAAGCCTACAGGCTTATACATGGGAAGTGAGTCTCATGGATGGGGGAACAGCTTAGTGTCTAATTCCCCAATACAGAGCTCCCATCCATACATTGCCAACCAAATCATCAGAGACTCATTCCCAGGCCAGTGCTTATATGGGTCATCTTCTCAACTGATCAAGAAGGAAAAAGACCAACCATTCTGCCAACAATAAGTGGGACCTTAATAAAGTTAAAGGTTTTGGCTGCATTGGTTCAGGGGGAGTTGTTGGACCAAAAGAACAATGAGCCGGATCAGAAAAACCTTAAGTCCCATAGACGTCACAACAACTACTGAAGACCACAACAGCTGAAGACAATGCTGAAGACAAAGTTGAAGACAAGTGCTGAAGACAAAGTCTGAAGACAAGTGCTGAAGACAAGTGCTGAAGAAAAAGTCTGAAGACAAGTGCTGAAGACAAAGTCTGAAGACAAGTGCTGAAGAAAAAGTTAGAAGACAAGTGCTGAAGACAAAGTCTGAAGACAAGTGCTGAAGACAAAGTCTGAAGACAAGTGCTAAAGACAAAGTCTGAAGACAAGTGCTGAAGACAAAGTCTGAAGACAAGTGCTGAAGACAAAGTCTGAAGACAAGTGCTGAAGACAAAGTCTGAAGACAAGTGCTGAAGACAAAGTCTGAAGACAAGTGCTGAAGACAAAGTCTGAAGACAAATGCTAAAGACAAAGTCTGAAGACACAAGTGCTGAAGACCAAAGTATCAGGCGTTGTCACAACAGCTGAAGAGGTCTTCTTCAGTAGTTGTGACGGTTTACCTTTCAGTAGTTTTATGTTTTATCTGTTTAGTAGTTTGACACAACAGCTAAAGAATACTTCTTCAGTTGTTGTGCTCATCAGTAGTTTTATGTTTTTCAGTAGTTTTGTAAAACGACTGAAGAGCTTGTTCTTCAGTCGTTGTAGTTTCAGTAGTTTCTTATTAGTAGTTTCATATTTTGTACTTAACGCTCTGATATGTTCTCAGTAGTTGTGAACATTTCAGTAGTTTGTTAAGAGTTAGTTATTTTTGTAATAGATCTGCCAGTTGTCACTTTCCCGTGATAACAGCAACGTTTGCACTCTATATAAGGAGTGTCAACCTATTGTAATAGGGGGAATGATTTGATCAGAAATATTTGATATTATAGAAACATTCCTTGTTACAGAAATATATTCTCTCGTTATAACCGTATTTGTTCTTAATGCATATGAGTATCAAATTCTTGCTACAATTTGTCTAATTCTTGTTCTTATTCCGCTGCGTTACGATCTAATACATCAAACTCGTGATCACTGATCCTGACACTTCTAAAGTCATCCGTGATCACTAAATAGTATAAGGTCCTTCCTAGACTCATACACTTGTGGGGCCAAAGAGATCCATATGTAACAAGTGTAGGGGTGTAGTGATGGAGTTTCTTTCCTTAGGCTTGTGAGATACCTTATGTTGATTCCCTTTCAGGCATGCAACGCAATGGTCATCACTTGTAAACTCTTTCTTTGGCATTCTAGTTACCAAATCACTCTTAATAAGTTTATTTATGTTCTTAAAGTTTACATGGCATATTCTTTTGTGCCATAGGAAAGACTCATCACTGTTAGCTTTAGACAGAAAGCATGAAACTTTTCTAGAGGGAGATGTTTCTTGCAAATCCATCTTGTACATGTTCCCTTTCCTAGGGGCTCTAAGCAGAATATGCTCATGAGGAATGACCACCCCGGGCTTGAGAACAATGAACTCATGCTCGGTAAAAAGCATGTTATGATCTGATCACAAAATTAGGATACACTTAAAAGATTGTACCCAAACTCCTTGACAAAGTTTACCTTTTCAATACTGAGCTTACCATTTATGACCTTGCCTCTTCCCGAAATATAACCACGTTCATCTCCTCCAAAGGCAACTGGCCCTTCATCAATCCTTTCAAAGTTCTAGAGTAATGACCTATTGTCTATCATGTGCCTGAAACAACCACTATCAATGATCCAGACATTCTTGTTTGTCTTGAGTTGTCCCTACACAAAGAAAATGATTAGTTACATTTGGAAACCCAAGCCTTATTAGTCTTGGGCTCAGTAATAGAAATAGAAGGTAATGCAACAGTAATAGATCCTATAGTTGTGCTTTGAGGATCTTGATCTGCTGTTGACGGAGAACATCCAGTCACTTGATCTTTCTTTGACTTCAACACCACCTTTGGAAGTTTGGACTTGACCTTCAACAATTAGGAAGCTTTTGGTACTATAGAAGTTTTAATGACTGGACATTCAGAAGATTCTGCAAGTACTGCTGTAGACTTCAGTGCTTGGGAAGTATTCCTTCCTTCCGGACCAAATTTTCTTCCAAAGGCAATTTTCCACTTGCCTTCTTCTTAGTTTTAGAGCTTTCGAAGGAAACAGATTTTCTTCCGAAGCTTGAATCTTCTTGGAACTCTTGGAAGTTCTAGTCTTAGTCATATGAAGAGTACCTTTAGAATTGTATGGACAATCCTTAGCAAGATGAGTAGTACTTTCACACATAACACACTCCATTTTCTTTTTCCAAGAGCCTTCTACTGAGAGCAAGACTGATTTTGGTCACATCCCCTCTCCATCTTCATCTTTGCAATTCAAGACTGTCCTTTTGGGATGAGAACTATTCTTGGAGTTTGATGGTCCAGGCTGTAGTGGTACACGGCAGATTAGTCTTCTTCTTGATGCTGGGATGATTTGAACAAGAACCATAACTCTTTGATGAAGAGTTAAGATCAAAGAGTTAAGACTGATGTCTTCAGTCTTCACCACTTCAAACCCTGCATAGGTAAAAACTTGTTTATGCTTAGAGTCAAAAGTGGCCTTGATCTCTTGAGCCTTCCTAGCTTTTCTTTTGCTCTTTCTGATCAAGTTCTTCTCATCATACTTTGTCATCATAGTCTTCTTCTTCTCCTTAGAAGGATAGTGGCCCTTCTTAGAATCTTCCTCTTCACTCTTCTCTGAGAGATTCTTCACTATCTCTTCTTCATCCTCTTCACTTAAGGGGTCTATGAGAGGAAGCTCATCTTCACAAGTTCCACACCTGGGTGATCTTACAAACAGGATTGTGTGTGGCGGAGCTATCTCATTGGATCCTAGTCCTTGCTTATTTTGATAACACACCTTGTTGTGCATGGATGAGGATATCATGTTCTTGAAGGTCTCTTCTTCAAGAACATATTTTTCTGCCCTGGCTTTGCTGATCACAAGCTCATCCTGACACTCAGTTAGCTTAGTTATGAGATCCTTCATCTGAGTCTTATAATTTGTATGCTCATGTTTTAAAACTGAAATAGTTTTCTCTAAGTCCTCTATTTTCAGTTTATAATCATTTTAGTTTTTCTAAGACCAACCTTTAAAATGTTAAGGACTCAAGATCAGATCTCATTTCCAAGTTGTAGGACCTGTAACTGTTAACTTTAGAAATACATTCAGAGGTACAGAGATGTTCCAATACCTTGGCCTCATCATGATCTGCCATCAATGCTTGGTTTGGAGAAGCATCTTCCACCTGAAAGCTCCAGTCAAAGCCTCCTTCTTCAATAGCAACTACAGCCTGCTGCTTTGGCTTATCAATTTAGGGAGCTTTATCAGTGTAGTTTGGTCTAGACTGTGTTTGGCTACTATTTGTTTTTGGTGCCTTGCACTCCCTTGCAAAGTGGCCCATCAAGTTACAGTTGTAAAACTTGACTTTGCTTTTGTCCAGTCCAAACTTTCAACTGGATGTATTTCTAGGAAACTTTCTTCCTGTCCGCTTGTAGAACTTCTTGGCTCTATGAGTGTGAAGAGTCATCTGCTGGACTATCTTCATGTACTCCAGATCATCTGGATGGATACAATCCATGTCTTCAAGGGTAAAAAGAAAGCTACCACAACTTCATCAGAAGACACAAAGGCTTGAGAAGAGCTTGTCTCTTAGAATGGGCTTCCTTGAGTATAACTCTCCCTTTGTGTCTCTGGGAAGGTGATGAAAGGACCCTTTTGTGAGTTGTCAGGGTAGCATATGAGATGATGTTGGGGTTCTATGCTGTCCTTTTCAACCGCATGAAGGGCAGAGCCCATTTGATTGTTAGAGTTTCCAGATGAACCTTGCATGTTCATCTCTATCTGGTGACCATGGAGAATCCCATATAACTCTATCAGAGTGAGAGTTTTCAGGTTCTCAGTTCTCTTGATAACCATATAGTAGTGTGTCCATTGTCTAGGAAGTGAGGACATGAACTTCCTTACAATGTCTCTGTTTTCGAGAGCAACTCCTCCATCCATTAGGGCATCCACAATCTCAACATACCTGAAGTATTGTTGAGTCATGGTTTCACCTACCGTGAAGGTGAAATTTTCAAACTGTTGCTTCAGGAGATCCTTCTTTTTCTCCTTTGCTTTAGAGGAACCCTCATACATCAGTTTCAATGCATCCCACAACTGTTTAATGTTTTGCATTCTTGAAACCTCTATATACAGAGTTTGGAAGAGCAGTCTGAAGGGCTGTCATGGCCTTCCGATTAATCTCTACTCTCTTTCTGTCTTCATCTGAGTAGTCAGCCATAGCCTTGGGGATCATACCACCACCAGTAGCAGAAGGGGTGCATGGTATGTAAGGTCCATTCTCAACAGACTCCCACATTCTTGAGTCTAAAGACCTGATGAAACCTTCCAATCTTAACACCAGGTATCAAAGTCATCAAGAGTGATCAGTGGGGACTTAGACATGGTTCCAGTTTCCATATCAGATTTGGAAATGACTGCCATTGAAAAGTTAAGTGTTTTGTGTGTGTGAGGGATCTTAAGATGGTGAGATCTTATATCAAGAGCCTGGAAAGCTCTGATACCAAATGCAGGACCGATGAAGGGTGGTCACTTACAACACAACAACACAAAGAGGATATTAACGTGACTAATCAAACAGTGAAACTAGATTAACCACAATAGATGATACTAAGAACACAAGACAGAACATGATAGCAAGACACAAGGAGATGGTTTTCAAAATTGTAGTATATTGCCTTCTAAAGTTCTATTACAAGTGTTACAAAGCATATTCTGAAAGCTATAAGAACATGAGATACTTATACTTCATCCTATAGCCAGCCATACTTTGAAGGCTAGTTGGATACAATTGATTAGACATAAAACAAAATCAATTGTGGAGACAAAAGGCAGGTTGCCTTTTCACTTGTGACAATGACATGTCATAGCTCACATCCTAATATATTACAAAAAGGAAAAAGTACATAAAGTAGAAAGTTACAACACAAGACCTCAATGTACAGTTACCAAAAGCATGGACCTTTTCACCACCTAACATAAGTTGGTGACTTTTCAGAGTTACAGCAGAAAGGGGTCTAGCTTTAAGGAAAAGTACATCAGATAAAGCATGTTGTTAAAAGTCTTCAGAAGAAATCTGTCTTCTAGTGTTGGCTTCGGAAGACTTTGTCTCTGAAGCTTCGGAAGACTTCATCTTTGGCTTCGGAAGATATTGGTCTTGGCTTCGAAATATTTCACACTTAGAATATTTGTGTTGCTTGTGTGAAACTTCCGAAGCACTCTACTTCAGTATACTTGTGAATGCATGCAAGAGAGACTTTGGGTGTTTGGGTTGCATCAGCCTTTTCATATAATCTCTACAGTGCTCTTTGAGTTTTAGGGTATATAAAACTATAAGAAGCAAAATCAAGATCACCTCAGCTAACAAAGTATCTATAGTCTGATCGCAGCTGAAACAGTCACCAAACATCCTGAAATCCAATGTGCTTGATAATTACAACTACTACAACACAAAACCCTAACTAACATAACTAACTTGAGATGCAACAAATCACAAACCACAAACCTAAATTCCACCCATATCAATCACCTAAACACAAGGGCGAAGCTTCATGGGGGCCGGGAGTGGCCCCTGCCCCCCTCCTTTTTTCGTCAGTAGTGTAAATTTTCCGGCTCGCTGGTGTAAATTTTTGGTCCGGTAGTGGAATTGTTTTAATAAATATGATTCCGCCCCCTAAAATAGTTACATTTCACCTTAGCCCCCCTGAGCTTTGGTTCAAGCTCAGCCCCTACCTAAACAATACAATAGTAGGCACAACTATCACGACAAAACACGAGCTACAGTACAAGAAACACAATTCACAAAATAAAACAAATGTAAAAGCGATCAAGCTGATCGAGTGAGGGAGAAACATAGGGCCTACCTAGGGTTATGAAAGGGGCCGATTTTATTGGTGTAAATAGGGACTTCGTCATTAGGTTTGTACTTGTGATCGGGGGCACTTGATTGGACTTGTTGGAGGTAGAAAACCACCAATAACGCCACCGGCAACCACCGGATCACGGATCTTTGGTGTCTGCTACAAAGGTCGAAGATTATGTGAAAAAATATATATGTAATCACTTTTTGGTAAGGTGACAAACTAATTTTTTGATCAACTTTTAACTTTTTAAAAATTAATAAGTATGTTTGGCAAAATTTTGAAAAGTTGATTTCAAAGGGTAATTAATTACTTTTAAGAAGTTAATTGGATTAATTTTTGAGAAGTAACTTTTCAAAAGTTACTTTTCATAAAATAAGCAATCCCAAACATGGGGTATGTGTTGAAGATTGTTATAGGGCTTTTTCAGGTATTTGTTCGGGTATGAACTATGAAATGATGGTTACTCACGTTTCTTTGCCTGTAACAAGAAATATGTATAAAGGAAAAAGAAAATTGAAGTTGGAGCACCTCCCATGCAAACATTTAGCTGCGGGGAATTAATAGGCGTTTGGTACGTGGGATATCAATGGAATTTAATGAAATTGGAATCTGAATTCCATTGGTAATTGTGTTTGGTTTGTAGGAATTCATGGGAATCAGAATTTGAATTCCACTTTGCACATGTTTAGTTGAGAAAAGAATTGGATTAGAATTAATTCACTCAAATTTATTCCAATGAAGGATTTCAAAATCCTTCAAAATGTTGACGGATTTCAAATTTCACTGACCCCTGCCTCCACTACCAGTCACCACCTACCACCCCGTCCACCGCCAACCAATGGTACCGCCAACCTCGACCGCCTACCGCCGCCAACCCTGACCGCCGAGCACCACTGCCCCCCACCCACCTGACCGCCGCCACCCCCTGTATACCACCCCGCCCCCCGCTAACCGCCATTGTTGTCTACCAACCCCCGACCGCCGACCACCATCATCCACTGCAGACCGCCACCACCCCCTACCGCTGAAGACCCCGACCTCCGTTGACGCCGCACAACCCGAACGCCGACGTTCGTCGCCCACTGCCAACCGCTAACCGCTGCCACCTCTAACCATCAACTGTCGCCAACCTTCGTTACCGAACCGTGTCTCGATGTCGGGAGTGGTCGGTTGGTGGCAACAGTGGGTACGGTCGGTTTTCGACAACGGGCGCGGTTGGTGGTCACGGTTGATTGTTAGCGGTGACGGCGGTGGTGATCAGTGGTATGTAACGGCGATGATCGATGGTCATTGAGGTGGTGACCTTTGTAATTGAGGTGGTGACCTTTGTAACATGTGATAAATTTTAATTCCTTTATAAGTGTTTTGTCACTAAAAATACATTTGGAATTTAAATTCCATCAATGGATTCCAATTCCTTGGAATTCCAAATCCTATGAAAAATATTGAATTCCAAATACAATTTCTTTGAATTCCAATTCAAATTCCGATTCCAACTCCAACAAATTCCACGAACCAAGTGCCCCCTAAGGGTATGGATGAGTCAAGATGTCTCAAGAGCTATTAGAGAATGGTTCGAGAAAAAGCTCAAACGGGCCGAGTCTAAACGAGTCGGAGCTCGATCTCATGCCTAAAACATGACTCGATTACTTATCGAGCCAGAGCCCGAGCCTAAGCCTGAGCCTGACATTCAACGCTTGTTTAGGCTCGCAAGCCTAACGAGCCTAGCACGGTTTAGCTTGTTGGACCAAAAGAACCAATGAGCCAGATCAGAAACCCCTTAAGTCCCACAGACATCAAAACAACTGAGGTGGTCTACAACAGCTGAAGACAAAGTCTAAAGATAAAGTCTGAAGACAAAGTCTGAAGACAACAACTGAAGACAAAGTCTGAAGACAACAGCTGAAGACAAAGTCTGAAGACAACAGCTGAAGACAAAGTCTGAAGATAAAGTCTGAAGACAACAGTTGAAGACAAAGTCTGAAGATAACAGCTGAAGACAAAGTCTGAAGACAACAGCTGAAGACAAAGTCTGAACATCAAGTTCTCAGAAGTTGTCACAACAGCTGAAGTAGTTCTCTTCAGTAATTGTGATGGTTTACATTTAGTAGTTTGTAATTAGTAGTTTCTATTATGTAAAACATCTGAAGTTCTTATACTTCAGATGTTATAACTTCACTAATTGTAATGTTAGCTTATACTTAGCTTTTTGTGAAGGTGTCCTCAGTTGTTGTGGACATCTTCAGTAGTTTCGTTTACTTTCAGTTGTTTGTATAAATCAGTTAGATGTCACTATCAAGTGACGTCAGCTGATGTCACATTCCTTATAAAAGGAATGTTGACCTAATTTCCTTTGACGGGAAGCTTGTGCGTGAATGAAAACATTCTTTTTACAGAAAACTCTCTCTCTATAACCGTTACTGTTTGATTGAATATTCATATTACTCTTGCTATAATTTAGTCTAATTCGTGTGCTATTCCGATGCAAATATCAATCTAATTGATCAAACTAGATCTCGATCCTTACAAATGGTATCAGAGCAGGTTAATCATTGATCGATTTAACAATTGATCATTGAAATTGATCTTTTGATATCTAAGTTTGATTGAATTAGCAAATTTGCAAGAATTTGTTAGAGAGGTTGTTTTTTATGTTGCTTCCTGTGAATTAATTTGAGATTCTTCTTGTTTTAAACTGTGTTGTTGAGTTTTTTGAGCTAGATCGGTTAAAATCTCATTGAACCTGTTTGAATTGGTGAAAATGGCTACGTCAATCAATGATCCTCACAATACTGGCTCCTCAACAAAGCCTCCGATGCTTGTTAGGAGTGAGCATAACATATGGCAACGCCGAATGCTCCATCACCTGTCTGTCAACAGTTTAGGTTGTTGGATATATGTGGTTCATGGACCATAAAGCCTATGGTGAGTAATCCGGAAACCAATGAGATGGTTCTAAAGAAGAAAGAGTAATACTCAGATGAAGATCTGAAACTGTTTGAAATTGATGCTAAAGCCCATGGAATTCTGGCCATGGCACTGCCTAATGAAATCTATTCTGGACTTATGCATCATGAACTGCTCATGACCTTGGGTTGCTCTGAAAGAACAATTTGGAGGAACTGATGAGGTCTTGGCAAACAATAGAGAGATCCTTGCCCAGCAATATGAGACATTCTCTCATAGAAAGGGTGAGTCACTGACTCAACAGTTTGAGCGATTTTCCTGTTTGATATCTGAATTGAAAATGGTTAAACATGAATATACGAACAGTCAGATGAACAACAGATTCCTCAGATCCCTTCCTGAGAGGTGGGACACATATACTATTGTCTTACGCTCCAGTGCAAATCTGGACAATCTATCTCTCACCCAACTTCATGGGAAATTGCTAACATTTGAAAGGAGATAGAACAGAAAAGGAAACTAGCTTCATCTGGGAAGCTCACTGATGATTTTGTACCAGGGAATACTGCTCTGGTTGGTCATGAGTCAGAATATGCTGCATCAGAAAGTTCTTATGATGAGCGTATAGATTTCTCTTCAAACAGTAGAGATCATGCTTTTGTTGGTGTTGATAGTAACTCAGGGTGTAATAGTGATAATTTGTGCTTTTTGATGGATGATTTGAAAGGAATTGCTGATGATGATTTGGAAGAGATGGATATTTTGAGCCAAATGGCATTAGTTAATATCAGATCTCAAAATTTTACAAAAGGACAGGTAGAAAATTTCCTGGTCTCTCTAGAAAAACCAAAGTTGGTTTTGACAAGAGCAAGTTGAGGTGTCACAAGTGTCTTAGACTTGGACATTTTGCAAGAGAGTGTAGATCATCTGGATCTAACTCTTCTGCACCCTTTGTGACCTTTCCAGGCAATAGTTCACAAATCAAAGGGCAACATTCTACCAGTTCTGGTCATCATTCACCAATTCAATCATCTCCTGCATATTTTGTTCCTCAAGGTCAAATGCCATATCCTTATCCCTGTTTTTACATGCCTTAGTCCAATCAGGTTCCAGTTCCCATAGCTCAACAACCTCATGCCCTACCTGAGCCTCAACCATCTCAATTAAGTCAACAATATCAATCTCAATCACATCAAAGCTTTTTCACTCCTGGAGTTGTTGACTGGAGTATCTTACCAGATGATCTTTCTGGTTATTCTGAACAAGTGTTTTCTGGTGCTGGTCAACATGGTGGTGAAAATCTTTTGGAAATCTTGCTCTTATGGCCCTGGAGTCTACTGATGGTTCATGTTCAAATGCTTCATCATCACAGGTACCACAAGTATCTTCTGAGGCTAAGGCCAAGTTATGTTCTGAGTCATGCATAGCTGCTTTTGCCTCAATCAGAGAAGCAAATGTAGCTTTAATTAATCAAAATCTTGACCTAGAGAAAGTGATTTCTAAAAGAAAAGCTGAGTTTGAATTTGTTTTAAAAGAAAAAGATGATGAGATTTACAAATTAAAATGCCAAATCACTGATGAAAAGGCAAAGATAGAGGTCATCTTAGAAAATCATAAGAATCTCAAAGAAACACTTGCAGTTACTCAGGTAGAGTGTGAACGCTGGGTAACATCTTGCAAGGGGTTTGAAATGCTTCTCAGTAAGCAAACAGCTTCAAATGTGAAGTTTGGGATTGGGTATAATCACACTGAACCTCCTACAGATTTTACTCCAAAGACAGAAGTAAAATCTGAAGGTGAAATCAATTCCCAAACCACATCATCATGTGTCTCATCCTCAAGTGATAATGCAAAATCAGAGGATGAAGTCAGTAATACTACCTCAGCTACTCAATTTGCTGATGGTCTTACTATTGATGAACACATGATCAAAGAAAAGCTGAGCACTTCAGGTGTTGTCTCACAAGGTTTGACAACTGCTGAAGAATCTATCAGGAAATCCAAATGTATTGATAGAAAACTTCTGAAGAACCAGTCTTTAGTTGTTACAAATCCTTCAGTACTTCACATAAGTACTGAGAGGAAGAAAGTACTAAAGAACACACCTTCAGTAGTTTCATCTTCATCAGCAGTTGAACAACAGAAGATGAAGAAAAAGTCATGTGAAACATGTGGTCTATTCAATCATCTCACTGATGAATGTTGGTACAGAAAGGGTTCCAAATTTAACAAAGATAAAATCATTAAAAAGAAAATTAATAAAATGAAAGATGAATTTGAAACCAAGTTTGTGCCACAAACATCTCAAACTGATAACCCAAAGCATTCACAAAAATCTAAAAAGAAGGAAGGGGTTTATCATAAAACAGCTGAAAATATTCCTCAAGGAGTATCAAAACACCAGACTAAGTCTGTGTCTTTCAAAAAGGAGGACATGGTGAGTCACAGGAACCAATCAAATACAAGTACTGATGTGTCTGCTGAACTGAAGGCTTTAACAACCAATCAGACACAACTTGTTATGATGGTTCAACATCTATTGGGGAGAGTTAATCAAATAGATGTACCTGTGATTAAACCACTAAAAAGGAAAACTAAGCCAAATTCAAAGGAATCCTTTTCAGCACCATCTCCACCTTCAAAGGCTGTTAATCATGACAAATCAGTTAGTATAAACTCTGTTGATGAGAATAGACCCGAAACCAAAATGGTTTGGGTCTCAAAAGCTAACTAGTTTATTGTGACAAATGCAGGGTTCTTCAGCATGCCATAGAAGCATCTGGTATGTGGACAGTGGAGGATCTATGCATATGACAGGGAACATTCTCTTCTTCATGACTACTCTCAAGGAAAGAAGGGATTTGTATCTTTTGGTAATGATGCTAAGGGTTACATCATCGGCAAAGGCTTTGTGTCAAATGGTGAGATAAGATTTGATGATGTTAACCATGTGGAGAATCTCAAGTACAACTTGTTGAGTGTCAGTCAAATGTGTGATAAAGGGCATGTTGCACTTTTCACCAGCCAGAACTATCAGATTTTCTTCTTCCAATGTTTTGAGAATGATTGACAAGATATTGGATGAATATACTCTCCTGAAGGCCAACAGGATTGGAAGATATATGCCTTAGACTTATCAAAGAAAATTTATCTAAAAGGCCATCCATGTCTATTCTCCAAGGCCTCTCCTCAGGAATCTAAAATATGGCACAGAAGGCTTGGTCATGTGAATCTTAAAAACATGAACCAGCTGATCCATCATGGTTTAGTGAGAGGTCTGCCTTTAAAGGAGTTCAACTGTGATGACCTGCTCTGTTTGTTAAAAGGAAAGCAACATAAAGTATCATTCCCTCCAATAGAAGAACCAAAGTCAACTGCCTGCTTGCATTTACTGCATATGGATCTTTTTGGTCCAGTAAGAGTGATGAGCATGGCAAAGAAAAAATACTGTCTGGTAATTATGGATGATTATTCCAGATTTGTATGGACTTTCTTCTTACATTCAAAAGATGAGGCTGGTCAAATCATCATCTACTTGTGTTGCATGTGGAAAAGCAGTATTCTCTTTCTGTCAAGTGTGTGAGGAGTGATAATGGCACAGAATTTAGAAATCACACACTTGAGAATTCTATCTCTCTAAGGGAATCAAGAGGCTGTTTAGCATTCCAAGAACTCCTGAACAAAATGGAGTGGTGGAGAGAAAGAACAGGACCCTTATTGAAGCCGCAAGGTCAATGTTGGCTGATTCTGGTTCGCCACTAACCTTTTGGCTGAAGCTGTCAACACAGCTTGCTATGTGCAAAATAGAGTGGTAGTAAATCAGAGGTTGATGAAGACTCCTTATGAAGTGTTACATCATTTGGCTCCTCTGATTTCCTTCTTTAGAGCATTTGGTGTCCTTATTATATTCTTAACACAAAGGATCCACTTCAGAAGTTTGAATCAAAGTGGATGCAGGGTACTTTATTGGGTATTCATCTACTTGCAAGGCATACAGAGTTTTCAATTGCAGAACAAAGATAGTTGAAGAAACCTTGCATGTAAAGTTCAATGAATCCCCAAAGGAGAAAATCCCACAAAACCCTGTGGAGTTATTTGATTTGGACATACTGCAATATGTTCCTTATCAGTCTCCAGTTGTTGCAGGTTCTGTGAATCCATCATCTCCTGCCATTAGTTATCCATCTGTTGGTAAATGCAAGTTTTAGTGGTCAACTGCCTGAGTCTACTAAGCTTGATGTTCATGTAGCTTCAGCAGCTCCATCCACAACAAATGCTGATGAGATATCTAGATCCTCTACTTCTTTGAATTACCATCTCATTCTAGGTTTCAAGAGTCTGAATCACCATCTGTTGCTGCTAAATCACCTACAAACACTTGCACAGATCTTATTGAGTATCAAGAACTGAAGAATCACCCCATGTCTCAGATCATTGGTGACATCAATGCTGGTGTCTCAACTAGAAGTCAATTGTCCAATTTTTACTTTTATGCTCTCTTCATCAGTCAGCAAGAGCCAAAAACTATCATATTTCATTAAGAGACAATGTATGGGTTGAAGCTATGCAACTTGAGCTTCTTCAGTTTCAAAAGCAGCAAGTGTGGGAACTGGTTCCTCTACCCCAAGCTAAGTGTGCAATAGGCACTAAATGGGTGTTTAGGAATAAAACTGATGAAAAAGGCCAATTTGTCAAGAACAAGGCCAGACTGGTTGTACAGGGGTTTTCACAGGAAGAAGGTATTGATTATGATGAAACCTTTGCCCCTGTAGCCAGACTGGAGGCAATCAGATTGTTCTTAGCTTATGCTGCCTTCCATAATCTTAAAGTTTTTCAAATGGATGTCAAAAGTGCATTCTTATATGGTAAAATAAAAGAAGAAGTTTATGTGTGTCAACCACCAGGTTTTGAAGATCATAACATCCAGATTGGGTGTATAAGCTTGATAAGGCTCTTTATGGGCTAAAACAAGCTCCCAGAGCCTGGTATGAAACATTGTATAACTTTCTTCTTTAAAATAATTTCACTAGAGGCTCCATAGATAAAACTTTGTTCACTAAGAAAGTAGGCATGCATAAGCTCCTTGTTCAAATTTATGTAGATGATATCATTTTTGCATCCTCTGATCCACAGTTGTGTGATGCCTTTACTGTGTTGATGCAACAAAAGTTTGAAATGAGTGCCATGGGAGAATTACAGTTCTTTCTGGGGTTGAAAATCAAACAAATGGCTGATGGAACTTTCATTCATCAGTCAAAATATACAACGGATTTATTGAAAAAGTTTGATTTACAAATTGTAAGCCCTGTTCTACTCCCATGTGCAGCACCACACAACTGGATGCTGATCAGAAAGGTAAAGCAGTTGATGAAACTCTTTACAGATGTATGATTGGTTCCTTGATGTACCTTACAGCTTCTAGACCAGACATTATGTTTGCAACTTGTGTCTGTGCTAGATTTCAGGCTGCACCTAAAGTATCCCATATGATTGTAGTCAAACGGATCTTTAGATATTTGCAAGGAACTCAACCTCTAGGACTTTGGTATTCCACTGGGCACTCTTGCAAATTAGTTTCTTTCTCTGATAGTGACTATGCATGGTGTAAATTAACCAGAAAATCAACCTCTGGTGGATGCCAATTTCTAGGCAACTGTTTAGTTTCTTGGCAGAGTAAGAAATAAACTTCTGTTGCTACATCCACTGCTGAAGCAGAGTACATTGCTGCTGCAAGTTGTACATCTCAGGTACTCTGGCTTCAGAATCAATTACTGGATTATGACATTACAGAGACTAAGACTCCTTTACTGATGGATAGTGCTTCAGCTCTTTGTATTGTTAAGAATCCTGTCGAGCATTCTAGGACCAACATATTGAGATCAGACATCATTTTATCAGGGATTGTTATGAAAAAGGTCTGATTGATCCAAAGTTTGTCCCTAGTGCTGATGAGCTTGCAGATATATTTACTAAGCCTTTGGACAGTGCAACTTTCCAAAATCTAGTGCCAAGGCTTGGTATGCTGCAGCTGGAATGATTTGATAACTACTGATGATCTCAGTTCATAAGTATTGATGAGCATTAGTATACAGTTGTCAAAAATAAGTACTGAAGTTATTTTATCTTCAGCAGTTTTCATAACTACTAAAGACTAATTACTTAAAAGTACTTAAGTACTTTATTTGTTGCAAAGTACTAATGTGGTTACAACCACTGATGTCTGTTTTAATAGATAAGTACTGATGACCGATGAAACATCTGAAAATCAGATAATCTGCTGAGTAAGTGTTAAGGTCAAATGAAACACTGAGATATGTGAATTGACGACAACAACTGATGAGTAATTTTATTCTTCAATTGTTTCAAACAACTACTGTTTCATTTCAAAACAACTGAAGCCAAAACCAAGTCTTCAGTAGTTTCTAACTACTGATGACAAACACCAAGTCTTCAGTTGTTTACAACATCTGAAAGTTAAAACCATGTCTTCAGTTGTTTTCTAACAACTGATGACTAACACCAAAACTTTTAGTTGTTTTCTTTCAGCCGTTTCATAACCTATAAATACCTAACCCTAACTTCAAACTTTTCATAAATCGATTTCCGAACGTTCATCTTCCATTAATGGCGACCTTGCAAATCAAACCACGACACAACTGTGTTGCCTACTTCACAAAATCGACCTTTTGGACTAAGTTTGATGATGCCATTGATTTGATGGTTGATTCCCCGTATTGAACTGCTTTTCTTCTGAATCCAACCATCTGTCCCGATACCCTTCGCCAATTCTGGACAATGTCACCATCCATACTGGTGAGAATGATGTCGCGATCACTCTCCAGTCATTTGTAAACCAGCAGAAGGTGGTAGTCATTTGTAAAGATCTGGCAATGAAACCTGTGGCTAACATATGGCTATTATATCCAAGGTTTCTTATGGCCATAATCATGAATCAGTTAAAATCTGATGGCCCTGTTGGCCTGGGAGTCCCTATTGTGGCAGTTTTGCCAGAGGTATACGCCAGGCACAACTCTGATCCACACCTCAAAGAGGCTGCCAAACTGCTAAAACCCAAGCAGAAGGAACCCATAGCCTCATCCTCCAGATCCAAAGTCCCCTCCAAACTACATTCCAAACAAACCAAACAGGCTATTCAGGGAGTTGAGTCCCCTGATGATGCCCCTGCAACACAAGGCAGGATGAAACTATGGGTCGTAATCACCCTGTAGTTTCCAAGACTTTACCAGCTGAAACCGCTCAGGTATCCTCTCAACAGGATCCTGATGCAACCAAAAATGGGGAAACCACATTACTGGATTCTCTCTCACTTGAGAAAATTGTCATTGAAAAGCACCATTCGCCCCAGGTGCAATCCTCTTCACACCTATCTCTCACTGAAGCCACCCCTACAAGCCCAACTGTGGTTATTGCACAAGTGCTGACTCAACTACATTCCTCTACCCCTCCCCAGAAACCTATTACCACTGGGCAAACCTCAACAGTTGAGGGAGAGGATTATAATGTGGCTGATAACCCATAGCACAGGGATTACAGATTCCAATCTTCCTGTGTAGAGGAGGAGATTAGAACATCTGGTGAAGCTGCCTCTTCTCCTGTTTCAGCACATGATTAGGATGAAGATGGTATCATTTCTAAGTCCTCACCAGAGGCAACTGCCATTGAAGGACATCATCCTGAGGCAGGAAGTCCCCAGTTCCAAGAAATAGGGGCACATGTGAATACTGATCTACACTCAGCATATGTTCATCCTGATTTCATCAGGAGGTCAGATGATTCGGCAAAGACTGATGATGACCTGGGCTTTTTCTTTGATGTTCTAGCCCACAACACCATTCTTGAGACTGAGGTATGCAGACTATAAGAATTGCTTGCCAAAATGTCACAAGAATCAAGTCCATCTGCCCACATTCACCCACAGATGGCAGTTTCTCCTAATACTATCCCAAACACAAAGCCACTCCCAACAAATTTGCCACCAGCCTCTGATTCAGGCACCATTTCTCAGGGTCAGAACCCCTCTGAGCTAATGGTTGCTGCCTTTCAATCATCCTTACCTCAAATCACTTTCATAATCACAAACATTATGCATCAAGCCATTGATGAGAGGCTTTCCTTAGATATTCAATCCTTAGTTGATGTTGTTGTTTCTCAAAGACTTTCTGACATTCACACCCCTGAACCCAATGCAACCAAAAAGGGGGAGTCTAAGTCAGTGAAAGTAGACAAAAGAAAGAGAGTTGAAGAAGAAGAAGAAAAAGAGAAGAAAGAAAAGGAAATGATCACCTACAAGAGAAAGAAAAGCTCTGAACAAACTGAAGGTGAGAAAAGGATAGAAGACCTGATCAAAGAAGCTGATGAGCAACATAGCAGATCTATGGATAAGATTATTGATCAACTTTTCAGATAAGGATTTAACACTACCAAACTTGACTCTGAAATCAGAAGGCTAGAGATTCAAGAGATTGAACAAAGATGGGCAAGTTGGAGTGAGAAAGAAAGGGAAAGGCTAGAAGCTATGGCAAGATTTATATCAAAACATCTGGGAAGATCAATCATTGAAGTAAAATCATGGTCCAGAGACAGTATTCTGGAGATAACCACCAGAATCTGTTCTTCTGAAGTATTCAACAAAGGATTGATCATAGAAGCCCTTGATGAAGTTGGTGCTGGGAAAAGGTCTGATATGGCTAAGTTATCCAAAGCTTCACTCACAACCAAAATGCTAAAACAACCTGCACAATCTCCTACACCTAAACAACCACCCTGACAACCCTCAAAACCAACTTCTTTACCCAAGAAACCTACTCAACCCACTACCAATGATGCACCCAAGAGGAAGAGAAGGTGTTGAGGATGGAAGAAGAAGAGGATGATGAGGATGATAGTCTGCCAATCTCTATTGTTCTTAAAATAAAGATGCCTGAGCCCAGGAGTCACCAACAACAATCACACCTGACTTCCAAAGGCAAATGGTAAAAGTCAAACTTGAAGAAGAAGAACAACACAAACAACATGATAAGCAGCTGTTAAGGATGATTGATAAATAGTTTCCTAAGTCTTCATCCATACAAGCTATGAAGAAACATGCTCAGAGGTTGTATGCTCTCAGATTTATATTTCAATATCAAAAAGAGAGAGTGAGAATTTGGCCTGATCCCAGAGTAAGTGACAGAATTTATAAAAAGAAGATTCCAAGTAGATACAATGGCCAAGTAAAAAAGATTGTAGATGTTGTGATAATGCTGCCCATTGTAGTGTCACCCTGGGAAATCCTTGATGACTTCAAGAGAGCTTACAAGTCTAAGATGACTCCACAATCTTTACTAGAAACAAAATGGTAAAGAAGGGGTTGATCTACAAGAAGCTTGAAGAAATAAGAAGAAATGAACTCTAGTTGTTGCTTGAAGGCACTCATCCTGATGAGTTTGCATATAAAGAAATAACGACTGTGGAGCTGAAGAATGGAAAGCATATTAAGTACTTATCAGAGTACTATGGCCTGAGTTCTTCTTTGAAAGTGAAGCTGAAGAACTCACAATGGAAGAACAAGTTGTTTTCCTTGAGGCCTATGTCAGAGAATCTTACAGACTTATCATTGGGAAGTAGGTTTCATGGATGGGGTAACAGCTCTGTGTCCAATTCCCCAAGACAGAGTTCCCATTCATCCTTTGCCAATCAAACCTTCTGAAACCTCTTCCCTGGCCTGAGCTTAATTTGAAAATTTCTAAGCTGATACAGATAATGTTTCTGCCAATAAGTGGGATTTCAATAATCTTATAGGTTTTGGCTACATTGGTTCAGGGGGAGTTTGTTGGACCAAAAGAACCAATGAGCCAGATCAGAAAAACCTTTAAGTCCCACAGACATCAAAACAACTGAAGTGGTCTACAACAGCTGAAGACAAAGTCTAAAGATAAAGTCTGAAGACAAAGTCTGAAGACAATAGCTGAAGACAAAGTCTGAAGATAACAGCTGAAGACAAAGTCTGAAGACAATAGTTGAAGACAAAGTCTAAAGACAAAGTCTGAAGACAACAGCTGAACACAAAGTCTGAAGACAACAGCTGAAGACAAAGTCTGAAGACAACAGCTGAAGACAAAGTCTGAAGACCAAGTTCTCAGAAGTTGTCACAACAGCTGAAGTAGTTCTCTTCAGTAGTTGTGCTGGTTTACATTTTAGTAGTTTGTAATCAGTAGTTTTATATTATGTAAAACATCTGAAGTTCTTATACTTCAGATGTTATAACTTCAGTAGTTGTAATGTTAGCTTATACTTAGCTTTTTGTGAAGGTGTCCTCAGTTGTTGTGGATATCTTCAGTAGTTTCGTTTACTTTTAGTTGTTTGTATAAATCAGTTAGATGTCACTATCAAGTGACGTCAGCTGATGTCACATTCCTTATAAAAGGAATGTTGACCTAATTTCCTTTAACGGGAAGCTTGTGCGTGAATGAAAACATTCTTTTTGCAGAAAACTCTCTCTCTATAACCGTTACTATTTGATTGAATATTCATATTACTCTTGCTATAATTTAGTCTAATTCGTGTGCTATTCCGCTGCAAATATCATTCTAATTGATCAAACTAGATCTCGATCATTACATAGCTTATTTCTAATCTTTTTAGAAATAATTTTCATTACCCCTTCTTTAATTGAGTTCAACCTTAATTCATCATGCCGTTGAATTATCTAACGTGAAGTGACTTTAGGTTTTAAGGGTTAGTTTAAGGGTTCTCATACACAAGATTCACCGAGCTTGTGTTTGATCTTAAGCTACATTTGAATGAATTGAGCCTTGTCGAGCCAATCTTGATCTTTTTATCACTTCACAAGCTGAGATCAAACAAAGCTCGAGCTCGAGATATTCCAATAAGCTGAGCTTGAGTACGTTTCTAGTTGGTCTACGTATCAACAGAAATCTTGCTTGAAAATGAGTCGGGTTAAATATAATAAGTTTTCATTCTAAGGTATAATTTCGAATTACTCCACGTTTCAACGTAATTTGTTGAAAACAAGTTGGGCTTATTGTAGTCTATACTTTATTACACAATAGATGGCTCCTCCATTCGTGTTTATTTTTACGTATATTTTGAGTTTGTCTATGTTTCGATGTAAAGTTTGTTTGGAATCATGTCATGTTGTTGGACCAAAAGAACCAATGAGCCTGATCAGAAAAACCTCTAAGTCCTACAGACATCACAACAACTGCTGAAGACTTGATCAGCTGTTGTAACAAAGTCTGAAGATCAACAGCTGAAGACTAAAGTACTGAAGACTTCAACAGCAGAAGACCAAAGTCTGAAGATCAACAGCTGAAGACTAAAGTACTGAAGACTTCAACAGCTGAAGACTTCAACAGCTGAAGACCAAAGTCTGAAGATCAACAGCTGAAGACTAAAGTACTGAAGACTTCAACAGCTGAAGACTAAAGTACTAAAGACTTCAACAGCTGAAGACCAAAGTCTGAAGATCAACAGCTGAAGAACAAAGTACTGAAGATCAACAGCTGAAGTACAGAGACTGAAGACATCAGCTGATGACAACAGCTGAAGTTCAAGTACAAGTACTGAAGCCTTCAAAGTTTGTTACAACAGCTGAAGAAGCACTCTTCAGTTGTTGTGATGGTTTCCTTTCAATAGTTTTCTTTTTGTTTCAGTATTTGTAAAACAACTGAAGAGCATGTTCTTCAGTCGTTGTAGTTTCAGTAGTTTCTTTTCAGTAGTTGTAGTGATAGTTAACACTTAGCATTTTTGTAAGAAGATGTCAGCTGTTTGACATCTTCAGTAGTTGTGTTAACTATCAGTAGTTTGAATAAATTCTGTTAGATGTCACTATCAAGTGACATCAGCAGACGTCACATCTCTTATATAAGAGGTGTTGACCTAATTGTATGTGTGACATTCTGTTACCACGAAAGCAAATATTGAATGAAATATCTTTTGCAGAATTCTCTGTCTATAACCGTTTGTTCTTACCTTGAATATCTTTTGTGTTCTTGTGAATTGGCTAATTCATTGTTTGATTTCCGCTGCTATACTCTCTAATCAATCAAACGTAGATCACTGATCCTAACAAATGGTATCAGAGCTGGTTAATCATTGATCGATCTAACAATTGATCATTGAAACTACTATTTGATATCTATGTTTGATTGAATTAGCACATTTGCAAGAACTGGTTATAGATTATTGAATTTCTGCCGCTTTCGTTTATTCGTTTTGAGATCTCTCTTGGTTCAATTTGGTTTGTTGTGTTTTGTTCTAGATCTGCTATAGCTTAATTGAATTTGGTTGAATCTGAGATTACTACTCCTTCTAATGACCCACACAATACCGGTTCCTCAACCAAGCCTCCGATGCTGGTTAGGACTGAGTATAACATATGGAAACGAAGGATGCTTCATCACCTGTCTGTTAACAGTTCAGGTTGTTGGACATCTGTGGTACATGGACCACATAAGCCTATGGTGAACAATCCGGAAACCAATCAAATGGTTCCGAAGAAGAAGGAGCAATACTCAGATGAAGATCGGAAACTGTTTGAGATTGATGCTAAAGCGCATGGTATTCTGGCCATGGCTTTGCCCAATGAAATCTATTCAGGGCTTATGCATCATGAAACTGCTCATGACCTCTGGAATGCACTGAAGGAACAATTCGGTGGCACGGATGAGGTCTTAGCAAACAACAGAGAAATCCTCGCCCAACAATATGAGACATTCTCTCATAGAAAGGGTGAGACACTGACTCAACAGTTTGAGCGTTTTTTCTGTTTGATCTCTGAGCTGAAAATGGTGAAACAGGAATACACCAATAGCCAGATGAATAACAGATTCCTCAGATCACTGCCTGAGAGATGGACACATACACTATGTCCTACGCTCCAGTGCAAATCTGGATAGCCTATCTCTCACCCAACTTCATGGGAAACTGCTTACATTCGAAAGAGAGATAGAGCAGAAAAGGAACTGTCATCATCAGGAAAGCTCACTCATGACTTTGTACCAGGGAACACTGCCTTGGTTGGTCATGAGTCAGAATATGCTGCATCTGAAAGCAATTATGATGAGCATATTGATTTCTCTTCAAACAGTTCTGATCATGCATTTGTTGGTATTGATAGTCATTCTGGCAGTAATAGTGACAATCTATGCTTCATCATGGATGATCTGAAGGGAATTGCTAATGATGATTTAGAAGAGATGGATATTCTAAGCCAAATGGCCTTAGTTAATATCAGATCTCAAAAGTTCTACAAGAGAACTGGCAGGAAATTTCCTGGACTCTCTGGCAAAACCAAAGTTGGTTTTGACAAGAGTAAGTTGAGGTGTCACAAATGCCAAAGGCTTGGACACTTTGCAAGAGAGTGTAGATCAACTAGATCTAACTCTTCTGCACCCTTTGTGACTTTTCCTAGCACTAGTCCACAAAACAGAGGGCAACATCCTGCTGGTTCTGGTCATCATTCACACCCTGTATCTCTCGCATACTTTGTCCCCCAGGGTCCAATGTCATATCCTTTTCCCTGCTATTACTTGCCTCAGCCAAATCCGGTTCAAGCTCCAATTGCACAACAACCACAAGCATTACCTGAACCTCAACCTTCCAATCTCATCAACAAACTCAACCTCAACAACACAGCTTTTTCACCCCAGGAGTTGTTGACTGGAGTAGTTTACCAGATGATATGTCTTGTCATGAACAACTGTTCTCTAGTGCTGGTCAACATGGTGGTGACAGTCCTTTTGGAAATCTAGCTCTTATGGCTTTGGAGTCTGCTGATACTTCATCCTTTAATGCCTCTACACCACAGGTATCACAGGTATCCTCTGAGGCAAAAGCCAAACTATGTTCTGAAACATGCATAGCCGCATTTGCATCTATTAGAGAAGCAAATGTAGCTTTAATTAACAAGAACATTGAGCTAGAACAAACAATTTTCAAAAGAAAAGTTGAATTTGAGTCTGTGCTTAATGATAAAATGATGAGATTTACAAACTTAAATGCCAAATCACTGATGATAAGGCTAGGGAAGAGATACTTCTAGAGAAGTACATAGACCTCAAAGAAACACTTGCAACTACCCAGGTAGAGTGTGATCGATGGGTAAATTCTTGCAAGGGTTTTGAAATGCTTCTTAGTAAGCAATCTGCTTCCAATGTGAAGTTTGGCATTGGTTATAATCACACTGCTCCTCCTACAGATTTTACTCCCAGAGCAGAGGTAGAATCTGATGGTGAAAGCAATAACCAATCCTTTTCATCATGTTATCTACTATCTGATACAGCACCATCAGAATTAGAAGTCAGCATTCATTCCTCTCAGAACCTATCAGCTGATGTTGATGGTTCAAATGCTGACACTCACATGATCAAAAAGTTGATCACTCCAGGTGATATTTCACAAAGTACTGAAAGTACTAAAAAAATGTCATAACACCTGGAGAACAAGCCCAAACTACTGCATGTACTAAAGGGAAGAAAACTGCAAGTAGAAAGGGTGGGAAAACTACTGAAGAAGATATCAAGAAAGCAGGTACTAAAGGGAAGAAAACTGCTAATACTGATAGCAAACTGCTAAAGAACAAGTCTTCAGTAGTTTCATCTTCTTCAGCAGATGATCAACTTAAGATGAAGAAAAAGCCATGTGAAATATGTGGCTTATTCAATCATCTTACTGATGATTGCTGGTATAAAAAGGGCTCCAAACTCAAACATAATGAAAACATTAAAGAGAAAATGGATAAAATGAAAACTGAGTTTGAAACCAAATTTGTACCAATAACATCAAAACCTGTGACCCCAAAATCCAAAAAGAAATCCAAAACGAAAGGGGTTAAACAGGCAACAGCTGAGGTCGCTCAAAGAGAGATGGTACAACACAGGAACCCATCAAACTCAAGCACTAATGTGTCTGATGAGCTGAAGGCTTTATCACAAAATCAGACACAACTTGTTATGATGGTTCAACATCTATTGGGGAGAGTCAACCAATTAGATGCTTCTGTGTTGAAACCACAAAGAAGAAAATCCATGCCAAAGGATTCTTCTTCTTCACCATCTCCATCCCCTCAGGTTGTTATTCATAGCAAGTCTGTTAGTTTACCATCTGTTGATATGACCAGACCCAAAACCAAAAAGGTTTGGGTCTCAAAAACTAACTAATTGTTTATGATTGCAGGGTTCTTCAACATGCCAAAGTAGCATCTGGTATGTAGACAGTGGGGGATCTATGCATATGACAGGGAACAGCTCTCTTCTTCATGACTACTCTCAAGGAAAGAAGGGGTTTGTTTCTTTTGGCAATGATGCTAAGGGTTACATCATTGGAAAAGGCTTTATTTCCAATGGAGAAATAAAGTTTGATGATGTTAATCATGTGGAAAATCTCAAGTACAATCTCTTGAGTGTCAGTCAAATGTGTGATAAAGGCCATGTTGCTCTTTTCACCAGTCAGAACTGCAGGATTCTGTCATCCAAAGTTCTGAATCTGATTGATAAGGTGTTGGATGATTACACTCTCCTGAGGGCCAACAGGACAGGAAGAGTGTATGCCTTAGATCTTTCCAAGAAAATAGATCTCAGAGGCCATCCTTGCCTATTTTCCAAAGCCTCTCCTCAGAATCTAAACTGTGGCACAGAAGGCTGGGTCATGTTAATTTCAAAAACATGAATTAGCTGATCCACAATAGTTTAGTGAGAGGTTTACCAATAAAGTAGTTCCACTATGATGAAACCTGCACTGCTTGTTTAAAAGGAAAACAGCACAAAGTCTCATTCCCTCGTATTGAAGTGCCTAAGTCCACTGCCTGCTTGCAATTATTGCATATGGATCTATTTGGTCCTGTGAGAGTGATGAGCATGGCAAAGAAGAAATACTTTCTGGTAATTGTGGATGATTACTCCAGATTTGTATGGACTTTCTTTCTGCATTCAAAGGATGAGGTTGCTCAGAAGATTATCAACTTTGTGTTGTATGTTGAGAAGCAGTATTCCCTTTCAGTCAAGTGTATAAGGAGTGACAATGGAACTGAATTCAGAAACCATACACTTGATGAATTTTATCTTTCAAAGGGAATCAAAAGGCAGTTTAGCATCCCAAGGACTCCCGAACAAAATGGAGTAGTGGAGAGAAAGAACAGGACCCTAATTGAAGCTGCAAGGTCTATGTTGGCTGACTCTGGTTTGCCACTGACCTTTTGGGTTGAAGCTGTTAACACAACTTGCTATGTGCAGAATAGAGCCTTAGTAAATCAGAGGTTGATGAAGACTCCATATGAAGTTCTACATCACTTGGCTCCTCTAATTTCATTTTTCAAAGCATTTGGGTATCCCTGTTTTATTCTCAACACAAATGATCAACTCCAAAAATTTGATCCTAAGGTGGATGCAGGGTATTTTGTTGGTTATTCATCTACTTGCAAAGCATACAGAGTCTTCAACTGCAGAACAAAGATAGTTGAAGAGACTTTGCATGTGAAGTTTAATGAATCTCCAAAGGACAAGATTCCACAAAACCCTGTGGAGTTGTTTGTTTGGACATACTGCAATATGTTCCTTATCAACCTCCAGCTGTTGCAGATCATGTGGATAAATCATCTTCTGCAGCATGTTTTCCACCTGGTGGTATTGATGATGATGATAATATCAATACTCACCTATTCAAGTTTAGTGACCAACTGCCTGAGTCAGCTAAACTTGATGTTCCTGTAGCTTCAGCAGTTCCATCCACAACAAATGCTGATGAGATTTTTGATTCCTCTACATCTTTTGAGTTACCATCAAATTCTTGGTTTCAAGAGTCTGTATCAACATCTGCTGCTACTGAAGGTTCTACAAACACTTGCACAGATATCATTGTTTATCAAGAGCTGAAGAATCACCCAATGTCTCAAATCATTGGTGATATCAATGCTGGAGTTTCAACAAGAAGTCAATTGTCTAACTTCTGCTTCTATGCTCTCTTCATCAGTCAGCTAGAGCCAAAGAATTATCATGTTGCTTTGAGAGACAATGGATGGGTTGAGCCATGCAGCTTAAGCTACTTCAGTTCAAGAAACAGCAAGTGTGACCCCCAGGTAAGTGTGCAATAGGCACTAAATGGGTGTTTAGGAATAAAGCTGATGAAAATGGGCTTATTGTTAAGAACAAGGCTAGACTGGTTGTACAGGGGTTTCACAAGAAGAAGGTATTGATTATGATGAAACCTTTGCCCCTGTAGCCCGACTAGAGGCAATTAGATTATTCTTAGCCTATGCTGCATTCCACCATCTTAAGTTTTTCAAATGGATGTCAAAAGTGCATTTTTATATGGTAAAATAAAAGAAGAAGTTATGTGTGTCAACCACCAGGTTTTGAGGATAATAAACATCCTGAATGGGTGTATAAACTTGATAAGGCTCTTTATGGGTTGAAACAAGCTCCTAGAGCCTGGTATGAGACACTTTCCACTTTTCTTCTTAAGAATATTTCACTAGAGGCTCCATAGATAAAACTTTGTTTATTAAGAAGGTGGATCAGCATAAGCTACTTGTTCAAATTATGTGATGATATTATTTTTGCATCCTCTGATCCCCAGTTGTGTGATGATTTTGCCAAATTAATGAAAAAGAGGTTTGAAATGAGTGCAATGGGAGAATTACAGTTCTTTCTAGGCTTGCAAATCAAACAAAAGGCTGATGGAACCTTTATTCATCATCATCAAATATACAAAAGATCTTTTGAATAAGTTTGATTTACAAAATTGTAAGTCCTGTTCTACTCCCATGTGCAACACCAACACCTGGATGCAGAAAAGAAAGTAAGTTGTTGATGAAACACTTTACAGATGTATGATTGGGTCCTTGATGTATTTAAAGCTTCTAGACTAGATATTGGTTGGACCAAAAGAACCAATGAGCAAGGTCAGTAAATCTCTAAGTCTCACATGATATCACAACAACTGCTGAAGGCTTCATCAGCCGTTCAACAAGTGCTGAAGACTTCAACAGCTGAAGATCAGTACTGAAGACTTCAACAGCTGAAGACTAAAGTGCTGAAGCTCAACAGCTGAAGAACACAAGTGCTGAAGCTGAAGACTAAAGTGCTGAAGCTCAACAGCTGAAGAACACAAGTGCTGAAACTGAAGACTAAAGTGCTGAAGCTCAAAAGCTGAAGAACACAAGTGCTGAAGCTGAAGACTAAAGTACTGAAGCTCAACAGCTGAAGAACACAAGTGCTGAAGCTGAAGACTAAAGTGCTGAAGTCCAATAGCTGAAGAACACAAGTGCTGAAGCTGAAGACCAAAGTATTGAAGGTCAACAGCTGAAGAATACAAGTGCTGAAGCTGAAGACCAAAGTACTGAAGTTTTAGTAGTTTGTCACAATAGCTGAAGAGTACTTCTTCAGTAGTTGTGTTTATCAGTAGTTTTATGTTTTTACTTTCAGTAGTTTTGTAAAACGACTGAAGAGCTTGTTCTTCAGTCGTTGTAGTTTCAGTAGTTTCTTATCAGTAGTTTTGTAATAAGTAAACACTTAGCTCTTTGTAAGAAGATGTCAGCTGCTTGACATCTTCAGTAGTTTTAGTGTTTCAGTAGTTTGTTAAATAACGGTTAGATGTCACTATCAAGTGACATCAGCCTACGTCATCTTTCCTTATATAAGGAAGAATGACCTAAATTGTAATTTTGCGAAAGCCATGCCAAAGCGTGTGATTGAATGAAATATTCCTTTTGCAGAAACTTTCTCTCTCTATAACTAATTCTGTTCATTGCTATATCTTTGGTATTCTTGCTCCAATTGTGCTAGTTGGTACTCTATTCCGCTGCTGAAATCATTCGAATCGATCAAACTAGATGCTAAGATCCTATCAAATGCTATCAGAGCGGGTTAATCATTGATCGATCTAACAATTGATCATTGAAACTGCTTATTGCTCTAAGTTTGATCGAACTAGCAAATTCGCACGAATCTGTTATAGAGATTGAAGTTATGTCGCTTTTGGCTATTTTAATTGAGGTTCTTAGTGGTTTTGAGCTAAATTTGTTTTGCTTATCTTGAATTTGTCTGAATTTTCGAAAATGACTACACCTTCTAATGATCCACACAATACTGGTTCCTCAACCAAGCCTCCGATGCTTGTTAGGAATGAGTATAACATTTGGCAATGAAGAATGCTCCATCACCTGTTGTCATAGTTCAGGTTGTTGGACATCCGTGGTACATGGACCACATAAGCCATTGGTGAATCATCCGGAAACAAATCAGTTGATTCCGAAGAAGAAGGAACAATACTCTGATGAGAACAAGAAGTTGTTGAGATTGATGCTAAAGCCCATGGAATTCTGGCCATGGCATTGCCTAATGAAATCTATTCCGGGCTTATGCATCATGAAACTGCTCATGACCTTTGGAATGCACTGAAAGAACAATTTGGTGGCACTGATGAGGTCTTAGCAAACAACAGGGAAATCCTCGCCCAACAGTATGAGACTTTTGCTCATAGAAAGGTGAGACTCTGACTCAGCAGTTTGAGCAGTTTTCATGTTAATTTCTGAGTTGAAAATGGTTAAACATGAATAGACCAAAGCCAATGAACCATAGATTCCTCAGATCACTGCCTGAGAGATGGGACACATATACAATTTTCCTATGCTCCAGTACAAATCGGATAGTCTATCTCTCACCCAACTTCATGGGAAACTGCTTACATTCGAAAGAGAGATAGAGCAGAAAAGGAAACTGGCTTCATCTGGTAAGCTCACTGAGACTTTGTACCAGGCAACACTGCCTTGGTTGGTCATGAGTCAGAATATGCTTCATCTGAATGCCAGTATGATGAGCATATTGATTTCTCTTCAAACACTTCTGATTCTGCATTTGTGAGTGTTGATAGTCAGTTTACTGGGTGTAATAATGACAATCTATGCTTCATCATGGATGATCTCAAGGGATTGCTGATGATGACTTAGAAGAGATGGATATTATGAGCCAAATGGCCTTGATAAATATCAGATGTCAGAAGTTCTACAAAAGAACTGGAAGAAAGTTCCCAGGACTCTCTGGCAAAACCAAAGTTGGTTTTGACAAGAGTAAGTTGAGGTGTCACAAATGCCACAGGCTTGGACACTTTGCTAGAGAATGTAGATCATCTGGATCTAATTCTTCTGCACCCTTTGTGACTTTCCCTGGAAATAGTCAACAACACAGAGGGCAACATCCTGTCAATTCTGGTCATCATTCTCAACCACAATCTCCTGCATATTTTGTTCCTCAGGGTCCAATGCCATATCCTTACCCTTGTTATTACATGCCACAAACCAGTCAGGTTCAAGCACCCATTGCTCACCACCACATGCTCTTCCTGAGCCTCAACCATCTTAATCTCATCAACCTCCTCAACCTCAACAACACAGCTTCTTCACCCCTAGAGTTGTTGACTGGAGCAGTTTACCAGATGACATGTCTGGTCATGAACACTGTTCACAGGTGCTGGTCAACATGGTGGTGACAGTCCTTTTGGGAATCTGGCACTTATGGCTCTAGAGTCTGCAGATGGATCATCCTAAAATGCCTCTTCATCACAGGTATCACAGGTATCCTCTGAGGTAAGGCCAAATTATGTTCTGAAACATGCATAGCAGCATTTGCCTCTATTAGAGAAGCAAATGTAGCTTTAATTAATAAGAACATATAGCTAGAAAAGATCATTTCCAAAAGAAAAGCTGAGTTTGAGTCTATGCTTAAAGAGAAAAATGATGAGATTTATAAACTTAAATGCTAAATCACTGATGATAAGGCTAGGGAAGAGGTACTTTTAGAAAAGTACAAAGATCTCAAAGAACCCCTGCAGTCACCCAAGTAGAGTGTGATCGATGGTACAATCATGCAAAGGTTTGAAATGCTTCTTAGTAAGCAATCAGCTTCAATGTGAAGTTTGGCATTGGTTATAATCACACTGCTCCTCCTACAGATTTTGCTTCAAGAGCAGAAGTGAAATCTGATGGAGAAAGCAATAACCAATCCACCTCATCATGTGATTCACTTTCTGATAGAGCACCATCAGAAGTTGAAGTCAGTATTATTCCCTCAATGAACCTATCAGCTGATCTTGATGGTTCAAATACTGACACTCACATATCAAAGAGTTGATCAACTCAGGAGTTATTTCTGGAAGTCCTGAAAGGACTGGAGAGCAAGATTTAACACCTGAAATTCAAACTCCAACTACTGTCAGCACTGAAGAGAAGAAACTGTCAGTAGAAAGGGTTTGAAGACTACTAAAGAGGAAGTCAAGAAAGCAAACAACGCTTCCAAACTGTTGAAGAACAAGTCTTCACTAGTTTCATTCTCTTTAGTTGATGATCAACATAAGATGAAGAAGAAACCATGTGAAATATGTGGTCTATTCAATCATCTTACAGATGATTGTTGGTACAAAAGAGGATCCAAACTCAAACATAAAGAGGAAATTAAAAAGAAAATGGTTAAAATGAAAACTGAGTTTGAAGCCACACTTGTACGAGCAACATCAAATCCTGTAACCCTTCAGTCCAAAACGAAATCCAAAAAGGAAGGGGTTAAACAGGTAACAGCTGAGATTGCTCAAAAAAGAAGGTGCAACATAGGAACTTATCAAACTCCAATGCCAATGTGTCTGGAGAGCTGAAAGCTTTATCACAAAATCACACAGCTGGTTATGATGGTTCAACATCTATTGGAAGAGTTAACCAATTAGATGTTCCTATGTTGAAACCACAGAAAAGGAGGTCCAAGCCAAAGGATTCCTCTTCTTCACCATCTTCTTCCTCTCAGGCTGTTGTTTCCAACAAACCTGTTAGTTTACCATCTGTTGATAAGAACAGGCCCAAAACCAAAAAGGTTTGGGTCTCAAAATCTAACTAATTTGTTGTGTTTTGCAGGGTTTTTCAACATGCCACAGAGGCATCTGGTATGTAGACAGTGGAGGATCCATGCATATGACAGGAAACAGATCACTTCTTAATGACTACTCTCAAGGAAGGAAGGGGTTTGTGTCATTTGGCAATGATGCAAAGGGTTACATCATCGGCAAAGGCTTTGTTTCCAATGGGGAAATAAAGTTTGATGATGTTAACCATGTGGAAAATCTCAAGTACACCTCTTGAGTGTCAGTCAAATGTGTGACAAAGGCCATGTTGCTCTTTTCACCAATCAGAACTGTCGGATTCTGTCATCCAAAGTTCTAAGTTTGATTGATAAGGTGTTGGATGAATACACTCTCCTAAAGGCCAACAGGACAGGAAGAGTGTATGCCTTAGATCTTTCCAAGAAAATAGATCTCAAAGGCCATCCTTGCCTATTTTCCAAGGCTTCCCCTCAAGAATCTACTCTATGGCATAGAAGGCTGGGTCATGTTAATCTCAAAAACATAAATCAGTTGATAAACCATGGTTTAGTAAGGGACTGCCTATGAAGGAGTTCAAATGTGAAGATAACTGCACTGCTTGTTTAAAAGGAAAACAGCACAAAGTTTCATTTCCCTCCATAGAAGAACCTAAGTCCACTGCCTGCTACACTTCTTCACATGGATCTCTTTGGTCCTGTGAGAGTGATGAGTATGGCTAAGAAGAAATACTGTCTGGTAATTGTGGATGATTACTCCAGATTTGTATGGACTTTCTTCTTGCATTCAAAGGATGAGGCAGCTCAGAAGATTATCAACTTTGTGTTGTATGTTGAGAAGCAGTATTCCTTCTTAGTCAAGTGTATTAGAAGTGATAATGGAACAGAATTCAGAAACAATACACTTGATGAGTTCTACCTCTCAAGGGAATCAAGAGGCAGTTTAGCATTCCAAGAACTCCTGCACAAAATGGAGTAGTGGAGAGAAAGAACAGGACCCTTATTGAAGCTGCAAGGTCCATGTTGGCTGATTCTGGACTGCCAATGACTTTTTGGGCTGAAGCTGTCAATACAGCTTACTATGTACTAATAGAGTTCTAGTAAATCAGAGGTTGATGAAGACTCCATATGAAGTTCTTCATCATTTGGCCCCTCTAATTTCATTCTTCAGAGCTTTTGGGTGTCCTTGTTTCATTCTCAACACACGGGATCAACTCCAAAAATTGATCCTAATCCTAAGGTGGATGCAGGGTACTTTGTTGGTTATTCATCAACTTGCAAAGCATACAAAGTCTTCAACTGTAGAACAAAGATGGTTGAAGAGAGATGTTAAGTTTAATAAATCTCCAAATGACAAGATTCCACAAAGCCCTGTGGAGCTATTTGATTTGGACATACTGCAATATGTTCCTTATCAAACTCCTGGTGTTGCTCCTGTCAACAGTTCACCACCTGGTGGTACTACTGGTGCTGATGATGATGATGATGATAGCAGTACTCACCTCTTCAGGTTTAGTGACCAACTGCCTGTGTCCTCTAAACCTGATGCTCCTGTAGCTTTAGTAGCTTCATCCACAACAAGTGCTGATGAGATTTCTGCATCTTCAACTTTATTTGAGTTGCCACCATCTACATGGTTTCAAGAGTCTACATCAACATCTGTTGCTGTTGAAGGTTCTACAAACACTTGCACTGATCTATTGTTTCCAAGAGCTGAAGAATCACCCAATGTCTCAAATCATTGGTGATATCAATGCTGGAGTTTCAACCAGAAGTCAATGTCCAATTTCTGCTTCTATGCTCTCTTCATCAGTCAGCTAGAGCCAAGAACTATCATGTTGCACTTAGAGACAATGGTTGGGTTAAAGCAATGCAGTTTGAGCTTCTTCAGTTCAAAAAGCAGCAAGTGTGGGAGCTTGTTCCTCTCCCCCAGGTAATGTGCAATAGGCACTAAATGGGTGTTTAGGAATAAAACAGATGAAAATGGGCTTATTGTTAAGAACAAGGCCAGACTGGTTGTTCAGGGGTTTGCACAAGAAGAAGGTATTGATTATGATGAAACCTTTGCCCCTGTAGCCAGACTGGAGGCAATTAGATTGTTCTTAGCCTATGCTGCACTCCAATCTTAAAGTTTTTCAAATGGATGTTAAAAGTGCATTTTTATATGGTAAAATAAAAGAAGAAGTTTATGTGTGTCAACCACCAGGTTTTGAGGATAATAAACACCCAGAATGGGTATACAAGCTTGATAAGGCTCTTTATGGGTTGAAACACTCCTAGAGCCTGGTATGAGACATTATCTAACTTTCTTCTGCAAAATAATTTCACTAGAGGCTCCATAGATAAAACTTATTTATTAAGAAGGTGGATCAGCATAAGCTACTTGTTCAAATTTATGTTGATGATATTATATTTGCATCCTCTGATCCCCAGTTGTGTGATGATTTACAAAATTAATGCAAAGGAAGTTTGAAATGAGTGCAATGGGAGAATTACAGTTCTTTCTAGGCTTGCAAATCAAACAAAAAGCTGATGGAATTTTCATTCATCAGTCTAAATATACAAAAATCTTTTAAATAAGTTTGATTTACAAAACTGTAAGCCCTGTTCTACTCCCATGTGCAACACCACACAATGGATGTTGATCAGAAAGGTAAAGTTGTTGATGAAAAATGCTTTACAGATGTATGATTGGGTCCTTGATGTATTTAACAGCTTCTAGACCAGATATTATGTTTGCTACATGTGTTTGTGCTAGATTTCAGGCTGCACCTAAAGAGTCTCATCTGATTGCAGTCAAGAGGATCTTTAGATATTTGCAAGGTACACAATCTCTAGTTTTATGGTATTCCACTGGGCACTCTTGCAAATTAGTTTCTTTCTCTGATAGTGACTATGCAGGGTGTAGTTAACCAGGAAATCAACTTCTGGTGGATGTCAATTCCTAGGCAACTGTTTGATTTCTTGGCAGAGTAAGAAACAACATCTGTTGCTACATCCACTGCTGAAGCCGAGTACATTGCTGCTGCAAGTTGTACATCCCAAGTTACTCTAGCTTCAGAATCAACTTTTGGATTATGGCATTACAGAGACTAAGACTTCCGTTATTAATGATAGTGCTTCAGCTCTTTGCATTGTCAAAAATCCAGTCCACACTCTAGGACCAAACATATAGAAATTAGACATCATTTTATAAGAGATTGTTTTGAAAATGGTCTAATTAATCCTATGTTTGTGTCTAGTGCTGATGAGCTTGCAGACATTTTTACTAAGCCTTTGGATAGTTCAACTTTCCACAACCTGGTTTAAGGCTTGGTATGCTGCAGCTAGAATAAGTGACAACTACTGATGATCTCAGTAATAATACTGATGATCATTGGTAACCATGTCACATATAAGTACTGATGAGTTCTTTTACCCTCAGTAGTTTTTTATAACTACTGAAGGCTAAATGCCTCACAAGTACTAAAGTACTTTATCTGTTCTAAACTACTGATGTAGTTACAACTACTGATGTAGTTACAACTACTAAAATCAGTAAAAACAGATAAGTACTGACGTCCTATGAAACACCTGAAAAGCAGATGAAAAGTCTGATAAGTAAGTGTTGAGGACAGTATGAAACAGCTGAAAAGCTAAGATTGACGAAATAGCTGATGAGTAATTTCTCTTCAGTTGTTTCTTCACAACTGCTGTTTCTAAACAACTGAAGCAAGACCACAGTCTTCAGTAGTTTCACAACTACTGATAACTAATACCAAGTCTTCAGTTGTTTACAACAACTGATGGCAAACCACTGTCTTCAGTAGTTTCACAATTACTGATGACAAACACCAAGTCCTCAGTTGTTTACATCATATGAAGTCAAAACCACGACCTTCAGTAGTTTCATAAATACTGATGGTTAACACCAAGACTTCAGCTGTTTCAACGTCTGATGGTCAAAACCAAGTCTTCAGTTGTTTTATAACACCTTATGACAACACCACCACTGTCAGTCGTTTTAAACCTCTGAAGGTTAATACCACGTCATCAGTAGTTTCAAACAGCTGATGACCACACCAAAACCTTCAGTAGTTTTCTTCCAGCCTTTTCCTATCCCAACCCTATAAATACCTGTCTTCTTCTCAAACGTTCCATTAGCCGTTCTTCTGACCTTCATACTTTCAAAAGGCAACCATGAGTCTAAAACCCAGACATATTGCGTCGCCTACCTCACGAAATCGGCCTTCTGGACAAAGTTTAATCACGCCATAGACCTAATGGCTGATTCTCAGTATAGTACTGCTCTGCTCTTAACCCGACCATCTACCCAGAGTCACTAAGTCAGTTTTGGTCCAATGCCTACGTTCACACTGATGTGCCTTCCGGCCAAATTCTGTTCGGTCATTGGTCAACCAAAAACAAGTAGAGGTTACACCTGATAGCATTCGTCGAGTGCTAATTTACAAGATGCTACTGCTGTGACTGAGTACCCGAAGGGCACAACTGATATGTCCTTCATCAACAATGGGTACGACGGAATCTTCGAGCTGCTACCATACTGAAGAAGAACTTCCCTTATGTTGAAAGACTGATCTTTCATATGGTGAATGTTTGCTTAGCCTCGAAGACATCCTCATGGGATCAAATGTCTTCCCGGTGGCAACAGGTATTATATTCAATTCTAGAACACCAACCTTTAATATTTCACAAATTGTGTTTCTAGAAATCAAAGATCTGGCACAGAAACCTGTGGGAAACAGATGGCTATTATATCCCAGGTTTCTGATGGCCATAATTTTAAATGAATTACAAACTGATGGCCTTGTTGGCCTAGGAGTCCCTGCACCAGCTGTTCTAGCTGAGGTATACTCCAGGCATAACTCCGACCAATCTCTCAAAGAAGCTGCCCGTTTGCTCAAACCCAAGCAAAGGGAACCCACAGCTTCAACTGCAGATCCAAAGTCCCTACCAAGCCAAAATCCAAACCCAAACAAGCTAATCAGGAGATGAGTCCCCTGATGATGCTCCTGTACCACCCAAACAGGATAACCTACTGGTTCAAACCCTCCAGTAGTGTTAAAGACTCAACCAGCAACAGCCGCACAAGTATCCTCTCAAAAGGATCCTGTTGCAACCACTTCAGGGGAACCACATTACTGAGACCTCTCTCACTTGAGGAGGTTATCATTGAAGAGCATCCCTCTCCCCGGATGCAATCAGCTTCTATCCCCCTCTCCACATGCAAATGCCCCTCAAAGCCCAACCATTATAATTGCCAATGTGCTGACTCAGCTGCATGCCTCTCCTCCTCCCCTACAACCACCAACAAAGGGGAGAACAATAGAAATTGAGGAAGAGGATACACATGCTTCTGACAACCACAGCACCGGGTTTAAATGGTCTATCTCCTGGTGTGGATATGGAGATCAGAACATCTGGTGAGGCTGCCACCTCTTCTGAATCAGCATATGATCAGACTGAGGTTGGTAACATAACTAAGACCTCACCAGAGGCAACAGCTGATGAAGGACAAAGTCCTGAGGCTGGAAGTCCCCAGTTCCAAGACAAAGGGGCACATGCTACATCTGGTCTACACCCAGTGCATGTACATCCTGCTACAAGCAGGAGGTCAGGTGATTCAGCATCTGCTGATAATGACCTGGGCTTCTTTTACGATGTTCTTGCCCAGAACATAATCCTTGAGGAGGAAGTCCGTAGACTGCAAACTCTACTTGACCAACTCTCTCAGGAGAAAGACCATCTGCCACCACATCATCCCCACAGATGGCACTTCCTCTGAAGGTCTCCTAAACACACAGCCACTCCACAAATCTCAACCACCTGCCTCTGTTTCTGGCACCATTCCTCAGGGACAGAACCCCCCCTGAGCAAATGGCTGCTATCCCTCAAAATCCCATATCTCTCATACACCGATGATAACCGAATTTTTGATCAAAACTGTTGATGAGAGACTTTCTTCTGTCTTACAACCCATGGTGGAGGATGTACTGAGCCAACGACTTTCTACTACTCAACCCCTTGCAACCAATGCACCCAAAAGGGGGAGAGTTCAGCAGTGAAAGCTAAAAGAAAGAGGATGGAGAAGGAGAAGAGAAAGAGAAGGATAACGAAGTGGAAAAAGAGAAGACTGTGTGTATGAGGCCGAGAAAGAGAAGGAGAATGTGAATGAGATGGGAGCTGAAATTGAAAAAGTACTGAAAGTCAAAAGGATTTTCATGTCACATATAAGAAAAAGAAAAGTGCTGAAAAGAGAAAAACTTGAATGAAATGGTTAAAGAGGCTGATGCTGAACACAGCAGATCAATGGACAATATCATTGATCAGCTGTTTAGGCAAGGTTTCGATACTGAAAAACTGGACTCTAAAATAAGAAGATTAGAGATCGAGAGATTCAACAAAGATGGGCCAGCTACAGCACAATGGATAGAGAAAGACTTGAGATCATGATCAGATTTATCAGCAATTACCTTGGGAGATCATTGATCGAAATAAAATCATGGACCAGGGATAGCATCTTGGCCATAACCTCCAAGATCTGTTCGTCTGAGGCATGTTACTAAGGATTAGTAATAGAGCTTTGAATGAAGCAGGAGCAGGGAGCAGGACTGAGCTAGCCAAAACTCAACACACTCAAACCCACACCACCTCCAAAATGCTAACTCAGCCTGTCAACATTCCCTCTCCAAAACAACCACAACCACAACCCACAAAACCAACTCCCTTACCCTCAAAACCAACAGCCGATGATGCACCTAAGCAGAAGAAGAGAAGGTGTTGAGGTTGGAAGAAGAAGAAGATGATGATCAAGACAGGCTGCCGATCTCAGCTGTTCTGCAGTTGCCTAAGGCCAAAGATCTCTCTCTTGCAATAACTCCTGAGCAACAAAGAGATGCAATCAAAGTGAAATTGGAAGAAGAAGACAACACAGATTGCACGATGAAGAGTTATTGAGGAGAATAGATAAAGCATATGCAGCCACTTCCTCCATCTTAATATGAAAAAACAAGCTCAGGATTTATACTCTTAGACATACTTTTCTGTATGTGAAAGAAAGAGTAAGAATTTGGCCTGATCCAGGGTGGCTCATAGAATACAAAAGAAAAATATCTCTCAGAGATACAATGGGCAAGTGAAAAAGATTGTAGATGAAGTGATCTCCTTAGCCCTTGTAGTCTCACCCTGGGAAATCCTGGAAGATTTCAAAAAGGCCTACACCTCAAACATGCCCCCACAAAAGATACTGGAGACAGAATGATCAAAAAGGGGCTGGTGTATAAGAGGCTGAATGAGATCAGAAAGGATGAGTTACCACTGTTGTTAGAAGGTCATCATCCTGATGAATTTGCTTACACAGATTACAACAGTGGTACTCAAAAATGGAAAAAAGGTCAAATTCCTGTCTGAGTACTATGGGCCAAAAGGATTCTTCGATGGTGAGGCAGAGGAGCTCACCATGGAGGAACAAATTGTATTTTTGGAGGCCTACACCAGGGAATCCTACAGGCTCATAGTTGGGAAGTGAGTCTCATAGATGGGGGAACAGCTCAGTGTCCAATTCCCCAATACAGAGCTCCCATCCATACATTGCCAACCAAATCATCAGAGACTCATTCCCAGGCTAGTGCTTATATGGGTCATCTTCTCAACTGATCAAGAAGGAAAAAGACCAACCATTCTGCCAACAATAAGTGGGAAAATAAATCAATTAGAGGTTTTGGCTGTATTGGTTCAGGGGGAGTTTGTTGGACCAAAAGAACCAATGAGCCAAGATCAGAAAATCTCTAAGTCCCACATGATATCACAACAATTGCTGAAGGCTTCATCAGCAGTTCGACAAGTGCTGAAGACTTCAACAGCTGAAGATCAAGTACTGAAGACTTCAACAGCTGAAGACTAAAGTGCTGAAGCTCAACAGCTGAAGAACACAAGTGCTGAAGCTCAACAGCTAAAGAACATAAGTGCTAAAGCTGAAGACTAAAGTGCTGAAGCTCAACAGCTGAAGAATACAAGTGCTGAAGCTGAAGACTAAAGTGCTAAAGCTCAACAGCTGAAGAACACAAGTGCTGAAGCTGAAGACTAAAGTGCTGAAGTCCAACAGTTGAAGAACACAAGTGCTGAAGCTGAAGACCAAAGTACTGAAGGTCAACAGCTGAAGAATACAAGTGCTGAAGCTGAAGACCAAAATACTGAAGTTTCAGTAGTTTGTCACAACAGCTGAAGAGTACTTCTTCAGTAGTTGTGTTTATCAGTAGTTTTATGTTTTTACTTTCAATAGTTTTGTAAAACGACTGAAGAGCTTGTTCTTCAGTCGTTGTAGTTTCAGCAGTTTCTTATCAGTAGTTTTGTAATAAGTAAACACTTAGCTTCTTGTAAGAAGATGTCAGCTGCTTGACATCTTCAGTAGTTTTAGTGTTTCGGTAGTTTGTTAATAACGGTTAGATGTCACTATCAAGTGAATCAGCCTACGTCATCTTTCCTTATATAAAGAAGAAAGACCTAAATTGTAATTTTGCGAAAGCCATGCCAAAGCGTGTGATTGAATGAAATATTCCTTTTGCAGAAACTTTCTCTCTCTATAACTAATTCTGTTCATTGCTATATCTTTGGTATTCTTGCTCGAATTGTGCTAGTGGTACTCTATTCCGCTGCTGAAATCATTCGAATCGATCAAACTAGATGCTGAGATCCTATCAGATATCATGTTTGCTACTTGTGTCTGTGCTAGATTTCAGGCTGCTCCTAAAGAGTCTCATTTGATTGCAGTCAAGAGGATCTTTAGATATTTGCAAGGTACACAATCTCTAGGTTTATGGTATTCCACTGGACACACTTGCAAATTAGTTGCTTTTTCAGATAGTGACTATGCAGGGTGCAAGTTAACTAGAAAGTCAACTTCTGGTGGATGTCAATTCCTAGGAAATTGTTTAATTTCTTGGCAGAGTAAGAAACAAACATTTGTTGCTACATCCACTGCTGAAGCAGAGTACATTGCAGCTGCAAGTTGTACTTCTCAGGTACTCTGGCTTCAGAACCAACTTTTGGATTATGGCATTACAGAGACTAAGACTCCATTATTAATGGATAGTGCTTCAGCTCTATACATTGTCAAAAATCCAGTCCAGCACTCTAGGACCAAACATATAGAGATCAGACATCATTTTATTAGGGATTGTTTTGGAAAAGGTCTGATTGATCCTAAGTTTGTGCCTAGTGCTGATGAGCTTGCAGACATTTTTACTAAGCCTTTGGATAGTTCAACTTTCCAAAACCTAGTGTTACGGCTTGGTATGCTGCAGCTAGAATAAGTGATAACTACTGATGATCTCAGTAAATAAGTACTGATGATCATTAGTGACCATATCACATATTGTACTGATTCCGTTAAAACAACTGATAAAGTTACAACTACTGATGTAGTTATAACTACTGATGTCAGTAAAAACAGATAAGTACTGATGTCCTATGAAACAACTGAAAACAGCAAAAAGGCTGATGAGTAAGTGTTGAGGACAGTATGAAACAGCTGAAAGGCTATGAATTGACGAAAACTACTGATGAGAACTTTCTCTTCATTGTTTCTAAAACTGTTGTTTCATCCTAAACAACTGATGACAAAACCATGTCTTCAGTAGTTCACAACTACTGATGACTAACACCAAGTCATCAGCTGTTTACAACAACTGATAACAAAACCATGTCTTCAGTAGTTTCAAACTACTGATGACTAACACCAAGTCATCAGCTGTTTACAACAACTGATAACAAAACCATGTCTTCAGTAGTTTCACAACTACTGATGACTAATACCAAGTTATCAGTTGTTTACAACACCTGAAGACCAAACCAAGGTTTTCAGTAGTTTCACAACTACTGATGACTAAAACCAAGTCTTCAGTTGTTTTCAAACATCTGAAGTCAAAACCATGGTTTCAATAGTTTTATAACTGTTAATGCCTAAAACCAAGACTTCAGTTGTTTTAACTTCTGAAAGGGTAATACCATGTCATAAGTCGTTTAAAACTACTGATAAATAACACCAAACCCTTCAGTCGTTTTCTAACCCTTACCCTATAAATACCCAATACCTAATCCTTCAGAGCTTCATCCTCTTCAAACCTAACGTTCAAACCTCCAAAACTTCTCTCTCATTAATGGTGACCATGCAGCTCAAACCACGACATAACTGTGTTGCCTACCTCACAAAATCACCTTTTGGACAAAGTTCGATAACGCCATTGATCTAATGGTCCAATCTCCCTACTAAACGGCCTTCCTTCTAAATCCCACCATTCATGCCGAATCCTTACACCAGTTTTGGACGAACGTCACCTTATAACTGGGGAGAACAACACCGAGTCTCTCCAGTCGTTCGTCAACAACCATCAAGTGGTCATCACTCCGGAAATCATTCGCCAAACCCTCAACTTGGATGATGCCACTTTCCCCGCTAGGTATCCAAAGGGCACAACTGATTTATCCTTTGCCCACCATGGATATCAGGGAAACCTCAGTGCCTCTACCATCCTGAAGAAGCATTTCCATGATACAGAACGTCTTATCTTTCACATGGTAAATGTTTGCTTAGCTCCTAAGACTTCCTCTTGGGATCAAATGTCTACTAGGTGGCAGCAGGTATTATTCTCTATCCTTGAGCAACAAGACTTAAACTTTTCTGAAATTATTTTTCTTGAACTTAAGGATATGGCCTCAAAACCTCTTTCTAATCGATGGATATATATCCTCGTTCATTATGGCCATCATAGAGAATCAGCTGAAAGCTGAGGGACTTGTTGGCCTTGGAGTCCCTGCAATGGTTGTATTGCCTGAAGTATACTCAAGGCACAACTCTGACCAAACACTGAAACAGGCTGCCAAGCTGCGAAAACCCACGCAGTTGGAACCCACAGCCACCACCTCCAGATCCAAAGTCCCCACCAAACCAAAATCCAAAAAGCCAAAAAAAGGCTACTCAGGGAGATGAGTCCCCTGAGGATGCCCCTGTACCACAAACACAGGAAACACATACTGGTATTAACCCCCCAGTTGTGTCAAAGACTCAACCTGCCAAAGCCGCACAGGTATCCTCTCAACAGGATCCTGTTGCAACCAATATTGGGGAACCCACACTGCTAGAACCTATCTCACTTGAGAGGGTTACCATTGAAGAGCACCATTCACCCCGGGTGCAATCTGCTTCTGCCCAATCACCACATGCAACCGCCCCCCAAAGTCCTACATTAATTGTTGCACAAGTGTTGAGTCAGTTGCACTCCTCACCCCCTCCCCAGATACCAATTACAACTGGGAATACCTCTACCATAAGGGGGAGGACCAAAGTGCATCTGATAACCCACAGCACAGGGGTTACAATGTTCCATCTCCTAGTGTAGAAAAGGATATTGGAACTTCTGGTGAGGCTGCCACTTATCCTGCTTCAGCATATGATCAGGATGTAGTTGGTAACATCACTAAGACCTTACCAGAGGCAACTGCTGATGAAGGACATAGTCCTGAGGCAGGAAGTCCCCAGTTCCAAGACAAAAGGGCACATGCTACAACTGATCTACACTCAGTGCATGTTCATCCTGATTATATCAGGAGGTCAGGTGATTCAGTAACTACTGATGATGACCTGGGCTTCTTTTACGATGTGTTAGCCCAAAACACCATCCTGGAAGAGGAGGTGAGCAGACTCAAAGAGCTGCTTGCCAAAACTTCTGAGGATCAAAGACCATCTGCCCCTCAAACCTCACAGATGGCACCTTCACCTGAAGGTCTCCCAAACACAGAGCCACTCCCAAATACTCAGCCACCTGCCTCTGCTTCTGGCACTATTTCTCAGGAACAGAACCCCCCTGAGCAAATAGCTGCTATCTTTCAAAATTTCCTATCTCTCATCACACCTATAATCACTGATATAGTGATCAAAACCATTGATGAGAGGCTTTCCTCAGTAATACAACCCTTGATAGAGGAAGTTGTGGGCAAAAATTCTGACAATCAAACCCTTGCAACCAATGCAACCAAAAAGGGGGAGATTCAGTCAGTGAAAGCAAAAAGAAAGAGGAGTGCAGAGAGGAAAGAGAAAGAGAAAGAAACAGAAGTGACAGAAGTGGAAAAGGAGAAGGAGTTGGCTGTGGAGACTGAAAAAGAGAAGGAAAAGGAAGCTGACATGGAGAAATCAAAGAAAAGAAAGAATGAAAAGGAGACTGCCTTGGAGCTGATGGTGAAAGAGGCTGATGCCGAACACAGCAGATCAATGGATAACATCATTGATCAGCTGTTTAGGCAAGGCCATGACACTGACAAACTTGACTCTGAGATCAGAAGATTAGAGATTGAAGAAATCCAAACTAGATGGGCAAGTTATGATGTGTTAGAAAGAGAAAGGCTGGAGATCATGATCAGGTTTATAGCAAAATATCTTGGAAGATCATTGATCGAAATCAAGCCTTGGTCCAGGGACAGCATCTTGGCAATAACCACCAAGATCTGTACGTCTGAAGTATACACTAAAGGATTAGTTATTGAAGCTTTGAATGAAGCTGGTGCTGGGAGCAGGACTGAACTAGCCAAGCAATCTAAAGCCACACTCACCTCCAAAATGCTAGAACAGCCTGTCAACATTCCCACACCAAAACCACCAAAACAACAACCCACTAAACCAATCCCTTTACCCCAAAAACCACCAAAAACACAACCCACCAAACCAACTCCCTTACCCTCAAAACCAATAGTCGATGATGTACCCCAGAAGAAGAAGAGAAGGGTATTGAGGCTAGAAGAAGATGACGAAGATAATGATGAAGATGAAGATAGGCTGCCACTCTCAGCTGTTATACAGTTGCCGAAGGCCACAAGTCACTCTCCAACAATTACTCCTGAAACTCAAAGACAAATTGTGAAAGTGAAGCTAGAAGAAGAAGAGCTTCACAAACAACATGATGAGGAATTGTTGAGGAGGGTTGACAAAGCATATGCTGCCACATCTTCAATCATCAACATGAAGAAGCATGCTCTCAGATTATACACTCTTAAACATACATTTCAATATCAAAAGGAGAGAGTGAGGATTTGGCCTGATCCCAGGGTGTCTCATAGGATTCATAAGAAAAACATTCCATAGAGATACATTGGCCAAGTGAAGAAGATTGTAGATGAAGTGATCTCACTGGTCTTTGTAGTATCACCTTGGGAAATCCTAGATGACTTCAAGAAAGCCTATAAAGCTAACCTGACCCCACAGAAGATGCTGGAAAATAAAATGGTGAAAAAGGGGTTAGTATATAAGAGACTTGAGGAAGTCAGAAAGAATGAGCTCCAGTTGTTCCTAGAGGGTAATCACCCTGATGAATTTGCTTATAGAATAATAACAACTGTGGATCTAAAGAAGGGGAAACAGGTCAAATACCTATCTGAGTACTATGGGCCAGAATCATTATTGAAGGAGGTGTTGAAGAGCTGACCATGGAGGAACAAATTACCTTCCTTGAGGCCTATACAAGAGAGTCATACAGACTCATAGTGGGGAAGTAGATCTCATGGATGGGGTAACAGCTCTGTGTCCAGTTCCCCAAGACAGAGTTCCCATTCATACTTTGCCAAACAGATCATTGAGACTTCTTCCCAGGCCTGTGCTTACAAGGGTCACTTCTGAGCTGATCTAGAAGACAAAAAGACCAATCCTTCTGCCATAATAAGTGGGACATCTTCAATAAGTTTAGAGGTTTTGGCTGCATTGGTTCAGGGGGAGTTTGTTGGACCAAAAGAACCAATGAGCCTGATCAGAAAAACCTCTAAGTCCTACAGACATCACAACAACTGCTGAAGACTTGATCAGTTGTTGTAACAAAGTCTGAAGATCAACAGCTGAAGACTAAAGTACTGAAGACTTCAACAGCTGAAGACCAAAGTCTGAAGATCAACAGCTAAAGACTAAAGTACTGAAGACTTCAACAGCTGAAGACTAAAGTACTGAAGACTTCAACAGCTGAAGACCAAAGTCTGAAGATCAACAGCTGAAGACTAAAGTACTGAAGACTTCAACAGCTGAAGACTAAAGTACTAAAGACTTCAACAGCTGAAGACCAAAGTCTGAAGATCAACAGCTGAAGAACAAAGTACTGAAGATCAACAGCTGAAGTACAAAGACTGAAGACATCAGCTGATGACAACAGCTGAAGTTCAAGTATAAGTACTGAAGCCTTCAGAGTTTGTTACAACAGCTGAAGAAGCACTCTTCAGTTGTTGTGATGGTTTCCTTTCAGTAGTTTTCTTTTTGTTTCAGTATTTGTAAAACAACTGAAGAGCATGTTCTTCAGTCGTTGTAGTTTCAGTAGTTTCTTTTCAGTAGTTGTAGTGATAGTTAACACTTAGCATTTTTGTAAGAAGATGTCAGCTGTTTGACATCTTCAGTAGTTGTGTTAACTATCAGTAGTTTGAATAAATTCTGTTAGATGTCACTATCAAGTGACATCAGCAGACGTCACATCTCTTATATAAGAGGTGTTGACCTAATTGTATGTGTGACATTCTGTTACCACGAAAGGGAATATTGAATGAAATATCTTTTGCAGAATTCTCTGTCTATAACCGTTTGTTCTTACCTTGAATATCTTTTGTGTTCTTGTGAATTGGCTAATTCATTGTTTGATTTCCGCTGCTATACTCTCCAATCAATCAAACGTAGATCACTGATCCTAACACATGTATAATAGTTTTCATTTTCAGAATATATTTGAATTACTCTATGAGTCTAATAGATTGCAGTCTATACTTTTATCAAGCCGTGTACTACGTCGGAACAACGCGCGATGGGTTAAATACCTAGCTTTATTTGAATAATACAAATAAAAATGAGTAATTTATAATAGTTTCATAAATAAGACTTGAAATAATAAAATGTGATTTTGTCAAAAATAATTAAAATAATAACTATTTATTTACATTAATATATTTGTAATAAAATTTTGGTCTAAAAGGATCTGAAATAATCCATTTTTGTTTTATAGAGATTTTATGAATATTAGGTCTTATAAAATAATGTAAATTAATTTTCACAATTTTATGACTTTTAAAAGTGTATAATTATGTATTTATTAATTTTATAATTATTAGAAATTAATTATAAATTATAATTTTATTAGAAAATAAAAGAATGATACCGTTATAAAAAAAGTTCGAACCCGAATCCCTTTATTGATTTAGCCGTTGGGCCAAAACTCAAATCTTAATTAAATTCTTGTATAATATCAGCATTAGTAATCGAACAAATCTCCCATTCTATAAACTCTAGATTCAAATCATGCAAATTGAGCACATAATCTAATTCGATAATGAATTTAAGCTTAAGGCTTTGAATCTACATATGATTGAGAGTATATGAATAATATGTAATTATCTTTGAATCTACATATGATTGAGAGTATATGAATAATATATGTAATAATCTGATTCGATTTCGAATTGATATTAATAAGAAAAAGAGAATGCAATGGATGATTGGATTCGAGGATATGATCCGATTGGAATTGTGTGAAGCTTCCACTAGTGATGAGGATTGAAACCGCTTTGTTGATATTAATAAAGAATACCCAGAAAACAATGAACACCAATGTTGCAAGTTCGATATGAACGCGATGATTAATGTCGAGTTTGTGTGTTTTGAATGGAATTAGAAAGGAGAAACACGAAGTGTCGGAGCAGTTTTCTCTGTATATCCTCAAATGTATACAACAAGGAAATAAACATGAGATGCAATTCTAGTTTACCACTACTTCCACTATTATTCTTAGAAGAAAGTCATGCCACCACTTCTCCACTAAATGCATAACATAAAATTAAACATGTGACTAATAAAGAAAAATTCAACTAGCTTGGAGACTACTTCAAATAACGAATTGGCTTCTGGATTTGAATGTTTGGGCTGACAATTGCTGCATTGGCATGTCATTTGGGCCTGGGTTGCTGGTAGATGGACCAGACATATCAATTGTTCTATTTTGAGTGAAAGTCAATTTGAGTTTGAATGAGGAATGTTAGTTTTGATTGAACATGATTATACAACTGAATAATTCGATTCAAAATGTTCTAGGATCGAATAAGTGTCACGAATGAACGGGGTAGTTTGTTTGGATTAAAACAATTATTTTTTTGGTATTTTGAACTCGTTAGAGATTGGCCGGAGGTTAGCCCGAGACGATAGCCGGATGTAGATAAGGGTTGGTTTAAAGAAAAGTACACTTTGATCCTTAAACTTCTATGAGTTAACATCTTATGTAAAGAGTTTTTAATAAAGTTTAAAACTTTACAATTTTACCCTCAAAGTTTATTTTGTTAATTAAAAATCCTAATTAACTAACTACTAACATAATTATTTATAAAATTCTATAACTCTTATAAAACTAATTATTTTAATAATAACATAATGAAATCATATGTTTTTATGATTAAACTTTATAAATCTATAAAAGTTTATTTTTATAAATTATAAAATTATTACTAATTGAATAACTTGCATAATTAATATATTGATCATAAACTAAATAAAAATATTTAAACGATGAATGTTTATTACATGAATTATCCTAATGTGTGTGGATTAACAATAGGAATCATGTCAAGTGTTATATCAATGATAGCACGAACTTGAACCCCGTTAAGAATTTGCGTTCCGAAACCCGAGAACCACAACACAAAAATATTTCTTTAAGCTTTAAAAGCCCATGAAGGAGTTAACAGAGATGAACCTGCATGCCAACCAACGTATCTTTTGAACCAATCACAAAAGTTAATCATATGAGCGAGGAACTCGTCTCCGTTAATCGCCAGCTTGCGAAATTGAGCAACCGTAATTTGAATTATCCAATTCCAAGGCTTACACCCAAAATGTATGAAGGTTTATTCTAGGAACATAACGTAATGTTAAAAATACGCTGGCGCGTGATTAAGAGTCTTTTTTTGTATTTTTAGACTCTTCGTATTATGTAACCATAGTTCGTTAAGTAATCAAATGGTCATTTGTGTTGTTTAACTTAACTTTAGGACATTAATCTTACATTTACTGATGATTTAGGACCGATGAAAATTAATCACGATATGACCACAATGCTTAACACAAGAAATCATTAAATGAACAACTGAAAACCAAAGTTGTACTAGGGGCACAACCCCTCATTCCTAACAAAATACGACACATTTTATAGGGTTCCACTTCTAGTCACATACCATCATTTATTAACTTTTCAATTTTGGTTTGTAACTCTTGCAAACCCGAATTCATCACCATTTCATCCATTTTCTTCATTTCTTTCAAGTTTTTGCATTTTCTTCATCCTATATAAGATTATTTCTTCCCCATTTCATAATTTTGTTAAGGTTCATGTTTGTTAGATGATTAGGTGCTTAAATAACCGAAACCCTATCATATGTATGTGGATTCTTAATAATTTTTGTTTATGGTATGATTTAACGATTAATGTTAGTTTCATCTTTATCATGTTTATGCTTGTATTATGTTCTTTACGATGATTTCCTCCAAAAACTTGTGTGTAAACTTTTGTTAATTACATTTATGTTTCAAGAACTTCATAGAAAAATATAAAATTTTAAAACCCTATATTCAAGATTTCTTGAATGTTAACAAAGTTTTGAAACTAAACAAAATCATCTTTGATTAAATAACCCACAAAATATAAAAATTCATGGTTAATCAAGGGTTTACAAACAAAAACACGCGAGTAACAAGCAAGTTCGAGTAAGTTTTTTTTACTAGAAGCCAAACACGGGTCACGGGTCATGCCCCGTGAGGCGCACCCGTGCTCACCACTAAATTCACTCAAATTGAAAATTTTAATCTTTTATGGATATCACCTTTTCACATGTCATGCCTCACCAAGAACACCCTCATGCCCGACTGCTGATGTCCTAAAATCGTTCCAAAAGTTCATTTTTTGTGATTTAACTTGTTAAATTGTAATTTCAGGAATAAAGATCGCACTAACCTAGTGTTTAACGGGACATGGAGGACCAATAATTCATAGTTGCACAATAAGTAAACTTGTATTTTGTGTGAAATCTCTATCTAAAAATATGTACTAGTTTGCAATCACCACTTAAAAATCTAATTACTAAACAATAATGGCCCTAAGAAATAACTCATAGTTGCACCAATAGCGAGACAGACACGCATGTGACAACAAAGTTGCGTTGGAGGACTTGTCTACTCAACTTCATTAGGGCAATGTTTTATTCTCGAGCTCTTCCACACGTAAAAAGTGGGCCCTGGTTCACAATGATACACACACATAATAGAACAACTAAGTTGTAATATTACATATATGTGAGTAAGCTGGTCATCACACACACCCACAAACACAAATACATACACACATATATTATAATAATAATTATAATAACAACAACAACAAGAACAACAAGAACAACAACAACAAGAACAACAACAACAAGAACAACAACAACAAGAACGACGACGACGACGACGACGACAACGACAACAACAACAACAACAACACAATAATAATAATAATAATAATAATATAATAATAATAATAATAATAATAATTGTTAGATCTAGGACTATAGGTCTAGATCAATTTGTATAGGCTTAGAACTTTAATCAATTTTGTAATAAATATTTGTAATTGTCATTATTGTGTATGCATTAAATATATAGGTTAACCCATTTATCTGTATGTTGATTTATGTATGGTTGCAGGTACAAACATTATACTTGGTCAATTTATGAAATTGACCAAGTGTAAGAAACATCTACGGATGAACATTTTGTTCTTCCGTAGATATATTTCTTACAAGTAACCTTACATCCAAAGATCCTCTGCGGATGAACAACCAGAACTGAAGAACAAGTTTCCTTCGGAAGAACAAATCATCTATGGAAGAACAAGACTTCTACGGAAGAACAAATCATCTACGGAAGAACAAGACTTCTACGGAAGAACCAATCATCTACGGAAGAACAAATTCCTACTAAAAACACTATTCCTGCGGAGTCCAAACACTTGTATAATACAAGTGTTACAAGTCAACAAGTCAACAAGGCAGTTATGCAAATCCCGAGAAATCCGATGATTCCTTAACTGAAACAAATCAAATCCCTAGAGATCCGGTGTTTCCTATAACTGAAACATCATTGTCTATATATATGGATCCTAGGTTTCGATTAAAAGGGCGGATGAGACGATTGATTGAATAGCAACAGCAATAGCAATACGAAAATCACATCAAAGTCACTCAATCAAACCCTAGCAGCTGTCACATCATAACAAACTTTGATATCATTCATTCATTATATTTGTAAAAATCATTAACATATTTTAATGAAATACTTATTATTCATTAATTGTGTTTTGTTGAGTGTGTTCTTGAATATTTATTGATATTTAATGTTATTACAAACAATTAAACCAAATTAACATTGATTCCACAAACGTTGACTTGCCATCAACCGACACTGATAATTCTTGATTGCGATCCTTGGATTCACAGGTGGTATCAGAGCGAAGTGCTCATTGATTTAGATCAATTGATCTATCAGTGTTAGTTGTGTTTAATTGCTTTGAATTCTGTAGATTTGTCAGTTTTTACTGTATTAGATCTACTGTTTTTAAAAGAATTTTGTGTGAAACTTGTTTGTCGTTCAACAACATTTGATTAGTTTAACTCGTATCTATATTCAAATCAATTTAATAGCAGATCTTGTTGATCAGTCTCATCAATTAACATCATGAGAAACTTCAGTGGATCATCTTACCAACCACCGAAGTTGGAAACAAAAGCAGACTTCAAGTCATGGAAAATCAAGTTTAGGAATCATGTAAACTATACTGATTCTGACTTATGGGTCTCCATCACTGAAGGTCCTTATATTCCACCCACCCTTGGGTCGGATTATAACGAAAAAAATCAACCAATCAGTACCAATGATCTATCACCTGATGATGTCAAAAAGGTCAAAGTTGATATCAAAGTATACAGTTTGCTTAGTATGGCTTTACCTGAAGAGATGTTGATCAGGTGTGAGAACTACAAAACAGCAAAATCCTTGTGGAAGATACTTCATACTCTCTGCGAAAGGAGTGATGAGATAAGAAGCATAAGAGAGACACCCTCAGGTCACAATATGAAACATTTCATCATATTGAGGGTGAATCAATTCCTCAACAACTTCATAGATTCATGCAGTTGGTAACTGAGATGAATATTTTAGAGTTGAAGTATACCAATAAGGAATTAAACAAGAAATTGCTCCTCACTTTGCCAGAAAGTTTGAAGCAAACAGTATCCATGTTCAAGAACACTATAAATCTGAAGTCAACTGGTCTAGATACTCTGGTTGCAAAAGTGGAAGCTCTTGAAATGGATGAAAAATCAAGAAACAAGAGTGTGAGAACTCATGTCTCACCCTATCACTTCAAAGAAACAAATAATGTTGGAAGTGCATTTATTTCAAACAATAAAAGTGATAATTCTTGTGCTTGGAGTGATAATGAGGAGGAAGTTAGCTTTTATGCTTCTAAACCCTCAAAGAAATCATCTCAAGATAAAAATCAAATGGGTAAAGGAAGAACTGCTGATAGATAAGATACAACTGCAGCAACAGCTAAGTCTTCACATTCAAACAATCAGTCAGAACCAATCACTGTGATATTAGATTCTGAAGAACAAAAAGCAGCCTTTGCAGCTTTTAGTTCTAGTTTTCAATCATATCTTGGAAGCTCTCTAACGTCAGCAAATATCTGCCAACAACACTTAGAAGAACTACATCTTGATGTAGTGGAAGAAATGGACCTACAATGGCAGATGGCAATGATTGCTTATAGAGCAAAGCAATATCTCAGGAGAAACAAGAACTTGGCATCAGCAAGTAGAACATCAAAGATTGGTGTTAACAAATCAAAGGTAAGATGCTTCAAGTGCAATCTCTATGGACATTTCTCTAGAGAATGTAATCAACAGTCATATCCAGAGATGAGACAACATCAGCTGCATCAGCAACATCAGATTCAACATCATCAACAATCAAATGCTCAAAGACCTTTGCACAAACAATCTCAACTGATCAATGCATCCCCACCAACCACCAATGAATCAGCTAGACCTAGTAACTCAAAGGAGTCAGAGTTGATCATATTTCAAGATGGAACGTGTGACTGGAGTGTGTATGAAAAAGAAGTCTTGTAAGAGAATCAAGCATTGATGGCCCATATGGATCAAAAAGTTCCTCCAATGGCAAGAGAGGTAAAAGAAAGGTTGTGTTCATCAACATGTGTTGAGGAATTTGAACGCTATAGAGTCCATGCTCAACAGTTGGCTGACAAAATAAAAGAAACTATGATTTTGAATGAATACCATGTTAGAGAACATAAATTGTATCAAATCAAAATTAACTCTTTGCAAAAGGATTTAGAAAAATTTGTTTCTGAAAACTATAGCCTAAAAGACCAAGTTGAGCATCTGACCACTTCCTTAACAAAATCTATGGCTGATCATGCATCAACTAAAGTGAAACTTGAGAAGTTTCAATTATCATCTCAGCAATATGAGAAATTACTAAATTCTCATATTGAATCAAAGAAAAGGTCTGGGTTGGGTTATAATGCTGTTGCACCACTATAAATAATAATTACACATCTTTACCTACAACAATGACCAACACTCTATCAAATCATTTTGTGCCTAGCACCAAGTTTGAAAATCAACTCAAATCAACATTAACAATAAAGCTGAGGTGAGTGAAACTGAATCCTCTGAATCAGAACCTTTAAACCAAAATGATTCAGAATTTGATCATGATAATTGTGATGACTTGGATGATTCTGATGAACATGATGTTGATCAAATGACCACTGGTGAGAATGTTCATATTAAAAAAAGTATTCCAAAAGTGCTTGAAGAAACAAAGTTGCCATACCCTTCTAAACAAAGAAACATACTGAAGACTATTTGCAAGAGAATAGCTCAATTGAATGAAGGTCTTCAAGAACTAAATCAGCAGCAAGCCTCCTCCAAGAAATTGAATGATGAATCTGCTACTACTGAGGAAAGAGAGAGATCCAAGGAAAAAGGAAAGAAAAAGGTATCAGCAGATCATCTACGGAAAAAGAACCTCTATCCTGTGTCAAATCTATAGAACAAGAAAACTTCAGCAGAAGTTAAAGATAATTCGTAGATGATCTACGGAAGAGGAATTCAATAACAAACAATCAAAAGATACATAAAGTTGAAAGAGAAGAAGCACATCCAAAGTTGAAGAAGAAAGAACAACATCAAAAGTCAGCGAACCATAAGAATGATTCTGAGAAAGAATCAGATAAAAATATTGCAAATGGTGTGACATGAAAAATCACAATACTGAAGAAATGTTACTTCAGTAGCTATTATTCTATTTGCAATATGAACAATCACATGACTATTGAATGCTACTTCAACAAACATTGTGCCATCTACAACAAAATAATCATTCCACTCAGGAATGTTATTTCAACAAAAAGAACAAAACAAAAGGCACAAAGAAGAAAGAGTCAGATAAGTCTGAATTGGATACTTAATCTACTGATTGTGAAAAGGGTTCAAAACTAAAGAAGTTTGATCTAAAATTAAAGTCAAAATCAAAGGACAAAACATCATCAAGTGCTCATCCATCGAAGAAAAGACAACTGTCTAGCAGTCAAAAACACCTCATAAAAGGGTAGATTTGACTGATAAGGAATCAAAGGATGATTATGCATTTTTGATAAAACTAAAAAGGGAATTCATATACCTCTTTCAAAAACAAAAGATAGTGAGACTTTTAAAGTTTCATTATCAAAACAAAAGTCTCAAATGAATGAAATTGAGTTGAATCAAGCAGAAATTGAGCAACAAGAACCTAGTTCATCAACATCCCATTCAGCAGAATCATCCTCATCTAAAACAAATCAGAATGAATCAACCAAATCTAAAACTGAAACTTCAAGACGTATTCATGAAAGAGTAACTATTTTAGACACTATTGACAAGCCCAAGATCACTAAGACTTGGGTTGTCACTTCTAACTGATTTATTTCTGAATGCAGGAACAATATTGAAGAGCTGACAACAAGTGGTATGTTGACAGTGGTTGTTTCAGGCATATGACAAGAAACTGTTCACTTTTCCATGATTTCAAACATATAAATGCTTCTTATGTGGCATTTGTTGGGGATAAAATGGGAGGTAAAATTGTTGGTGAAGGGATGATAACAAATGGTGTGCTCAAGTTTAAGAAAGTAAATTACTGTGAAAATTTACAGTATAATCTACTTAGTGTGTCTCAAATCTGTGATCAAAATTATACCATATTGTTTGATAATACTAACTGTTACATTCTTAAGCCAGGATTTATTGTTCCAGAAGAATGGATCCTCTTCAAAGCAGCAAGAAAAGGAAACACTTATGTTTTGGATATGAACAACACTTCACTCACAAAACATGAAACATGCCTTATATCTAAACTATCAGAAGATTTGTCTCAATTATGGCATAGAAGGCTTGTCCATTCTAACATGAAGAACATGAATAAATTGGTGAAAATGACCTGGTCATTGGATTGCCAAACAAAAAGTTTCATTGCTCAACTCACTGTTCTTCTTGTTACAAAGGAAAACAACATAGAGTGTCATATAAATCCAAAATTATCAATACTAATACTACACCACTCAAATTGCTTCACATGGATCTGTTTGTTCCTACCAATGTACTAAACATTGGAAAAAGGCAATATTGTCTTGTGATAGTTGATGATTTCACAAGATTTACCTGGGTCTTTTTCTTATAACAAAAAAATGAAACATCAGAAACATTAATGGACTTTGTGATCAAGATTGAGAATCAACTTGATACAAAAGTTAAAATTTTTAGGAGTGACAATGGTACTAAATTTGTCAATTTTGAACTGGATTCCTTTTGCAGGAACAAAGGTATTGCAAAGAAATTTAGTGCATCAAGAACTCCACAACAAAATGGGGTTGCTGAAAGAAGAAAAAGAACTCTCATTGAAGCAGCCAGAATAATGCTAGCTGATTCACAATTGCCCATCACCTTTTGGGCTGAGGCTGTGAATACTGCATGCAATGTTCAAAACAGAACATTAATTGTCAAAGAACATAACAAAACTCCTTATGAGCTCTATTTAAAATAAAACCATACATAGGATATCTTAAAGTCTTTGGATGTCATGTAAATGTTTTGAACATAAAAGAGTCATTGGGAAAATTTTCAGAAAAAGCATATGATGGTTTCTTTGTTGGATACTCTTCAACATCTAAATCATATAGGGTTTATATTCCATAACATAACATTATGGAAGAGACTCCTAATGTATCTTTTGATGAAACTGTATTTACAAAGTTAGTTAAAGGTTCATCATGGTTGTTAGACATAGATGCTCTATTTAAATCATTTAACTATGATCATTTGAATAATACAGGATCTGATGAAGTATGTTATCCATTTGTTCCACCTCATATGACTGAAGTAACCTTATCTGCTGATCCTCCAAGGATACCCCCATCCTCGGGTGAAAACACATCAGTAGCAGCAGATACTACATTTGGAAATGAACATGGTGCATCCGAAGATGTGAATGTTGTCCCTTCAACAGAACCAGGCTCTCAAGTGAATACAACAAACATTGGAAATGATTCATGTCCTCACTTATCATCCGGAGAAGTTCCTACGAAAGAGCAAAATGCTTCCGGAGAAGTTCCTACGGAAGAGAAAAATGTATCCGGAGCAGTTCCTATAGAACAGCAAACCAAAACTAGAGATGCTCATGTAGCCCATACAGAAGACTCTCATGATCCTTCAACTCATGTTGAACATTTGACTATTTCTTAAACTCTCAACCTGAGTTGGATTAGTGTGAGGCAATGGAAATGACTAACCTAGAATCATCTATACCAGTTGAATCAAATCCCTCAATGAGAATCCATAAGACTCATCCAATCAACAACATCATTGGAAATCCTGCAAAGAGAACTACAAGGAGCCAAAGTGGTATTGCCAACCTTTTTCTCTTCAGTTGTTTTCTTTCTCAAGTGGTGCCTCCAAACATCACTACTGCTTTAAAAGACAATAGTTGGATTGAAGCTATGCAAGAAGAGCTTCAACAGTTTAGAAAGCAAAAGGTATGGTCTCTAGTTGATTTGCCTGAAGGTCAACATCCTATTGGAACAAGATGTCTATACAAAAACAAACTAGATGATAGAGGGATTATTGTGAGAAACAAAGCAAGGTTGATTGTACAAGGATATACTCAAGAAGAAGGAATAGACTATGATGAAGTTTTTGCACCAGTTGCAAGAATTGAGGCCATAAGAGTGTTTTTGGCTTATGCATCATATAAGAAGTTCACTATGTATCAGATGGATGTCAAGTGTGCATTCTTATATGGGAAGATTGATGAGGAGGTTTATGTGTCATAACCCCCTGGTTTTAAAGATCCTCATTATCCCCATAGGGTATACAAACTAGATAAAACCTTGTATGGTCTTCATCAAGCACCAAGAAAATGGTATGAAACACTATCATCTTTCTTGCTCAAGCATGGCTACAAACGAGAAACTATTGATCAGACACTCTTTCTCAAACAAGAACATCAAGATCTCTTAGTAGTTCAAATATATGTTGATGACATTATATTTGGTTCAACTAATAAGAGATTGTGTGTAAATTTTGAAAAGCTGATGAAATCTGAATTTCAGATGAGTTCAATGGGTGAATTAACCTTCTTTCTTGGCCTTCAAGTTCATCATAAATCAAATGGGATCTTCATCAATCAAGAAAAATACATTCATCAAATTTTGAAAAAATACCATCTTGTTGAAGTATCTTCATGCAAAACACCAGCATCAACAATTGATAAGATTGTTCCTGATCCTTCTGTAAAATCTATTGATTAAAAACTATATAGATCAATGATAGGTTCACTTATGTATTTAACTGCCAGTAGACCTGATATATGTTTGATGTGTGTGTATGTGCTAGGTACCAATCTGATCCCAAGGAGTCTCATCTCAATGCTGTAAAAAGGATTTTCAGATACCTCAAAGGAAAACCAGGACTTGGTCTTTGGTATCCAAAGGATGGAGACTTTACACTCTACTCATACTCAGACAGTGACTATGGTGGATGTAACAGTAACAAAAAATCAACAACCGGTGAATGTCAATTTATTGGACCAAGGCTAGTATCATTGTACTGCAAGAAACAAACCAATGTTTCTGTATCCACAGTTGAGGCTGAGTACATAGTTGCTTCAGTTGGTTGCTCTCAAGTTCTTTATTTGCAAAACCAATTGCTTGACTATGGTTACAACTTCCTTCAAACTTCAATTTATATAGACAATTCTGCTGCTATGTATATCATTACTAATCCTGTGCAACATAGTAAAACAAAACATTTGGAGATAAGATATCATTTTTTAAGAGATTGCTCAGAAAAGGGTTTGATTAAGTTAGTCAAAGTGGATACAACAAATCAGCTTGCTGACTTATTCACTAAAGCCTTTGACTCAGTCAGATTTAATGTTCTGGTTGAGTCTCTAGGCATGATTAACTTAGATTAGTCAAATTAAACAAACAAAATATTATGTGTAATGATACTTAAGCATGACATATGCATGGGAAATGATAGTACACTATAGCTTGGCTTATTCCTGAATACATAAATAACAATAAATCTTAGCAAGTTTCTTGATATGTAAGTAGATTCATCTTGATTGAAAACTAAACTGAGTGCATGCCAAACATAATGCTAAAGTGATTGTTTGTAGGAAACTTCATTTTGAGAATACAAGGTGAGTCTTTTTCTGATGTGACCAAATCACTCATCTAAACACACTATGTACCAACACTTTATAATAGCTATCTTTTCAAATCATACTCCCTCTTTTTTGTGTAAACAAAGACCTGGGTGTATAATCACCATACTAAAGTTCAGTTACAAACAGTCAAAAGATCATGACCCTCATCATCCCTCTGTTTTGTGTAAACAAAGACCTAGGTTAAAGGCACCTCTGTTTTACGTGAGTAAGACCTGGTGACCTGATGATGATCATATTTAAGCTCTCAAAAGAATCCTATGTGATCAATTGTATATTATCTTGAGCTTTTACATCATTGCATTAATGAGATGCCAAATGCATATCAAGATAGAACTTATAACTTAAAGTACATAGTTCTTAAATGTGAAAAAGTGATGATTTGACTTGCAAAGGGAGGACAAAATCTTTGTGAATTGAATGTGAAGCCCATAACAGTCATTTCCAAATCAATATGAAAACATGATAATTAGCATGCCTAGTTGATACATGAGCTCTTGTATGGATTTAAGTGGACAATATACTTGCAATCAGAACTTTGTTCAGGTATCAATTCAATAAAAAAAACTCATCAGGAAGAGGCTTAGTATTATAGTATGATCCCATCATATGTGTATATATGTCTTATCATCATTGTATAGTTAAAAATCATGTTATTCCTCTTAAAGAAATTTATGATAAATGCTTAATTTCACCATTAGTCACAAATTTAGGGGGAGTAGAATACATGAAGTTAAGTCTTTCAATCAGCAGCATTGTCTATCTCATTATCAATTTGAAGGAATTGGAATTTGAGCATCATCTTAGCTTTTGGATGCATGAAAGTTTTATTAAAATCATTTTAAACTTTCTTGTGCTAAATTGCCATGTATACAAAGTCAACAAGGTCCTAAAGCAATAAATGGTTCTAATCAATGGAATTGGACCATACATACAACAATATTTCTCTGTATTGTGCATCAGTAGAAGCTACAGTGCTATCTTAAGCATCAGCAGAAGCTACAGTGCTATCTTAAGCATCAGCAGAAGCTACAGTGCTATCTTAAGCATCAGCAGAAGCTATAATATGGAAAACTTAAATGTTTATCCGTAGATTGATAAACTACGGATGAACAAAGATCAACAAATGTAATTTAATTTTACAGTTTGGTAATCTGTGAAAATTAAGTTACACTTCATCAGCAAATGTTGTTGATCCTAGATGTTTCGCGGAAGAATACGTTGAGGGTCCCACTTAATTAATGAGATAAAATTATATGTCTGAGAGTATAAATGATGTGGTTTGACTTCTCAAATTCATTATTCGCTTTTTCAGCTCACCTTTCAGACCTAGAAAAACACACTCTCAACAAACTTTTCCCCCTTCCATATCATTTAAAATTTTACCACATCAAAACATTAAACAAACATATATCTGTGTTCCTAATCTGCTATTATTAAGGTAAAACATATCGTAATGTTCAAGAATGAACTACTTGATTCGTGTTTTATCTCACAACTGTTCGTATTCTCATATCAATAATGTGATTCTAACGAAATCTTCTTTTTATGATCAGATGGATAATCGATTTGCGAGAGAACACAATGTGTGTGCCTTCTTAAACCCTGATGATCTTGTTTCAGAAGGTGTCAAGAATTAATCAGATATCTAAGAAGATCGAGACTATTCTATGCCTTATCAGCAGAGCCTGTGATTTATCGATCACATAGTACTGATTTCTGGAACTCTGCATACGTAGAAGAAGATGGTGAAGTTATTGTTGCCGATGTTAAAAATCGAAGGCTGAGAATCGATGAACAAACAATAAGAAGAGTTCTTGAGTTGGGAGATGTTGAAGTCGGACACCCTGATATGTTCGAAAATGAATACATAGAGAAAGTTTTTCTCATGATGGGGTATGATGGTGATTTTAAAAAGGGAGAAATCAAGAAAGGAAGACTCTGTAAGCCATACAGATTTCTCTGTCACACATATCTGAAGTGCATTTCGAATAGAAAATCTGGCCTTGATAGATTTTCAAGACATATCTCTTCTGCCATCATTGGTATTTTTAAGGGAAGAACCTACAATTACTCAAAGTACATCTTCAACTGCCTATGTGATCACATTCAAGTGTAGAAGGCTGATAAGATGTATATGTTTCCAAGGTTTCTTCAACTAATCATTAATGCGGATCTGCCTGGAACTTCTGTGGATGGTGGTGTGTTTATTCAAGCACACCTTGGCATATCTGTTCTGAACAAAATTTCTGGGAAATATGAAGGAGATGACATGGACATGTTTGCACATGTGGTTGATGCTACTGCAAATATTCCTCAAGAGCTTGTGTGAGAAGATCAATAAGAGGACTCTCCAGCCAATTCGGTTCAAGATACTCATTCACCCGTTATATCACCCATACATCATCAACCTCAATCATCCCTACCAATTCACCAGCAAGCTAAAACATAGAACCAATCTCTCCCTTTCACCCTCTATCACAAAACAGCCAAAACATAGAACCAATCTCTCCAATCCACCATCAATCACCAAATCAACAACAAACATCCAACCACAATCACCAGATCAACAACAAACATCCCAACCACAATCACCAGCCAGCCAAAACACAAAGCCAATCTCTCCAATCCACCCACCATCACCTAATCAGCTTCAAATGCAACTTTATCAACAACCTCCAAATCCAGAAAATTCAGCCACTAAGAGCATTTACACTAGGGAGACAGAGTTAGCCTCACAAGCAAGTACTAGTTAAACTATCATTATCCAAAACTAAATCCCCTGCACTCTCAAATGAAACTGAACCAGTTTCTCCAGTCACTGATCATCATCATCAACAACAACCACATCAAGAACCAAAAGTTCAAGTTATTGAAACCAGTTCAAGCTCGGCAGGTGAAGCCCATAAAGAAGTAAAAGATGATGAGATTGCTTCTCAACATCAGGAAGGAGAAGAAGAAGCAAACTATGTTGATGTGATAGCATACAATGAAGAGGATCTAAGTGATTCTGACATTCTCGTCAGCAAGAGTTATCTGGTTGCTAAATGCAACAAACTTGTAACAAAGTCCAACAATAGAAAGCAAAGAATACAAGAGTTGAAGTGAATAATGAAAGTAAAAGATGAAATGCTGATGCAACTAGAATCAAGAATCAAAAGATGAGACAAGATGTCGTGTGCAATAATGAAGTGATTGATGCTCTTCTTCAACAAGACTCTGAACTCAAAGAAGAAGTAAAGAAAGAGAAAGAAGAAAATGAGAAGCTAACAGTGAAACTTGATCAATCAATGACATTCTCTATGATCAATCAGCTTTGTTGAGAAGAAAAGAAAAAGAGATTGATGAACTGAAATTGAATTTATGTGCTCTTGAATCAAACCAACAAAAGAAACCTGCTGAATCTTCTAAGCAACTCATTCAATACTCAAGGAAGAGGAAGTATTTGGGCCCAACAAAGATTCAAGTAATCAATGTTGAAGACTCTCCTAAACGGTCAAGACATACCTCTTCTGAGCACACTCCTTCTATGGAAAACTTAACATCAAAGCAAGCTGCTATTGATGACTCTGAGAGTGATGCTGAATGAAAAGAGCTGATTGAAGATAAACCTAACAAAGCTCAAGAAGAATCAAAGACTGATGTTCTTCTTACAACAAAATACATCATGGAAGAAAGGTCTAAATCCGTTATGTTTATGACCCTGATCAACCGTGGTTTCCCTTATGACATGGTTGAGAGGCTACACATGACTGGGATGAAGAATCTATTGAAAGAATTTGAGCTTGCGTGCTTTATGATTCCAAATTGTGACTATGAAGCTTTCAGCACCTTTCAATCCATCCAGAAGATAAAGAAGGAGTTGGGACATTATGACACAGCTAAGCTGAGTAAATACAACATGACTTGCTGGTTAGAAGGCCATAACTACAAACCACATGAGCTTAAGGGAAGGTCAGTAGGAGAACTTAGAAGGATGATGGAGCATGTGATGAAAGTTGAGCTGGATCTGGTGTAAAATTCAAAACTGAAGCTCCACATCCATCCTATGAGCAACAAAGCAAACTTCCTGCTGAACCTATAACAGTTGAATCTAAAGATCAGCACAAAGGGAAGGACAAATTGATCAGAGAGCCAAGAGAAGTAATACCGGGCAAAGTATGGCCACTTGGCACTACATTGAGAGAGATAACTGAATAGAAATCCACTCTGATACAACTAATAGACGACCTCACAACTCCCAGTTCTATGGAAGAGAACAGGATCATGGCCTGGAAATATGTTCCAGACTAGGATTGTGCTATTATTAAAAGAACATTTGGAAGAGTTGAATACTTCCATGATGTATTTTCAGTGGTGAGTCTGCTAGATAATGACATCAAAGATCTTCAAAGCCTGATCATCTGCAATTATCCAATTCACTCTAGAGGAAGAGACTTCTCAACTCTAGTAGGAAAGCTCAAGACTAAATTTAAGATGATATCCTCAGAGAAGCTAAAAGAGAAGATGCAAAGCATCAGAAGAGAATCAAAGGGCTTAAAAGATACAAGTCCAATGCCTCAGAATCTGTAGATGATAAATTCTTAAAGAGGATTGGCTACAAAAGTAGAACTACAGCAGCAATCAAATGCATTAAAGGGACTCAATTCACATACCCTATAACTGAATGGGGTTATGTTGAGAAAACAAGGAGTTGGTCCTGTTAGGAAATGCTGAAAACAAGAAAGCTGACCGGAGCAGGATCTTTGATCCTGTGGAAATCAAATTACTTCATCCCAGCTACACCTCGTACCTTAATGACAAATTCTTTCCCAAGCTAGCTCATGAAAAAGCACAAAATGATTTGTTCCTGCATGTCCATGTGACACAAGTGATTGACAAATTACATGCCAAAGCCTACAAAAGAAGAAGATTCAATGCGGACTGCTGAAGGGAACAACTTTTGATGAATTCACAGAACTCAGAATTTCAGAGCAAGATGAGCTAGAAATGGTGAATAACAACAATGTGTTAGATACACTCACTACGAAGGAAGATGTTCTAGGGATAAGCTTTGAGACTCTGAAGAAGTTCAGCAAGATGAAGATCAACTACAAGTATGATGATCAGAAGACTGTTGTGTCTTACTTCTACAACAAGATCATTGCCAGAGTCAAGGAGCTTTCTGTTTTGAAGGATTGATTACAAGGATCTAAGCCTAAGGGAGGTATTGTTAGATCTAGGACTTATAGGTCTAGATCAATTTGTATAGGCTTAGAACTTTAATCAATTAATATTTGTAATTGTCATTATTGTGTATACATTAAATATATAGGTTAACCCATTTATGTGTGTGTTGATTTATGTATGGTTGCAGGTACAAACATTATACTTGGTCAATTTATGAATCTGACCAAGTGTAAGAAACATCTACGGATGAACATTTTGTTCATCCGTAGATATGTTTCTTACAAGTAACCTTACATCTGAAGATCCTCTGCGGATGAACAACCAGAACTAAAGAACAAGTTTTCTTCGGAAGAACAAATCATCTACGGAAGAACAAGACTTCTACGGAAGAACAAATCATCTACGGAAGAACAAGACTTCTACGGAAGAACCAATCATCTACGGAAGAACAAATTCCTACTGAAGACGCTATTCCTGTGGAGTCCAAACACTTGTATAATACAAGTGTTACAAGTCTACAAGGCAGTTATGCAATCCCGAGAAATCCGATGATTCCTTAACTGAAACAAATCAAATCCCTAGAGATCCGGTGTTTCCTATAACTGAAACATCATTGTCTATATATATGGATCCTAGGTTTCGATTAAAAGGGCGGATGAGATGATTGATTGAATAGCAACAGCAATAGCAATACGAAAATCACATCAAAGTCACTCAATCAAACCCTAGCAGCCGTCACATCATAACAAACTTTGATATCATTCATTCATTATATTTGTAAAAATCATTAACATATTTTAATGAAATACTTATTATTCATTAATTGTGTTTTGTTGAGTGTGTTCTTGAATATTTATTGATATTTAATGTTATTACAAACAATTAAACCAAATTAACGTTGATTCCGCAAACGTTGACTTGCTATCAACCGACACTGATAATTCCTGATTGCGATCCTTGGATTCACAATAATAATAATAATAATAATAATAATAATAATAATAATAATAATAACAATAACAATAACAGTAATAACAATAACAACAATAACAATAACAACAATAACAATAATAATAATAACAACAATAACAATAATAACAATAACAATAATAACAATAATAATAATAACAACAACAACAACAACACAACAACAACAACAATAATAATAATAATAATAATAATAATAATCTCACTAGAGTTCTTAAATTTTCAAACACTTATATTTCTCAATAAAAATATAAACTTTTTTTTTTATTTTTTCTCACACCCTTTACACTTTTCAACTTTCATTATCAATTCTCACACAAACATTTTCAATTCTCATACAAACATGAGTATCTAATAAAATAAATCTCACTAACTTTACCTCTCACCCAACCTTTTAAAGTTGATGTTCATGGTAGTCACAAGGACCTTAGTTAGAAGTAATATTAGTATAGTGAGAGTAATATGTAATCAAGATGAGACATTTTATGATGCAAACAAAAGACATTACTTTTGAAGTCCTTTGAACGCTGACTTCTTGTAATACTTGTATTTCTTCCATTTTTCTTGAAATGTCACCTTCTTGTGTTCTTTTCACTTCATATCTATTAATTCCATGTTCACATAATCCATACTGATCTTAAATTCTTCTTCTTTGAACGTTGGTTTCCTTTCTTTTTTGTTGAATGCATTCTCAACTGTGTAATTGTAGGTCTAAAGCTTTCTGTTGTGTTGACCTATTTGATGACTCCATTTCAGAGTTGAAAGTATGAAACTAAGGTTATGATACGGCAGGAAGCATTGTTAGAACATAATTCTTGTTATCATAAGTATTATTATTATTATGTATTATTATTGTATAGCATAAGTTAGTCGGTTAAGGGTAGTTAGATTACTTGCACCCCAAGAAACGTAAGGGTATAAATACCCATGTAAACTTTCGTTTGTTAGTAATGCATCTCTAAATTTTATAAAATTCTCTCTCAAAACAAAAACACAGACCACTGGGATCTTCAATTGGCATCAGAGCCATTTTCCCATCGTCCTTCAAGGAATTTACGAAGAACAGTCGATCAAATCAATATTATGTTTTTGCGATTAAGAAAACAGAGATACAAGTTTGGAACCGCATCAACAACGCACGATCGTTTGTTAATTCAGATTTGATCATCATCATTTCATCGATTTCATAAAGAACATGAGTAAAATCCTCGTCCCTGTTTCTCAAAGAAAAATAGAGACTCCTAGTGGAACGAATTCGATATCAAAAGAAGTGGATATTGATTTACAGATCATTCCGTCGACAATAGATCAAGAAAGTGATCTATGTCATCAATTTATTAAGGAGATCAATTTATTGAAGACAAAGAACCGTCCCTAAGAACCGATCGGAATTTTTAAGAAATTCTTGCGCTACTCTGGCAAAGAAAAAAGAAACCGAGTCATAGAAACCAAGACTCAACCGTTTCAACAATGATTCAATCAGACCCATAAAACCTTTTCAAGAATCGATTTCGAAAAATCGTTTCAAGAAATTAAGAACACATATCGATTGAAACTTACGATTCCCAAACCCGTTTCAATCAAAAGAAAGCAAAATCATTTTGCGTTCTTAATCAAACATTTGATAAAGTGAGACAGATTCAAATCGATTTAATCAAAAGAAAATCAAAAATCCAATAACCCTTGTTCGACAAAGTTGGTACAGGGACGAAAGAAGAAGAAGAACATTTTGGCAATTTTGACTTTTGGAAGTCAACGGAAAGGATTATTAAAAGAAATAATTTTGGGGTTTAGTTTTAAAATAAAAATCAAAGAGTTTTTGACTTTCATTATTTGGAGGATTTCATTGGAATATTATTTATTTTGGTGAATTCTTTAAAACAAAATTTTAATATTAACACAAAATATTAAGTTTTGTTTTATGAATAAATCAAATAAATATTAATTTTAATTTTTAAAGAAAAGAAAAGTCAAAATTAATTCAATTTTGACAAAAGAAAAGTCAAACCAGTTTCATTAAGCTTTGGGAAGTTCAAAGTACGTTAAACATTGGGAAAAAGAAGAAGACACCGAGAAAGTCCCTAGCAAAAATTAGTCTCCAAACACCAATGTTAACATCTACAAATTACACGATTTGGTCTATTCGTGTAAAGACAATTTTGAATGCCAATAACATTTTAGAAGCAATTGAACCACGAGAAGGTACAAAAGTAGATGACAAAATAGATAGGACAACGATTGCTTATCTATTTCAAGCAATACATGAAGATATGGTGATGCAAATGGCATCTCATACAACAACGAAAGATATTTGGGAAGCCTTAAAGACAAGGCACATTGGTATTGATAGAGTTCAAAAAGCTAGACTTCAATCATTACGCACAGAATTCGAGATGCTTTCAATGAGAGAGACAGAGACCATAGATCACTTTGTAGGAAGATTAAGAGCAATAAAAAACAAAGTCAAAAAGCCTAGGATAGATATTAACGAAGCAACCATGGTACGTAAATTATTAAATTCAGTACCCGACAAGTTTTTGCAAATTATTGCATTGGTAGAGCAATATTCAGATATGGATACAATGACACTTGACGAAGAAATTGTAAGACTTAAATCCTATGAGGAACGACTTAAGTCTAGAGAAGAGAAGAAATTAGGACCTACAGGTCAAGAGAAGCTGTTGTTTACAAGGTACGAGAAAAAACCTTACAACAAGCAGAAGAACTACAATCAGAATCAAGGTAAGCAGAACTTTAGGAAGCTCAACAACCACGACAAGAGTCAAAGATACAAGAAGAGAAGCTTTGACAAGAATGACCAAGGAGATCAAAGAAGTGAGAAGAGTTTCATTAAGAAGTGCCAGTTTGACAACAACCGACCTAGAAGAGATATGAGCAATATATAGTGTTACAATTGCAACGAACTAGGACAATCACAACCAAATTTCCTAAACCTCGAAGTAAGCAAGAAGAATCTCACCTTGTAATGGAGGATGAAGACCATACATTACTTATGGTTGTTGGAGAAGAGAAAGCAGTAGTTCTAGATGAAACGAAAGTCCTACAACAATATTATCAAGGTGATAACACGAAAGATGGTCTATGGTATTTGGACAATGGAGCTAGTAATCACATGATAGGTGAGCGCTCCTATTTTACAAGGTTATATAAAATAATAACAGGAAATGTCAAGTTAATAATGGATCATGTGTCAACATAAAATGAAAAGGATCAATCTTATTGGAATGCAAGAATGGTGAACAGAAGTTAATCACTGACGTCTACTTCATTCCACACCTCCAAAGTAGCATCCTAAGCCTAGGGCAAATTACTGGAACTGGATGCAAGATTGTTGTGAAAGATAAGTATCTTTGGATGTTTGACCCTCATGATTATTTGTAATGAAAGTCCCTAGAGAAACGAATAGACTTTACAAAGTCAAGTTAAGAATAGCAAGTCCTATTTGTCTACAAGCAAGGATAGACACCCCATCATGGTTATGGCGTGCACGTGTGGGACTTATGAACTTTGATTCGTTAAAGCAGCTAAGTACTAAGGGTATGGCACATCGACTACCGACATAGACCATCCTACCTAGATTTGTGATGCATGTCTCGCGGGAAAGCAAAGTAGATTACCATTCCCTCTCAAGCAAAGTTTAGAGCCAAAGAACCTCTAGAACTAGTACATGCATATTTATGGGGACTGATCTCACCCACATCCTTAGCTGATAACAACTATTTCTTTTTACTAGTCGACGACTATTCAAGATATATGTGGATCTACATGTTTAAGTCAAAAGATCAATTATATGATATTTTCAAGAAGTTAAAACGAAGATCAAACAGAAACAAGGCATAAACTCAAGGCATTAAGAACCGATCGTGGAGGTAAATTTACCTCAAATGCCTTAACTACGTACTGTGAAGATGAAGAACCTTAAGACAACTCACAACACCTTACACACCTTAGTAAAATGGTGTAGTATAACGAAGAAATAGTTCAATGATGAGCATGACAAGAAGCATGTTAAAGGCTATGAATGTACCACAAAACCTATGGGCAGAAGCAACACGACAAGCAGTATACTTACTAAATCATGTTCCAACCAAAGCACTAAAGGTAATTACCCCTATGTAGCAGTGAAAGGTAAACCTCCTAGCTTTAAGCATATTAAAGTATTTGGATTCATAGCATACATGAGGTACCGACACCTCATTTGAAGAAGCTAGATGATAGAAGCAAGAAGATGCTATATTTAGGAAATGAAAATGGAACAAAAGCCTATAGATTATATGATCCAGAAGAAAACAAGGTTTGCATAAGTAGAGATGTTTTATTTATTGAGAATGTTGGACCAAAAGAACCAATGAGCCTAATCAGAGAAACCTCTAAGTCCCACAGGACATCACAACAGCTGAAGAAGACCTGATCAGCTGTTCTACAAAGTCTGAAGAATACAACTGCTGAAGTATTTCTGAAGTACTGAAGACAAAGACTGAGACAACAGCTGAAGATCTAAAGTCTGAAGACTTCAACAAGTACTGAAGACAAAGACTGAAGATCAACAGCTGAAAGACAAAGTCTGATGTTCAAGTACTGAAGACATCAGCTGATGCTAACAGCTGATGACAACAGCTGAAGAGGGCTTCTTCTGTTGTTGTGATGGTTTTTCTTCATCAGTAGTTTTCTTTTCCTTTCAGTAGTTTGTTTACTTTTCTGTAGTTTTGTTTCCTTTTCAGTACTTGTAAATAGCTGAAGAGGTTGTTCTTCAGTTGTTGTAGTATCAGTAGTTTTATGTTTTTCAGTAGTTGTAAATAGATGTTTAACACTTAGGAACATTTGTAAGAAGATGTCAGTTGTTGACATCTTCAGTAGTTGTTAAACATCAGTAGTTATAAAACGGTTACATGTCACTTTCAAGTGACATCAGCCTACGTCATTCTTTCCTTTATAAGGAAGGATGACTCACCTGTAATCGTGCCATTGAGGCCGACAATCTTAATGCAATATTCCTTTTGTCAGATATTTCTCTCTCTATAACAAATTCTTTTATCGCTTTATATCGAATGTTCTTGCTTGAATTTGTCTAATTCTGAGCTATTCCGCTGCTATATCTGTTCAATCGATTAAACCAAGAGGCTGAGATCCTAACAAATGGTATCAGAGCAGGTTAAGCATTGATCGATCTAACAATTGATCATTGAAACTGTTCAATCGCTCTAAGTTTGATCGAATTAGCAAATTCGCAAGGATCTGTTATAGAGATTGAGAGTGTATCGCTTCTGGCCGTTTTATTTGAGGTTCTGTGTGGTTCTGAGCTAAATTTATTGTGATTTTACTTGAATCTGTCTGATTTTCCACAATGACTACTTCTTCGAATGATCCTTTCAATACTGGATCCTCTACCAAGCCTCCGATCCTGGTGAGGAATGAGTATAACATTTGGCAGAGAAGATTGCTCCATCACCTGTCTGTCAATAGCTCAGGTTGTTGGACATCTGTGGTACATGGACCACATAAGCCAATGGTGAATGATCCGGAAACAAACCAGTTGGTTCCAAAGAAGAAGGAGCAATACTCCGATGAGGACAAGAAGTTGTTTGAAATCGATGCAAAAGCCCATGGAATTTTGGCTATGGCTATTCCTAATGAGATTTACTCTGGGCTTCTGCATTGTGAGTCTGCTCATGACCTCTGGAAAGCCATCAAAGAACAATTTGGTGGTACTGATGAGGTTTTAGCAAACAACAGGGAAATCCTCGCCCAACAATATGAGACTTTCTCTCACAGAAAGGGTGAGACTCTGACTCAACAATTTGAGCGGTTTTCATGTTTAATCTCTGAATTGAAAATGGTTAACATGAATATACCAGGAGTCAGATGAACCATAGATTCCTAAGATCACTGCCTGAGAGATGGAACACATATATCATTGTTCTACGCTCAAATGCTGATGTTGATCGCCTATCTCTCACCCAACTTCATGGGAAACTGCTTACATTCGAGAGAGAGATAGAGCAGAAAAGGAAATTGGCTTCATCTGGCAAGCTTACTGAGGATTTTGTCCAAGGGAACACTGCCCTGATTGGACATCAAGAGTCAGAATATGCGTCATCTGAAAGCCAGTATGATGAGCATATTGATTTCTCTACAAACACTTCTGAGCCTGCCTTTGTGAGTGTTGATAGTTATTCTGCTGGTAGTAATAGTGACAATCTATGTTTCATCATGGATGATCTCAAGGGGATTGCTGATGATGACTTAGAAGAGATGGATATTTTGAGCCAAATGGCCTTGATAAATATCAGATCTCAGAAGTTCTACAAAAGAACTGGAAGGAAATTCCCAGGACTCTCTGGCAAAACAAAGTTGGTTTTGACAAGAGTAAGTTGAAGTGCCATAAATGCCACAGGCTTGGACACTTTGTGACTTTCATGTACTTTATCCTTTTTGTAATAGATAAGGATGTGAGCTATGGCATGTCATAGTCACTAGTCAAAAGGCAATCCGCCTTTTGACTCAACAATTGATTTTGTTTGTGTCTAGTCAATTGTATCTAGCTGGCTTTCATAGTATAGCCTACTATAGGATGTAGTATAAGTATCTCATGTTCTTGTAACTTTCCTTTATGCTTTGTAACACTTGTAATAGAACATACAGAAAGCAATATACTGCATTCTTGAAAACCATACACTTGTGTATCTTCCTCTTGTGTTCTGTCTCTTACATTACATGTGTTCTTAGTGTCTTATTATGGTTAATACAGTTTATTGTTTGATTAAGATAAGTTGCTCTCCTTTTTGTGTTGTTGTGTTGCAAGTTACCCCCTTCACCGGTCCTGCATTTGGTAGCAGAGCTTTCCAAGCTCTTGGTATAAGACCTCACCATCTTAAGATCCCTCACACACACAAATACTCAAATTTTCAAATGGCAGCCATTTCCAAGACTAATATGGAAACTAGAACCATGAACAAGTCCCCACTGATCACTCTTGATGACTTTGACACCTGGTTCCTGAGAATGGAAGGTTTCATCAGGTCTCTAAACTTAAGAATGTGGGAGTCTGTTGAAAATGGACCTTACATACCTAGCACCCCCTCTGCTACTGGTGCTGGTATGATCCCCAAGGCTATGGCAAACTACTCTGATGAAGACAGTAAGAGAGTAGAGATTGAAAGAAATGCCATGACATCCCTTCAGATTGCTCTTCCGAACTCCATATACAGAGGTTTCAAGAAATGCAAAACAGCTAAACAGTTGTGGGATGCACTAAAACTGATGTATGAGGGTTCCTCTAAAGCCAAGGAGAACAAGATGGATCTCCTGAAGCAACAGTTTGAAAACTTCACCTTCAAAACATGTGAAACCATGACTCAGCAACACTTCAGGTATGTTAAGATTATGAAACCCTGTGGATGGAGGAGTTCCTCTTGAGAATAGGACATTGTAAGGAAGTTCATGTCCTCACTTCCTAGGCAGTGGACACACTACTATGTGGTGATCAAGAAGACTGAAAATCTCAAAACTCTTACTCTGACAGAGTTATATGGGATTCTCAGTGGCTACCAGATGGAGATGAACATGCAAGGTTCATCTAGCAACTCCAACAATCAAATGGGTTCAATCCTAAAATGGATAGAATAGAACCCCAACATCATCTCATATGCTACCCTGACAACTCACCAAAGGGTCCTTTAATCACCTTTCCAGAGACACCAAGGGAACTCTACACTCAAGGAAGCCCATTCCAAGAGGCAAGCTCTTCTCAAGCCTTTATGTCTTCTGATGAAAGTTGTGGCAACTTTCTTTTCACTCTTGAAGACCTAGATTGTATCCATCCAGATGATCTGGAGTACATGAAGATAGTTCAGCAGATGGCCTCTCTCACTCACAGAGCCAAAAAGTTCTACAAGAGGACAGGAAGGAAGTTTCCAAGCAATGCAACCAGTGGAAAGTTTGGGCTGGACAAAGGCAAAGTCAAGTGTTACAACTGTAACTTGATGGGCCACTTTGCCAGGGAGTGTAAGGCACCTAGAATAAATAGTGGCCAAACGTAGTCTAGATCTAACTACACTAACAAAGCTCCCCAGAATAAGAAGCCAAAGCAACAAGCTACTATTGCTATTGAAGAAGGAGGCTTTGACTGGAGCTTTCAGGTGGAAGATGCTTCTCCAAACCAAGCACTGATGGCAGATCATGATGAAGCCAAGGTATTGGAACATCTCTGTACCCCTAAATGCATTGCCAAAGTTAATAGATACATGTCCTATAACTTGGAAATGAGATCTGATCTTGAGTCCCTAAACATTTTAAAAGCTGATTTTAGAAAGTCTGAAAATGATTATAAACTGAAGATAGAGGACATAGTGAAAACTATTTCAGTTCTAAAACTTGAGCATATAGATTTTAGGACTCAGATTAAGGATCTCATAACTAAGCTTACTGAGTGCCAGGCTGAGCTTATGATCAGCAAAGCCAGGGCAGACAAATGTGTTCTTGAAGAAGAGACCTTCAAGAACATGATATCCTCATCCCTGCACAACAGGGTGTGCTATCAAAACAAACAGGGACTAGGATCAAATGAGATAGCTCCTCCACACACAATCTTGTCAGTAAGATCACCTAGGTGTGGAACTGGTGAAGATGAGCTTCTTCTCATTGATCCTTTAAGTGAAGAGGATGAAGAAATGATAGTGAAGAATTCCTCTGGGAAGATTGAAGATGATGATTCTAAGAAGGGTCACTATCCTTCTGAAGAGAAGAAGAAGACTGTGATGACCAAGTCAAAAGAAAGAACTTGATCAGGAAGAGCAAAAGAAAAGCAAGGAAGGCACAAGAGATCAAGGCTACATTTGACTCCAAGCAGAAGTAAATTTTATCTTTGCAGGTTTTGAAGTAGTAAAGACTGAAGACATCAACCTAAACTCTTCTGCTAAGAGTTCTGGTTCTTGTTCAAATCATCTCAGTACCAAGAAGAAGACTGATCTGCTGTGTACCACTGCTGCACAGCCTGGATCATCAAACTCTATTAACAGTTCCCAGCCCGACTATTTTAGCATCTGCAAAGATGAGGGTGTAGAAGGGATGTGACCAAAGTCAATTTTATTCCCAGCAGAAGGCTCTTGGGAAGAAGAAAATGAAGTGTGTTATGTGTGAGAGTACTACTGATCTTGCTAAGGATTGTCCATACAATCCTAAGGGTACTCTCTACACGATCAAACCAAGGACTTCCAAGAGTTCCAAGAAGATTCAAGCTTCGGAATGAAAATATGTTTCCTTTGGAAGCTCCAAATCTAAGAAGAAGGCAAGTGGAAAATTGCCTTCGGAATAAAAGTTGGTCTTGGAAGAAAGGAATACTTCCAAAGCACTGAAGTCTGTTGCAGTGTCTGCAGAATCTTTCGAAAGTTCAGTCATCAAAACTTCCAAAGTCTCAAAAGCTTCTGAAGTATTAAAGGTCAAGTCCAAGACTCCAAAGGTGGTGTGGAAGTCTAAGAAAGACCAAGTGACTGAAAATTCTCCATCAACAACAGCTCAAGATTCTCTTAGCACAACCATAGAATCTATTACTGTTGCATTACCTTCTGTTTCAGTTAGTGAGCCCAAGACAAGTAAGGCTTGGGTTTCCAAATGTAACTAATCATTTTCTTTGTGTAGAGATAGCTCAAGACAAACAAAAATGTCTGGATCATTGACAGTGGTTGTTCCAGGCACATGACAGGCAATAGGTCACTACTCCAGAACTTTGAAAGGATTGATGGAGGACCAGTTGCTTTTGGAGGAGATGAAGGTGGTTATATTTTTGGAAGGGGCAAGGTCACAAATGGTAAGCTCAGCATTGAAAAGGTAAACTTTGTCAAGGAGCTTGGGTACAATCTTCTAAGTGTATCCCAATTTTGTGATCAGAGTCATAACATGCTTTTTACTAAGCATGAGTGCATTGTTCTCAAGCCTGGGATGATTATCCTCATGAGCATATCCTGCTTAGAGCCCCCAGGAAAGGGAACATGTACAAGATGGATTTGCAAGAAACATCTCCCTCTGGAGAAGTTTCATGCTTTCTATCTAAAGCCAATAGTGATGAGACTTTCCTATGGCATAAAAGAATGTGTCATGTAAACTTTAAAAACATGAATAAACTTATTAAGAATGACTTGGTAACTGGAATGCCAAAGAAAGAGTTTACAAGTGATGACCATTGTGTTGCATGCCTGAAAGAGAAGCAACACAAGGTATCTAACAAGCCTAAGGAAAGAAACTCCATCACTACTCCCCTACACTTGTTACATATGGATCTCTTTGGCCCCACCAGTGTAATGAGTCTAGGAAGGACCTCTTACTGTTTTGTGATCACAGATGACTTTACAAGATTCACTTGGGTCTTTTTCCTTAGAACTAAGGATGAGACTCTTGAGATTCTGAAGAGTTTCATCTTGAAGATTGAGAATCAATATAATCACAAGGTCAAAATCATAGGATGTGATCAGGGAAATGAATTCAAGAACCAAATCCTTGATACATTTTGTGATGAAAAAGGTATTACAAGACAATATAGTGTTCCTAGGACTCCTCAGTAAAATGGTGTTGCTGAGAGGAGAAATAGGACACTGATCAAAGCTGCAAGAACCATGTTGTCTGACTCTAAGCTGCCCATCACCTTCTGGGCAGAGGCAGTCAACACTGCCTGCTATGTGCAGAACAAAGTTTTAGTAGTTAAGACTCATGGCAAGACTCCTTATGAACTTTGGCACAAGAGGAAACCTTTCATTGGTTTTCTCAGGTCATTTGGATGTCCATGCACCATCTTGAATACTAAAGATCAAATTGCCAAGTTTGCTGAGAATCAGATGATGGACACTTCATTGGATACTCTTCCCAAGCTAAGGCTTACAGAGTACACAATCTTAGAACTAGAATTGTTGAGGAGTCAGCCAATATGACTTTCAATGAACACACACCCTGTGTAGCTTGTTCTGGTCCAGATTGGCTATTTGATCTTGATTTAGTTACTAACTATTTTAACAAATCTTGTGAGACTGTTTTAGGATCTATAGAAAATTTAAATACAGGTGATCCTGATCCAAGATTTGAACTAAGAAGATCTTCAAGTCATATATCTTCAGCTCCAGTTGGAACTACTTCTACAAATGAGGTTTATATCAACACTATAATGACAACCTCAGCTGATACATCTGGGATACTTTCAAATTCTAGCTCAGAGGCTCCACAATCAGATAAAGATGCCTCACATGTAGAAGAAACCAATGGAGGTGGTGACAGTGATCAAGAGTTTCTTGATGCTGATAACCACTCCATAGATGACAGCATCAATGATGTCACACACTCATTGGATTAAGTTTCTCTTGATAAGTGTGCTGATGTGGTGGGTGAAACATCTATTCCAGACTAAATTTCTCTAATTTAGATCTCTCTCAACAACTTGCTATGATCCCTCACCTAAGATCCATAAGTCTCACCCTACCACAAACATCATTCGAGATGTTGTCACAGGGGTAAGAACAAGAGGAAAAACCCATAAAGCAAATGTTTGTCTTCACTCTTGTTTCTTATCCCAGATAGAGCCAAAGAAAGTTGATGAGGCTCTAAAGGATGGAAGTTGGGTTGAAGCTATGCAACAGGAGCTGCTTCAATTCAAAAGGCAGAAAGTTTGGAACCTTTGTCCTCTTCCTCATGGGAAGACCACCATTGGTACCAAATGGGTGTTTAGGAACAAGAAGGATGATAGAGGCATTATCATCAAGAACAAAGGTAGACTAGTTGTTCAAGGATACACACAAGAAGAAGGAATTGACTACACTGATGTCTTTGCTCCTGTAGCAAGACTGGAAGCTGTTAGGATATTCTTGGCATTTGCTATATCCAAGAACTTCAAGGTCTTTCAACTTGATATGAAGTGTGCTTTTCTTTATGGAGTGATTGATGAAGAGGTGTATGTCAAACACCCACATGGTTCTGTAGATCATGATCATCTTGATTATGTCTGCAAGCTTGACAAAGCTCTTTATGGGCCGCATCAGGCACCCAGGAAGTGGTATGAGATACTATGTGAGTATCTTTGCAAACATGGATACAGGAGAGGTACTATAGATGGAACTCTCTTCATCAAAGGACATGGAAATGACATAATGCTAGTTCAAGTGTATGTAGATGATATCATCTTTAGTTCAACTAATCTAAAGCTCTACAAAGACTTTGAGAAGCTAATGAAGTACAGATTTGAAATGAGTGCCATGGGGAACTCAATTCTTTCTGGGAATTTAAGTGAAGCAAGTTGAAGATGGCATCTTCATTAGTCAATAAAAGTATGTTCAGGACATACTCAAGAGGTTCAACATGACTGATTGTAAGATTGCAAAGACACCCATAGCAAGAAACCACTCTTTTGGACTTGATCTTGAGGGGGAGTGTGTGGATGAACACCTTTACAAGGCTATGATTGGGTCTCTTATGTATCTTACAGCTAGTAGGCCTGATATTATGTTTGCTACATGTATTTATGCAAGATATCAAGCCAACCCTAAGATGTCTCACCTCATCACTGTCAAGAGGATTCTAAGATACCTCAAAGGTGCTTCAACACTTGGTTTATGGTATCCTAAAAATCCTGACTTCAATCTGTATGCATATACAGATAGTGATTATGGTGGCTGCAACATGACTGCAAAGTCTACATCTGGGGGATGTCAGTTTCTTGGGGGAAGGGTGGTCTCATGGAAATTCAAGAAACAATCATGTGTCTCTGCATCAACTATTGAAACTGAATACATTGCTGCTACAAGCTGCTATGCTCAAGTGCTTTGGATTCAGAATAAGATGTTGGACTATGGGTTAAACTTCAAGGAGACTCCCATTCACATGGACAACAATAGTGCTATCTCAATCACAGAGAATCCTATGCAGGATTCAAGGACCAAACACATCAATATCAGGTATCGTTTAATAAGAGATAATTATGAAAAGGGGTTAGTTAAACTAGTCAAAGTTCACATAGATGAATAATATGCTGATCTGTTACAAAGGCTTTTGATGAATAGAGATTTAAATATCTAATATGAGCTATTGGGATGATCAACTTTGAGTAGGATTTTCTTAAAACTAATTCTTATTATTTCTTAAAATATATGTGTCTTAAGTTGTCTAGTTCATCATTTTCACAAGCTCTTGTTTTCTTTGAATAAAAATCTTTTTGAAGACTTCCCTTAGATTCTTGAAAATTTTCTAATCCTTCGGAAGATATATTTTTATTTTCGGAAGAAAATCATACCTTCAAAATAATAACTGTCTAAGAAATTTTACCTTCGGAAGAGATTTCTGAAATATCTTCCGAAGCTTAAATACTTGCCTCAGACACTTATATGTTTTCAAGGACCTTTTTCTTCTGAAGAAAATTAACTCTTGGAAGTTTTGTTCTTCTGAGAACAAAGCATTTAAGTCTTAATTTCTCTTCCAAAGCAAAATTTTCAAAACTCTCAGGAAAATCTTCCGAAGTCATTTTAGCTTCGGAAGCTTTTTCATTTAAAACTTCCGAAGATAATTTACCTTCGAAAGCTTTTTGACTTCCAAGAAAAACTACTTTTTGATCAAAAGTAAACTACTTTTTCAGAGGTGGGACCAACATCCGGATTTCAAAGTTTATCCTCTTTCATTAAACTTTATCTGAAATTCTTTTCACATATAAACCCAACGGTTTCCCCCTCTTTCTATCATCTGCTTCTTTCTCCAAACCTAAAACCCCAAATTTCTCTCTTAAATTTCTTTCTTCTTTCTTTCTTCATCCTTATGCTACCTCACAACGGCTAACCCCGTTCACAGAAATGACTCGAACTTTACCATGCAGCTACACAGGCAACACAACCAGGTTGCTCTGTTAAGCCCTGAGAAAGATCCTTATTTCTTAGAGGTTTTTCGCTTCTTAGCTTTGTCTAACTACTTCACCTCCTAACCATTGATCCTCCACTCTATGAGGATCGTCTGCTTGAATTCCAAAAGACCTGCCTAGAGGTCGTATGAATGGGGAGAAGGCACTGTCTGCCACAGTGTAGGGGAGAACAGTCTTCATCACTCCGGACATCATCAACATGCATCTTCAGCTGGATGATGAAGAAGGTGAGGTGTTCTTCCCAAGGAAGCTGCCAATCATTCTTTTGAGCAGATGGGCTATGAGGGAGACTTCTCTGTATAGACCTTTAGGAAAGGGAAGGTCTCATCCCAATGGAGATTCCTGCTCCATATGGTTATCCACATCTTATCCAACAAGCATGGTGGATGGGACCAGACTCCTGAGGATCTCTCCTTCATTATCCATGGATTGATTCAGGGGTTCAAGTTCAGGTACTCTCAGTTTGTTTACACTAATCTACTTGCAAACTTGGACTCCTTAGAATATTACATGTTCTCTAGATATGTCCAGTACATTCTTAACTGTGAACTGGGCTCACAGTTAAGGAGAGCAGGTAACATTCTTAAACTGGGACAGATGAAACCCGACATCTTTAAAATACTAAGAAAGCCCAATGTTGGCTTCTCTGGGGTAGAACAGCCCTAGTCCCAAAAATGTTAGAGCTTATTGCTCAAGGTGACAACCTAGCAGCACCAACTAGTGTTGAACCCACACCTTCTACATCCCAACCACCTCAACAGCCACAAATCACCCTCACCTACCAAAGAAAATCCAAACGAACCCCTGCTCAGACTATTCAGTCTGTGGAGGCCCCCATACACTCACTAATACAGGAAGAAGTGGACACTAGAGCTCCCATTTCTCCTGAGGAGCATATCACTCCTATCTCTTCAAGAATCAGTGCTGAGGTTCCTCATGCTCAGCCTGATGAGCTCATTAGCCACCTCTCCCAAACTACCTAAGCCATCACTCTGAGCCTTAACACTCAGTTGACAACCTTCAGGGGACAGTTACCATCCCCAGCCTTTAGATCTCAATCAACCTATCCCTAACCTTGACTTTTATACTAATGAAGATTTAGGTTTCAGTGAGTACCATGATTCTCTCTTCTTTTCCCCTACTCAAATAGAGATGAGTGCTCCTGAGTCTCCTACTTCTAGCCCACATCAGTCACCTCCAACTGAGGTGGACACTTCTGAACATGTTTAAGATGTCCATATGGAAGAGGCTCTCACTTTAGAAAGTGATTACATCATTAAGACCTCAACCATGGCAACTCAGCCCACTGATATCTCAACTGAGATTGCTAGTGAGCAGAGGAAATCTTGCAGCCAAGAACCTGAAGCTGGTGGTGAGACTGGGGACTTTGGTCCAATCATCTCATCCTCTAATGACTCTTCTGATGAAGATGAGGAGAATCTAAGACTAAAGGTGCAACAACTATCTACAACATGCACCTATTAGTCTCCAAGGTTAGTCACCTTGAATCTCAAGTGACTACCTTGCAGCACAAGGTCAATGATCAGCAACTTAAGATTTCATATCTTAAGGACAACTAGCTAGGAGACCTTTAAGAGGACCTCAACCAGGAACACAAGAACCTGTGGAGGTGGTTGACTTAACTCCTAGCTCACCTATGCAAGTGGGTGATGTTACTAAAAAGGGGGAGAAAGTCATCACTACCACAGAACCTGGGAGTTCCTCAGGGAGTATGGACATTAAGGACTCACCATCCTCACTTGCAATTGTGCCTACTCAACACTTCTTCAAGTTCATATTGATATGGACTCAATAGACTCCTTAATACAGAGTCTGTTTGAGGAAGGGATACCAAGGGCCATGTCATCTCCATCAACTTCCAATCACATCATTGGGTGGAGGTATGACAGCAACAAGAGAGCCCTAATCATCATGAAAGTTCAAGGGCAGCAAGAGATCTTCAATTTTCAGACCTTGAACTATTATGACAGTCTGGATTTAGACAACATGCCACTTGTCAATCCAAGCCAATCAAGACAAGCTGACAAGTTGGCTTAAAGAATCCAAGACCGGATCGCTGTAGAGTTCAGCCTTAGAAGAAGACTATGGGAATCAGGCAATGTCATCGGTCAACTGGATGTTGAGGCTGACCCTAAGATTAGCTTCATAGGGGAAACCTTGACTGAAGGCCCAGTGACAGAACCTGAGAGCCCATTCTTATCACCAACAACTACTACAGAGATCAATGCCCTTTTTGAGACACCTGCTAGTGAATGTGCTTCTCAACCTCTCTCTGGCCAGAGTTTAGAAGCTGCATCAAGCAATGAAGGCCAAGCTCTCTCCGCCCTGAGTCATAAAGGTCTGTGAGTGACAAAGGGAAAAGAAAGATGACATATAAGGAGATTGAGGAGGAGGAGAGAGAGAGGAAGAGGAAGCTAAGGAGAGAAAGTTCCTCTACTGAGTCTTCAAGACTCATAGAGTCTGCTATTAGGACTGCCCCCAGACCAGATACTTAGAATGATAAGTTAAGGGCAGTCAGGATAAACTATCTACAGACAAGAAACTATAACATAGATAGTGTCATATCTCTCCCCTTGGAAGAGTTGAATGAACTGGTTGACCTGGAAAGTTCAAGAGAGAAGAAGGAGGTAGAAGATGCAGAGCTTCTAGTACAAATCAAAGAAGATAGAAGAAAGAAAAGATTGTACAAGCATATGCCTACCCTCTCCCCAGTTCAAGAAAGTCCTGCACAAGAGGATGTGGTTCAACAAGAACCTTAGGTAGATAAGAAGAAGATAGGATCAAGATGATCAACTACCTAAGTGCCACAGGCCTCTATCAGGCAGAAGCACTTCTTCCCTTGTCCTATGACTATGTTGAGTTTGAGTACTTAAAACAACTTGACTTGAGATAGTCAAGGAAAGAAAGACAACTAAAAGAAAGCTAGGGGAAGAAGCTGCTAAATCAAGAGCCATCATCCAAAAGAGCATGAAGAAGTCTCCTGACAGGTAGAGGATGATGAGCTTCTTGAAGCTGTATGGATTCTCTAGAAGGAGACTTGGCCCCATGTCTCTATCCACTATGGATGAGCATATTATGGTGATCAAGTAAAAGATCAAGAGTGGAGAGCTGGTTGACTTACACTCCCCTTCAAGTCGAGCCCCACCTGAAGTGGAGGTTAAGGTTGAACAACCAGAGACAACACAACCTAGACCTCTAGCTAAATCTCAGCAAGCTTCATCTTCTGATCCATAGTAGGTTCAATCTCACTCTCAATCTGAACCTATGAGAGTAGAAGACCTAACTGAGAAAGACAATGAAGATCAATCAGGTACCACAGGCCAGTCTTCTCAGTTAAAAGTTGTAAAGAGAAAGAAAAGGACGACTTCTAAACCAAAGCAAAGAAGAAGAAGACTACATCCTTTTCAGTACCTCAGGATGAGTCAGGACATCCTGAGAATGTGCAGCCAGAGGATGCTCCATCATTTCCCATTCCAATAGCTCCTCTAGCAGCAGAAAGACCCATCCTATCCTGGACATACACTACAAATCCAGTAAGGTGGCATGTCATCAGAGATCATGTCATTGAAAATGTCTACACTTGGCAGACATGTTTTAGTTGCCCCTGCATGATCTCTTTGACATGATAAGATACTTTGATAGTCTGAAGGATCCTGATCATCTCATGAAGAAAGGACTTGTTATCATCCTGATGAGGAATGTTGATATCTGAAGTCTTCAATTGTTTTGGTAGCATCAGCCTAGGGAGTTTGTAGAAATATGTATAGAGGCTGATACAACCAAAGTCTTTCTGCATGCATGCTGCACAAGTACTGAAGAAGAATGCTTCAGAAGTTTCACACATGCAACAGAAATACTCTAAGTGTGAATATTTCGAAGCCAAGACCATATCTTCCGAAGCCAAAGATGAAGTCTTCTGAAGCCTCAACTCTTGAAGACAAATTTCTTTCGAAGACTTTTAGTAACATGCTTTATCTTATGTACTTTTTCATAAAGCTGGACCCCTTTCCGCTGCAACTCTGTAAAGTCACCAACTTAAATGAGTTGGTAAAACGTCCGTGCTTTTGGTAACTATACATTGAGGTCTTGAATCTGTAACTTTCTACTTTATGTACTTTATCCTTTTTGTAATAGATAAGGATATGAGCTATGGCATGTCATAATCACTAGTCAAAAGGCAATCTGCCTTTTGACTCTACAATTAATTTTGTTTGTGTCTAGTCAATTGTATCCAGTTGGCTTTCATAGTATAGTCGCTATAGGATGTAGTATAAGTATCTCATGTTCTTGTAACTTTCCTTCATGCTTTGTACCACTTGTAATAGAACATATAGAAAGCAAAAACCATACACTTGTGTATCTTGCTCTTGTGTTCTGTCTCTTACATCACTTGTGTTCTTAGTGTCTTATTGTGGTTAATCTAGTTTGCTGTTTGATTAATTTAAGTTGCTCTCCTCTTTGTGTTGTTGTGTTGTAAGTGACCCCCTTCACCAGTCCTGTAGAAGCTTTTGGGTTTTGAAGAAGATCAAGAAGGAAACCAGATTCAAGGTAAGTATTCTTTGTTTTGGGTTGTTCTTGGTCGGCCTATGCCTCGGTTACATGCTTATGTGTGTTTATGTGTGTTTGGGTTTGTGCTTTTGGTGGGTTTTAGGTGTTTGAACTCAATTGCAAACGGTTTGAAGTAAGTCATACCAAAGGATGCTAAAAGTTCTAGAGCCCTCTTTTTACATGTTTTAACTGATTTTGGGGATGGAAATGCATGTGTGAATGTTTTTATTAAATGGGTGTTTACACCCAAATGATTTTGTGTGTGTATGAATGCAGGTGGGGTATGATCTTGGTTGTTCTTGATGTTATGATGATGCCATGTTCTTGTTATGAAGCTTAGGATGCTAGAAATAAGCTTAGAACATGTTGAATTGATGATTGGGACTGAATTAGAATGATTTATGGTGTTTTAGTTACCCATGCGCCTGGACAGTGGTCCATGCCCCTAACTGTCCAGACGATTAAGTGTTTTCCTTATGCGCCCAAAACTCATGCGCCCAAATAGTGGCCATGCGCTTAGGATAGGCTAAATTTGGCTAAGTGTCCCAAACGCCTAGAGTGCCCATGCGCCCAAATAGTACCCATGCGCCTATAAGTTTCTCCATGCGCCTAAGTGTTCCATGCGCTTAAGCAGCCATGCGCCCACATAGTGATCATGCGCCTGCATAGTGCCTATGTGCCTAAAACTTAGAATTATTTTATGAATTTTAGGGAAAATGTAAAGTGTAGGCTTTGACTTGGGATGTTCTTGGTGGTGGTATAAGTTGACTTTTTGATTATGGGTGATGTATGTTATGTCATGTATGTTGTTATATGTGATGTGTATTGTAACATCTTGTGTTTTTGTTATTGAAAGTTAACTTTGTTTTCGTAAGGACTATTTGTGCTATTTATGAAACCTTGTAGTTTATTCATGCTTATTTCGTTGTTGTATTTAATTTGTTTAATAACTAATAAGTTATAATAATAATAACAACAATAATAACTAATTATAATAGTAATAATAATAATATAATAATAATAAATAGCAATAGTAATAACAATGTGATAAAAGGTAACAATAATGATAATATTATTGATAATAATAATATTTATAAAAATTTATTAAAGATATTAAACTTATACATGTTTAAAACTTTAAGTTAATTAAGTTCAGGAAGTGTTTTGTCATTTTATAAACTTTAGTAGCAAGTTTGAGCATAAATTAATAACCATTTGAAAGTGGAGGGGCTGTTTGTGTAATTTCGAAAATCAAACCCCACTTCCCCTTTCACCCGCGTTTTCCGGCCAGCGTTCCGCCCAAACTCCGGCGGCCTTCCGGCCACCCCAAAACCAACAAATTTCGTCAATTCATGATCTAAAATCACCCCAAACCTTTCTAGTACCTGATTCAAACCGGTATACATCATTTAGTCGAGTTAAAACATTCGTTACTAGTCGAATCGAGTACATAACCGAAACATCTTAAACTCCATAGCCGTTTGAGCATTAACACCTAATAATAATCTAATTAAACTAACCTAAACGATCCTATCTCAATCATTAATCGAATACAACACTCAATTACATCTGAACAACCCAAATATCAAATTTGATCATCCTTTTTGTCGCCAACCTGCAACTAGTCGAAGACCATCATCTGGGGTTCAAAATCCAAAATTGATAAGGGGCTTTTGGTCTAGTTTTTCATACGAAGCTACCCATGAAGTTAATTTGATTATCTTCAACGATTGCTCATCCAACAACTCAACCCCAGTCGCGACTATCGTTCTGCTTGTTCAATTCATTTTTGTCTTCAAATCGGGTAATTATATTAGGCATAATACTCATTTAATCATGGGGAATAAAAGCCCCATGATTATTGATGTTAACCGAATCAAATTAAACCTCAATTTGATGCAAATCAGTTCTAGGGTTCTACAAATTTGAGGCTTTCTGTAATGGTTGTGATATAAATATTATGGGCCGAGACCTAACATGGTCATGGCCCTTGGTTCACTAGTAACACAGGAGACTTTTAAACAAGAGGTCCCTAGTTCAAATCGGGAGAACCTCATATATTTTTAAGGCTTTTTGCCCTTCAAATTAAATGTTAAAGATTTCTAAAAATTATAAAAAAATTATTTTATAAACTTTGTTTATTTTAAAATCACTTAATTATTTTCTGTAAATTATTTATTAAAAATATGCTCATATTTTTACTAAATATTCTAAAGTAGATGTCATAGTTAACTTATTTTTATAAAAAATTAGACTTTAAATGATAGTTTAATTCACAAAAAAAAATATTATTTCAAACATTGCATTTAATTATTGTTTAAATTGGGCTTATTTTATTTATTTATAAAACTTTATTTAAACTTTATATATAAAACTTACAAATTATTATGAATGTTTTCTTATTTCATATATTTATATAAAATATAAATATATCTTTTCAAGAAATATGACTGGTTCCCAATTGTAAGTATCTTTATTAGACAAAAGCCCAAATACCAAGTTGAAACCCTAGTTCTCGTAAATACATTAAGCTTACTATTAGATGTTAAATCTTGTAAATATATATATTTAGGTACCTCGTGAAGGAATACGTTAGAACAACAATTATTTTCCTTATTAATCATCAATTATATACTTGTAGATCATGTGAGTTTTGTCCATACCATTTTGCTTATTTTTTACATTTTGGGGTGAAACATGTTACCTTATGAATATTGTACTTGTAAACTTGTTTGAATCTTGTAACCACTTGGGCAATTCACCTTGTTGTTATGGTTAGTGAACTTTAGTAATTACCATGTGATGACTATTATATGTACAATCATTAACTATTTCTAGTCTGGCGACGTCATAGATCTATGGGCCTGACAAGCCTGCTTGGTTAATCCAAGTACACTTAGCTAATCGTATAATCTTGTAATCTTGTAAACTGTCAAGGTTTGATTGCTACATTTGTCATACATCCCTAGTTACTTTGCTCACTAACCTATGACATGAATTGCCATATTTTATGTATGTAAATATGAAACTATGGGAAACTCACCAACATTAAGTTGACCCCCTTTATTTTAACATGTTTCAGGAAACGCTCAAGTTTGATGTCATGTTTGAAGTTTACTCACATCTAGAATTGGACCTATATTAATAAATGAATTGTCTTGGATTATTTCATCTTGTGTTATGTTTGTTTTCCTATTTGGGACTTATGTTTGTAATTTACATTTGAATCTTATGAAAATTATATATGGATTAAATGATAGCGTTATGTGGCTGTGAACAATTTTAACCCTCACATGTTGACGATTCCGCCGTCAAGGTTGGGTTGTGACGATTCCGGAATGTAAGGAAGTTAATGATGCATGTACGTAAGGTACAGAAAGGAAGATAATGAATGATAATGATGATGTATAATGATGAATGAACAAAAGTTAATGAATGATGATGAAGATAATAATGTCATTATCTATGTGTACGTACAATGTATGATCGCCTATGAAAGTACAGAAGGTTTTAAACGAAAGTAAAGTATATTTTATTATAAAACTAGAACTCACTTAGCAATGCTGACTTTTATGTGTTTCTAATTGGCAGGTAGATGTTGTTGAGGATGGCACGGGCGACTACTTGGCTTATTTTGGATGGAATCCATTTTGTATAACGATAATGTTTTTGTGATGTAATGAAACGAGTTATATTTGTAATCCATTTTGTACAATGTTATGATTGTTATTGTTGTTGTTGTTGTTATTGTTGTTGTTGTTGTTATTGTTGTTGTTGTTGTTGTTGTTCTTGTTGTTGTTGTTGTTCTTGTTGTTGTTGTTGTTGTTCTTGTTGTCGTTGCTGCTGCTGCTGCTGCTGCTGCTTTTTGGTGTTGTTGTTGTTGTTGTTGTTGTTGTTGTTGTTGCTGTTGTTGTTGCTGCTGCTCCTGCTGCTGCTGCTGTTATTGTTATTGTATAGCATAAGTTAGCCGGTTAAGGGGTAGTTAGATTACTTGCACCCCAAGAAACGTAAGAGTATAAATACCCATGTAAACTTTCATTTGTTAGTAATGCATCTCTAAATTTCATAGAATTCTCTCTCAAAACACATACCCTGGGATCTTCAAGCATCTTATTCTTTCGAGATCTTCATCTTTAACAATGGTGTTACAATTTCATACCGAGTTAACTTGATCTTTGCATGATAATGACTCATTTGCATCATTATCTTCATATGTGTCTGTTATACAAGGATCATAAGTATGAAGAAGTTTCTTTTCTGCCTTCCTTTTATTTCTACAGGCTGGTACTAATGCCTAACTTATGGCAAAAAAAAATCAATACACATCAAATCCACATAAAAAACAATCCATTATTGATCATATATGGTATACAGCACAAGCAATACACATCGTTTACAGATCACACAGATACAGCATTCAAAATCGATTATTTAAAGTTCTCAACACAACACAATATTATTAACCAAATCTAACACACGCCATTAGTTTTCTTCTTATTAGCTACAAACTTCCTCCAAGCATCAGTAAACTTCCTTTGCACCTCCAATTCAGTTTTATTCCCTATTCCCTTCTCTTCACATATCTCCATCTTAACATTCACCTTAGCTGGCAACGTATCGAGCTCGTGAAGCACTTTAATGATGTCCGTCACGAGCCGTTCAGCCAATGTCCTTGAAAAGTCTTCCCTTATCACCACTCTCAAAACCGTAATATGTTGTGCATCTGGTGGCATTGTGTATGCTGGCACGATCCACCCAAACCGCCTCAGCATGTCTGATATCTCAAACTCGTTGTGCTGACTGTGATCTTTTAGCGAGAAGGCGACTAGTGGGACGCCGTTGTCTTTAGAGACAATGTTGAATTGCCCGGTTTTCTCCAATCCTTCCTTTAGAACCATTGCATTTTCTTGACAGTTTTCCATGATGTTCTTGTATCCCTAGTTATAATTATCAGTTGTAAATGTTAACCATAAAACTTTTCGTTTGATTTGTGTTTGATTATATTTATGTGATTTTAGTTATATTTGTATGAAAAAATAGGAAGGAAACAAATTTCTTTTATATTCTCTAAATGTTTAGAGATGAAAATTCGGTCATCAAATCAATTTTAGTAAAAATTCAGTTGTAAAACTGTTTCTAACGATTTTTTTTGCGCTAAATGCGTCACAAACAATGCAGTCGCAGTGTCATATATAGTGATTTGACGACGTAATTTGTGAGGTCTTCATAGATGGTTGTTTAGTGGTCCAAATGTTAACATAAAAGCTACTTTAAAGATGATAACTAACCTCGAAACCCAAGCGAATGAGCTGATAATATTGTGCTATCACTTGACTAGAACCTAGAAAAAAATCAACAGAACTTATGATCATATAGTTTCATTAAAGTGTACAGAAAAAATCTGTTCCTTTAATATGAAGTGGTTGTTGTTTCAAGTCTAGTAGCGGAGAAATGTGTAAATTTAAGAGTAAGATCAGAGGATGTGTGAGTTAGTCGTATTAATAAAAAGTATATTCTCTCAAAGCGTGTGTTATACACAACGTTTACGCGTCGCTTTGAAAAACGAAATGCACAAACCTTGGTGCAAAAATTGTGATTAAGTATTAGTTTACCTTTAGAGAAGTTGAGGGTGAATGTTGGTTGATCAGCACCAAGGTAGTTGATGTGAAAAATGAGTTCATCAGGCAAGTCTTCTTTGCTCCTCCAAATCACCCACCCGATTCCGGCGTAAACCAGGCCATATTTGTGACCGCTAACGTTTATGCTCTTTACCAACGGCAACCGAAAATCCCATTCCAGTTCGGGGTAAAGAAATGGTGCAATGAAACCTCCACTTGCGGCGTCCACATGAATCGGGGTATCCCATCTGCATTCGCATGGCAACCGCATAAATATTTGTACATCTTGTTTAAATTATTTTGATATGTAAGACTAATTACATATATGCATAATTGTTTCTCGTTCTCTGTTTCATTATATCTCATCATTGTTTTGCACAAGTGCTTATACAGTTCTCAATTCAAAATTGGTTGTTTGCTGAATACACCCTATGTATCGATGGATGGTCGTTTGATTCAGAATCACATAAACGTTTGTACCTAAATTGGTTATGTAGTCACGTAAGCATGGTACGTACAAGTGAGAAAAATTGTTATAGTCTATGCAGTTGTCAACTTTAGTTTGGTTACACAATGAAAAAAAGTTTTAAGTAAAGAATTGTTAGAACTACATGAACATTTACACATTAGTTGTTCAAGTATAATACATAAGACAGATAGATAGATATATGTGTATACTGTCTCTTTTTTTCCTTTAAATTGGTTTTGTAGTAAACATGCAGATTATGTGATGTTAACGTTAGATTTGGCCATATACACGTACCCGTCTCTGCATTCTTCTCAACTAAGAGGTCGTTTAAGCGCTTAACATCTTCAAATTCACCGTTAAGGGTTGAACCCAAGATAGCGGCCACACAGATGGTGTTTTCGTCGACCATCTCCACAGCTTTCTCTGGATCCATCACATAGTAACCCTCACGTAACTTTACTTCCTTCAACTCCACTTCAAAATACCGAGCAAATTTCTCCCAGCAAACCTTTACAAATAAACTTATTAAACTGTAACAAAATTCTTGTTTTTTATTACAACTTAAGTGTAGTTATTTAACTTTAGTACTTTTTTACTACCTGAACATTGGCACCTGTGACAATGTTAGGTTTATCGCAAGGTTTGCCAAGAGCTTTCATTTTGTTTTGCCATTTTCTTTTGAAAGCCAAACCGGCAAGCATGATCGCTTCGGATGAGCCTATGGTTCCGACCCCGACAGCAGTCTCGGAGTCCCCGAGTGGTGCGTTGAAGAGATGTGCTATCATGTTCACGCAACGGTTCTGCATTTGTTTTGATTAGGATCATTCAAAAAGGTCATTTGATACAATTAAGGTGTAAAACACACTCTAGACTATAACAATTCACTCCAAATTAGAATTTGCAATATAATAAGACCAAGTAACTTATATATAGGCCGTATTGATATATATTCAATACGACCCGTATTAGTTTGTAAAATAACAAATTAGTCAGTTCGTAAACTTTTACAGCCATGTTTCGATCAGTAGTGACACTTATTTACGAGGCCGTAACGAGTCTTTTGATCGTAAGTAAGTTTTTCTGATTTTTATTTTTAGATTTTTGACTTTTTATATATTTTTTGTTGATATTTTATGATTTATTAACTAATATTAATTTTCTAGGTTTATTTATTTACAAGATTTCTGAATAAATTGATTCACTGTATTAAATTTACAAATATATTAAACTAGAATTAAGCTCATCGCGTTGCGATGGAGGCGGAAAATCATGCCAAATAATACAAATGTTACATCATCACTAATGACCACCAACAGTGAAGTTGCAGTGTGTTAATATGAAGAACTTAGACCAAAACATAAAATATAAAAAAATATAACTTCGTCGATTTAAGATCTGCACGTTGTGAGGACCCTTCAAAATGGGAAAATAGACGTAAAAATGTTAAACCACACACATTATGTTGTGTTAGCTTACCAAATTTAGAATGAACGTAAAAATTTTGAATCACACATGCATGTTGTGCCGTGCTTACTTTGCAACTTAAAATGAAATGTAAAAAGACGATTCACAAAGTATTAAAAGTATAGGGGAACAAAGTTAAGAAATATAAACGTTGTGATTTAAAATTGCAATAGATGAAGAGTTTTGGGTTAAAAGTAAAAATCAAATTTGAGAAGTTCAATTGTAAATATTGAAAAACTTTGTGTTAAAAATGAAAAATCAATTAGTTTTGAAAAACCTCCTATGTATAAAATATAACACCATTATACACAAGGAGTTGGTAATTAATAATATATAAATTGTTTTATTGTTATTGATATAGTTATCTTTTATACACATGTATGTCGGCTCAATCTCACGATAGGACTTATGGAAACATTAAAATTGATTTTTTGGTATTTAGCATAGTTACATGTAATAGTTTACTTTTTCGATTTAATTAGTATTATTGCGGTGGATGGTGAAAAACCGTTTCAAATATTACTAATGTCATATCATCAACTACCATCAACACAGAAAATACTCGTATTAAAAAACAATAAAAACAAAATAATGAAACCGAACGGAAAGTAGACGAAAAAACGTTGAACCACGTACGTAAAACGTAAAACGTTAAGTCGATCTAGGACTCGCACGTTGCGACGTGATCATTAAACATGAAGAATTTTGCGTAACGACGTTGAATTTCACGCACACGTTACAACGTGTTAACTCTTAAAATTTAGAGCGAAATGAAAATGAAAAAATTGTGAAAGATAAAAAGTATAAGGGATTAAAGTTGAAAGTGATAAACTATCGGGGTTAAATTATAAAAAGAAAAAAACAGAAAAAATACAACTTTTAATGTTTATTCTATACATTGATGTATAAATAAGTTAGTAAATTAGTAATATTTAAACATGATGAATAAATTAATTTATTAAATTTGTAAATGATAACAGATTTTACAAATTAAAAAATCCAAAAAATAATATAAATTAATAAATTATAATATACTTGATAACAAGAAAAAGTAGAAATCTAAAAATAAAAATAATAAGAAAATTCACTTTCGGTTATAAGGCTCATTACAATCCTCAAGGTTCACGAATTGCCTGATTTATTATCAGGAAGCAATGGCTGATCAAAAAAAGCGAAGATAGGCGCATAGTTCGATGACCTATAAGAGTGATTTTGTATATGAATACGGGCGGGACCGACTCAACGTTTTCTTGGGCCCCAACCGAACTAAAAAAATAAGGCCCTTCTTGTATACACAATCTAAACAAAAACAATCTAATCAAATTTCTTTGAACAAAAACAATAAATAAAAAAAGGTATACTACCGTAACTACTTGATAGTTGATTTATTTGAAAAAAAAGGAGGCATTACAAGGTTACCCATGTCGATCAGATTGATCAAAGAGAAAGAAAACTTAGTAAGGATCATTTGCTTTGTAATTTTGTGGCTATTTTTCTTCAATAACATACAAAATAATCAAAATTATCATGTGTATTCAACTATTAGAATTATTATCGTTTCAAAATTCATTGATTCATAAAACACCAAACCCGCTATATTTTAAAAAAATAAGAGTCATTAATTTTAGGGTTCCAAAGCTTATGACGTCACAAATTATATTATAGAGTCAGCCTGAATACAGGTTGTATTGAACAACAACGATTTATTTAAGTGTTTAAATATCACTTCTGGTTGTATTTAACAAATTGTTATAAAATTATGATTGCTTTTGTAACATATAATGGGTTTTAGTTAGGATATATTCTAGCATGGTTGTAGCCGGAGTTGTTGTGAATATGTTTCAAAAGTGGAAAGAAAAGTAGGGGAAAAGAAGACGTGAAATTATTTAAATCCAAAAGTATCAACAAAAGGAAAGAAATCTAGAATCTATATTCATGCTTTTTGCTGGACAGCTGTAAAAAATAAAGATATTAATATACGATCGAGGGTTTGAAAACGACGTAAATTCGTAAAAAAAATAAAAATAAAATATTATTACATAAAAATCATAATTACAAATGTTAAATAAAATAAATATTAATTAAATAGCTAGTAGTTAAGGTTTATAACCTTATCTCAGTTATAGTATTTACAATAGATTTCTTTGATTTTTTTTATTTAATAAAAAAGAGATGCAAATAACACATTTTCGGGAGTCTTAAAAATATGTCACGTGTCAATTGAATTGTTTATATTATGTATTATAAATATAGATTGTATTTTTAATATAATATAAGCAATAAGTTATATCTTTTAACACTTGAAATTAGGGTTTTAATGGTTTGTATTCAGATATTAGTGAGAAGACTATGAAACACTACACGAACATAATCGTGTCATCTGTAAACAAATGACTCATGTAGCAAAACACTTGAAATTGATGGATTAACACAAACATAAGCTCGTGTAGCAAAACAAAAGTATTCACGATTTAATATATTGAAATTATAAACTTACAACAAAGATTACAAATGTGTATAAAATAAAATTTTGTGTTCAAAATAAAAAACTTAAAACCCATCTTCGTATTTTTTTAAATTTCTGATCCAATATAATGATAAAAATAAGTGTTGATGTAAGAATAACGCACTTGGTAATGGTTTTGTTTCTTAATAATAAGGATTTAGCCTCAAATCTAGAAATAAAGTAAATTAGCTTAGTAATTTAAGAGTAAAAGTAGTGTAGATAAATCGTTAAAAATATAAAAATAAGTAGGACAAGGACCATTGGTTTTTACTCAAGTGGTTAAGATGAGATATTTATGAAATGAATACGGGGATGTTATGGGTTTAAGTTTTACTCTGAGCAAAATGCTCAGAGTTGAGTCAAGAGTTTTCTTAATAATGAGTTTCCTCCTAAATGGGTTAGGGGTGCGGTCCCGACCGGATTAGTAATAGTGGGTCGGATTAAGATAACACTTATATTCTGAAACAGGATCGTACATTGCCGTTAAAAATGAGTAAATTGTCGTTTTCCTTCTTATGGTTTAGTTATATATTCATTTTCATCCAAAAATACGTTTCTTACATTTTTCTCCCCAAGGTTGAAATAATTGTCATTTTCATAAAAAAACATGAATTTGATGGTAAATTTTCTATTAGCAACAGGTAAACATAAATTAGGATTTCATTTTTTATATACAGATTTACGTAAGTACCTTTTTAACGATGAATATTTAAAATTTTAAAACAATGAAACTAATATTTTTAATGAAAATGACAATGTTTTCCAAACCTTGAGGATTCAAATGTAAGAAAAAAATATTTTTAAATGAAAATGATAAATGTAATCAAACCATAAGAATAGAAAATTCCGGATTGACGAAGTTTGATATGAAACTCAAATCTAAAAATTGCTTGATGTTTTAATACGTTTTTAACCACTTTAACTCGCTGATATCTGTAATAATTTAAAAAGCTATGATAAATTAGATTAAAATAGGGGAGATGAATGGATTTAAAGTGCCATTAAGTCCTAGATCAAGTGGTTTAGGAGGAGGCATCGCATGACTTTTTCAAAGTGGAGGTAATGGGTTGAAGTCTTACTAAGTGCAATATGGTTGTAGTGTGCCAAGAGTTTTAGCACAATGGTCCTTTGAGTGGTGGGTTCCTTTGGAATGATGGCGAGCCGGGTCACCAACGCTGTCTTTGTTCGCGGACGTAGGAGGTCTTTCGCCAATGAATTTACCCGGATAACCGGTTTTAAAAATTATTCGTTGACCGTTAAAAAATATATATATAAAGTAGTAGTTTTCAGTGATATTTATTTATATATTTGAAGACAGAGTATTATGGACAGAAGTCGTTGGAATGAATCAAATCAATTATTACACAAGCGGCAGTTTATTAACCATACGTTTGGTCTAACAGATAAATCATTGTTAGATATGAATAAAGTTGAAAGAAATAGCACATTACTATATTCTACATTTTTTAAATCGAATATTCTTTTTCTTTTTTCTTTGAGAAGCTAAATGGCCGGTTCTGATTGGTCCTACCGATATAATAAAATAGTCCTAGGGCGTCGTGAAGCATGGCCGGTTTAAGTTCTTACTGCTCTACAGGAAAAAAATATATTATACTTAAGATTTAAAAAATAACAATCAAGACAGATCAAACAAATCACTGTTGACTCAATGCTATAAGGTTGCATAGGGGTGTATCATTGGTATACGTCGTATAGACTACTTTATACAACTGTATACGACGTACTCGACATGTGTATGTCTACATATGACAACGATCCAAGGGGTTAAACCCGCCTGTCTCTCTCTCTCTTTTTTAATCGTCAATAGTTTTAATTTTTAACCCGTTAATCTTAATTAGTTTTTTTATATAAAATAAGTTCTTTCCCTTTATATGATTACATATGTTATATTAGCCTCCTGACTCCAATATAATGTTGAAGCAATGCAATTGAACTAACCGTATTTTATAGGTTAAATATGGCAGCTAATCACTAATGTGATGTTATGCACCCGTATAAAAGTATACGCTAATGTAAAATATTATACATATGTATACATATGTATATAGATATGTAGAAATATATATATAGTCTGAATGATAGAGTGATTTGATTGAAAGAAGTAAGGTGAGACCCTAACACTCATGAGAGAGCGAATATGTTTTTATAACACCACCCCAAAATCAAACAACTAGAAGACTATAACACATTAAAGTCTAAAAAAATCAAAAGTAAATGTTTTGAAGTTGGTTTACTTAGTTAAACCAAAACATTTCATGTGGTTGTAGTTTTTTCTCACAAAGTGTACATTATTATTATTAGGTCCTACTGTTCCCGTGTTGCGCATTATACACGACAAACATCATACTACTTATATCATCGAAACCTCCAAACTTTTAGTAAAAGTAAGAAGAAAAAAAGGCAAATTAAACGAACAATTTAGTAGACAAAATTAGCGATATAGAAAATGACTGATTTAGTAGAAAAAAGAAAAGAAAAGAGTGACAGAGTCAGTAAATACTACCTGTAGTTCAGTGGTGACAGGATACTCATCCATGTCAACATAATTCTTATTAATAGCAGCCATGATCAGCTGTCACATTCCGGTTCCATCCACGTTGTCACGAACGACGCGAGATTCAGCCTCGGGTTCCCGTCGAGCATGAGCTCGTCGTTTATGATCTGGAACGCGGCTTCCTTAGGGATCGAGTTATCGGGCATCTTAAACCTACAAACACCAAATAAATTAAATTCAACATGAAAAGTTGCTAGGCATGTTGTTTTAGATCGGGTGGATTGGATCCGCACCTCGGGAGAGAGGCGCGAACGTATCGAGAGGCGAACGTCGAGTGTAGCGAGACATCGGAGTCGGATCCTACGGTCCTCGATAGCACCATGGTTGATGGTTCACTGTGTGTGTGAGTTTTGATTTGGAAGAAGGAAATCGAGGAGCATTTATAAAGCCAATGGATGCGGCAAGATGAAGAATTTCGTTGGGGGGCAAAGTATGTAATATTGTATTGTAATTATGGAGTGACTTGGGAAGATAGTACACGTATATTTTTTATTTTTTTATTTTTAGGAAAGTTGTGTATTAGTTGAATAGTTTTAGGTGTCATTTTGTCCAATTCAAAAAAGTAAATTTTACTTGTAGTTTTTCTTAATAATGGTTTTCATCTAAATTTTTCAAGATCTTAATTTTACTTCTACTATGTGATTTGCAATTCGTTTGGTTGACTCCATCTCGTTAACATCGTTAATTAATTTCATTAAAAACAATGACATTTTGGTCTTTTTATATGTAAGGGCTAATTATGTAACTTGTTAACATATTTTAATAGTTAAGAGACTATTGTGTAATTTTTATAAAATATCTTCTCCTCTCACTTCAAACCACCACTATCTACTGGTCGATGTTTATAGCGGTCGTGGGGGCTGATCCCCCCTTTCGCTGATAGTATATTTTTTTAGTATACTAGTGTAAATTTTTTGTTCAGAGTATAAATTTATATATATATATTAAGTTTGTTCCATCTAAAACATTAAAAAATTTTACTCTTGTTCTCTTATAGGAGTGTTTAAAATCCGCCACCACCACCGTACATCAAGGATGACCACCACCATCACCGCCGCCACTTACCGCACCACCAATACAACAACTACCGTCAACCTTCATTTCCATCAACAAAGCTACCGCTGTTGATCGTCTCCACCAACACAAACCACCTATTTGACCTCCACCTCCAAAAACAACCACCACCGCAACGTTGACCTCCATCTCCACTAACACACGAACCCTAATCGAACCGTCACCATAGCCGATGATGATGTAGGTATGCTAAAAAATAATAAAGGCGACAATGGTAGCATGATGGTGCTGGTGGTGGATGGGTGGTGACGGAGGGTTTTACATTGGGCGATTTGGTGGTGGTGGTGATAGACTAGGAGATGACTTGGTGAGAGATGAAAAAGATGAAGATGATGAGGTTCGTGTCAGGGGTGCTCTTGGGTGGCAGTGGCGGTGGTGTAGGGTGACGTCGGAGGTGGGGCGGTGGCGGTGGCGGTGGCTGTGGTTGTTGTATGTAGGGTTCACCGAGGATGACAAATAGCCTTTTATTAATCTAAGGAATTTAGAAAACAAGTCTCTTGTATTAGTTTGAATAAATTACATAATTGGTCGTTGTATAGCAAAAAAACTTAAATGCCCTTATATTTAACGCAATTATTTAATGGAGTTGGTGAGTTAGAGTTAATTGAGACAAATCAAAAACCATTGAAATCTTTGTTGAAAAACGTTATTTGAACCAAACCACATAAAACAAAAACGAAGTTTACTCTTTTAAAAATGAATGGTGGGTCAGTGTGATACAACTATCAGGTAAATAAATAATACGTAAAATGAATGTAACATGTTATATAGGATATAAAAGCTTTTCAGGGGCGGAGGTATGTTTGAGGCATGAGGGTCAGGTACTAACCTTTTCTGTGTCTATAAAGCGTATGACGCCATAATTTCAACCAACACAAATCTTTTTTGACAGTTTGACCTTACAACTTTTTTACTTTCAGTTTTAATCTCTTATGCTTTTCATCTTTCGTAAATTTTTGTTTTACGTTTTGTTCTGAGTTTTTCAAGTTAGCACGGTGCAACATGCAAGCATGATTCAACATTTTACGTTTTGTTTTAACATCTGTGATTTAACACGATGCAAAGTGCATGTGTATTCAACGTTTTTACATCTATTTTCACCCATTTGACAAGTTCATCACAACACGCAGATCCTAGATCGACTTAGTTAAAATTTTCTATGTTTTACGTATCAGTCTAATTTCTCCGCATTAACACATTGCAACTTAAGCGTTGATGGTCGCTACTAGTGTATGACATTGGTATTATTTGACACAATTTTACCCCCCGTCACAACACGAGCGCTTAATTCTAGTAATATCAATCTAAGAATCTAATGTTGGGTCGATATTGACTATGGATTCTATACTTTGGGGACATTAAGATGTGACATGGACGATTTTTATCCACATAAGACATCCAATCAACTAGTTCTTGTTCCTATTTATTTTCTTATATTAATTATTACAGATTTTCTAATAAGACATAAAACAGGACTTCAGTGATTTATTCAATTAAAATAATCATTCATGTTACTATACATATATTATTAACATATGTCGGTTTCTACAATTTAATTTTGTTTTTGTTTTTACGTTATAGATATTGTTTTTGGCAAAAAGAGAAAATAGAGTGAATACTAGTGGTTTACAATCCGAGTTTATTTAAAAATTGGTTTAGGGTTCAAATCGAAACAGATTTTGTCAACGCCGATCAAAACCGGTTTGGCCCAAAATCAGTTCTGATTATAAACTGGTTTCAAGCATCAAAGCCCCAAACCTATTAAACTGGTTTGAGCCGGTTTGAGAAACTGTTTTAGGCCCAAACCGGTTCATTTTTTTTAATTCTATAATATCTCTAGGATATTAAAGATGTATAATCATATTTATATTAACTTTTTGTTAAAATATATAATCATATTTCTTTTAATTAAAGAAAATTTAAAATTTTTGTTAAAATATATAATCATATTATATTTATATTACTTAAATCATATTTATATTAATTTAATCATACATTCATTATTCATACGTTACTTGTTAATCAATATTACTTAACGTTACAAAGTGAGATATATAATAAAAGTGAAATATATAATATATAAAACATATAAACAACATAGAAGTTTAAATACTAGTTTTTTTAAAAACTAAACATTCAATCTAGTCGAGTAGTCGTTTCTTCGTTCGTTCATTGCATACTTATAGTTTATTTTTCGCCACCAGAACCGGAACTATTACAAATGTACTCATTATATACCGCTTCATCATCGGTTATTCCGGGTGTTAATCCGCTCTCTACTTTGTCATCATATAATTATGCTTTGTATTCCGATTCTCATTCAAGTGAGCATTTGTCTTCTACTCTTTTCGCGGCATCCAAATAATCTTTCAAGCAAATTGATATTTCAACCACTTGGAGAGTGAGTTGAGTTTGTCTTATCGATATAACCATGCCACTTACAGAAAAAACAGCTTCCAAAACTATTGTGGAAGCTTGAACGGTTAGTAAATCGTGGGCCATAGTGGATAGGATGGGAAATTAATCTTCCTTACATTTTCATCAAGCCACCAAGTCAAAAATTTTAAAATCTTGTGGACTCATGATGGATAAAAGTTTGTTCCACCATACCTCCGGAGTTCACTACTCGGAGTGTTATCGCGTTGATGTTTATTACATTCATCACTTAAAGTATTATATAAAACAAACGTTGGATCATTCGAATTTTCAGCATTTGTCACATGCCTTAATAACTCTTGGATTTGTGATGTTTCCCCGTATTATAATATATAAACATCATACATTTTTTCTAATTGTTTGTTAAAATTAGTTTTTTTAAGTTTTACCATAAAATGGGTTATCAACTTCTAAATTTAGATTATAAGTAATTTTATCAAGTAAAGTTTTAACCTCTGACAAATTTAAATAAGGGTTTAAAGCATCGGCACATGTAATAACCGGATGTATTTTTTTAAAATACTTTTTAAGTTTATCTTTCATTGAGGCTACCACATCCAGATAAGGTCTACCCCTAAACGACATATCATTTGTAACACCCGGTTATTTTTAGAAGACTCAAACAAAAGAATATAGTGAAGAAAAACAAAGAAAAGATATATTACCCAAGTTAAGGGGTAGAAAGTGTAAAAAAGGACAAAAGTCTTCAAAAGTTGGTGAATAAAGCAACATGGTCGCCCATGTTGCCTATTCACATCAACTCTCGGGTTTTGAAGAGAGAGAAAGAGAAAGGAAGATTGAACTTCGGATATTTTGAAGAACAAGAGCAGGGAGTCGAATTCAAGGTAAGAATTCACAATTTTGAGATGTTCCTAACTGGCCTTAGCCTCGGTTATATGTTTATGTGTGTTTATATGTGTTCGGGTGTATTTTTAGCGGGTTTCTAGGCGGTTGAACTCAATTGCAAACGGGTTTTTGAAGAAGTCATAACCAAAGGCTGCTAAGGTGAGTTCTAAAACCCTCTTTTTACTTGTTTTAAACTGTTTTGGGGCTGGAATGCTGTATGAACGTTTTATAAAGGTTGGGTTTTATACCCGTATGTGTGTTTGTGGGTGGGGTTTGATTTTGGGCTGTATATGTGTTTGATGATGTTATGATTGTGTTTCTAAGGCTTAGGATGTATGATTAAGCTTAGAATAGGTCATTTGATGATTGGGACTGAATTATGATGTTTAAGTGGGATTTACACTGCTCTTGCACCTAAATAATGGCCCATGCGCCCAATTGAAAATAACTGCCTAAGTGTCCCATGCGCCCAAAACCTCATGCGCCCGAATAGTACTCATGCGCCAAGAATTAGGCTGAAATTGACTAAGTGTCTAGACGTCCAGGATTCCCATGCGCCTAGGCACTCATGCGCCTAGAATTGCCTAGAAATGACTAAGTGTTGCCCATGCGCCCCAATAGTGCCCATGCGCCTAAAGACTTAAAAATATTTTCTGATTTTAGGGAAAATGTGAAATGGAGGCTGTAGAGATTAATGAAGAGGCTGATGCAACCTAAACATCTTTAGTCTTTCCTGCATGCTGCACAAGTGCATTGAAGTGGAATGCTTCGGAAGTTTCACATGTGCAACAGAAATACTCTAAGTGTGAAATCTTCCGAAGCCAAGACCAACATCTTCCGAAGCCAAAGATGAATCTTCCGAAGCCAAAGATGAAGTCTCCGAAGCCTCAGAGACAAAGTCTTCCGAAGCTTCAAGTTCATGAAGACAGATTTCTCTCCGAAGACTTTTAGTAACATGCTTTATCTGATGTACTGTTCCATAAAGCTGGACACCTTTCCGCTACAACTCTGCAAGTTACCAACTAACATGGTTTAGTGAAAAGGTCCATGCTTTTGGTAAATGTACATTGAGGTCTTGAGTCTGTAACTTTCTACTTTATGTACTTTACCTTTTGTAATAGATAAGGATGTGAGCTATGGCATGTCATAGTCACTAGTCAAAAGGCAATCTGCCTTTTGACTCTACAATTGATTTTGTGTGTGTCTAGTAAATTGTATCCAGCTGGCTTTCAAAGTATACCCGGCTGTAGGATGTTGTATAAGTATCGCATGTTCTTGTCTCTTTCGAATATGTTTTTGTAACACTTGTAATAGAACATAGAGAAGGCAATATACTACATTCTTGAAAACCAAACATGTGTTCTTTGTGTTCTGTCTCATATATTACTTGTGTTCTTAGTGTAACCACTTGGTTAATCCAGTTTACTGTTTGATCTAAGTTTAGTTTATCTCCTTTTTGTTGTGTTGTTGTAACTCTTCACCCTTCAACGATCCTGCATTTGGTATCAGAGCTTTCCAGGCTATTGATATAAGATCTCACATCTTTAGATCCCTCACACACACAAATACTAAACTTTTGAAATGGCAGCCATTTCAAAACTGATATGGAAACTGGAAACATGAACAAGTCTCCACTGATCACTCTTGATGAGTTTGACACCTGGTGTTTAAGAATGGAAGGTTTCATCAGGTCTCTTGATTCAAGAATGTGGGAGTCTATTGAGAATGGACCTTCATACTAGCACACCTTCTGCTAATGGTGCTGGTATGATCCCCAAAGATATGGCTAACTACTCTGATGAAGATAGGAAGAGAGTAGAGATAGACAGAAAAGCCATGACAGCTCTTCAAAGTGCCCTTCCAAACTCAGTGTACAGAGGTTTCAAGAAGTGCAAACAGCCAAGCAGTTGTGGGATGCACTGAAACTGATGTATGAGGGTTCTTCTGAAGCCAAGGAGAACAAGAAGGATCTCCTGAAGCAGCAGTTTGAAAACTTCACCTTCAAAACAGGTGAAACCATGACTCAGCAGTACTTCAGGTATGTTGAGATTGTGGATACCCTAGTGGATGGAGGAGTTTCTCTTGAAAACAGACATTGTAAGGAAGTTCATGTCCTCACTTCCTAGGCAGTGGACACACTACTGTGTAGTGATCAAGGAACTGAAAATCTCAAAACTCTTACTCTGACAGAGTTATATGGGATTCTCAGTGGCTACCAGATGGAGATGAACATGCAAGGTTCATCTGGAAACTCCAACAATCAAATGGGTTCAGCCCTACATGTGATTGAAAGGGATAGCATAGAACCCAAACATCATCTCTTATGCTACCCTGACAACTCACCCAAGGTTTCTTTCATCACCTTCCCAGAGACACCAAAGGAGAACTACACTCAAGAAGCCCATTCCAAGAGACAAGCTCTTCTCAAGCTTTTGTGTCTTCTGATGAAAGCTGTGGAAACTCTCTTTTCACTCTTGAAGACCTGGACTGTATCCATCCAGATGATCTGGAATACATGGAAATAGTCCAGCAGATGGCTCTTCTCACTCACAGAGCCAAGAAGTTCTACAAGAGGACTGGAAGGAAGTTTCCAAGCAATGCAACCAGTGGAAAGTTTGGACTGGACAAAGGCAAAGTCAAATGTTACAACTGTAACCTGATGGGCCATTTTGCCAGAGAGTGTAAGGCACCTAGAACAAATGGTGGCCAAACACAATCCAAACCAAACTACACTGACAAAGCTCTCCATAATGAGAAGTCAAAGCAGCAAGCTGCTATTGCTGTTAAAGAAGGAGGTTTTGACTGGAGCTTTCAGGTTGAAGATGCCTTTCCAAACCAAGCACTGATGGTAGATCATGATGAAGCCAATGTATTGGAACATCTCTGTATTCCTAAATGCATTGCTAAAGTTAACAGGTATAGGTCCTATAACTTGGAACTGAGATCTGATATTGAGTCCTTAAACATTTTAAAATCTGATTTTAGAAAGTCTGAAATTGATTATAAGCTGAAAATAGAGGACTTAGAGAAAACCATTTCAGTTCTAAAACATGAACACACAGATTTTAGGACTCAAATTAAAGACCTCATAACCAAGTTAACTGAGTGGCAGGCTGAGCTTGTGATCAGCAAAGCCAGGGCAGAAAAGAGTGTTCTTGAAGAAGAGACCTTCAAGAACATGATATCCTCATCCCTGCACAACAAAGTGTGCTATCAAAACAGACAGGGACTGGGATCCAATGAGATAGCTCCTCCACACTCTACTAAGAGTTCTGGTTCTTGCTCAACTCATCTCATCAGCAAGAAGAAGATTGATTTGCTGTTACCACTGCTGCACAGCCTGGTCCATCAAACTCCAAGCACAGTTCTCAGCCCAAGAGGACTGTCTCAGCATCTACAAAGATTAAGGTGGAGAAGGGAAGTGACCAAAGACATTCTTACTCTCAAGACAAAGCTCTTGTGAAGAAGAAAATGAATTGTGTTATGTGTGACAGCACCACTCACATTGCAAAGGATTGTCCCTTCAATCCTAAAGGTATTGTCCATACGACCAAAACAAAGGCTTCAGAGTTCTAAGAAGATTCAGGCTTCGGAAGGAAAACAAGTTTCCTTCGGAAGTTCCAAATCTAACAAGAAGGGAAGTGGAAAATTCTCTTCAGAAGAATATTTGGTCTCAGAAGAAAGGAGTTCTTCCGAAGCACTGAAGTCTGCTACAGTGTTTGCAGAATCTTCTGAAGGTTCAGTCATCAAAACTTCTGAAGCTCCAAAAGCTTCTAAAGTTTTGAAGGTCAAGTCCAAGACTCCAAAGGTGGTGTGGACGTCTAAGAAAGACCAAGTGACTGAAATTTCTCCATCAAAAACAGCTTAAGATCCTCTTAGTACAACCATAGGATCTATTACTGTTAAATTACCTTCTGCAAGTGAGCCCAAGACAAGCAAGGCTTGGGTTTCCAGATGTAAGTAATCATTCTCTTTTGTGCAGGGACAGCTGAAGACAGACAGAAATGTCTGGATCATAGACAGTGGCTGCTCCAGGCACATGAATGGTAATAGGTCACTACTCCAGAACTTTGAAAGGATTGATGGAGGACCTGTTGCTTTTGGAGGAGATGAAGGTGGTTACATTTCTGGTAGGGGCAAGGTCACAAATGGTAAGCTCAGCATAGAAAAGTAAACTTTGTAAAAGAGCTTGGATACAATCTTCTGAGTGTATCTCAATTTTGTGATCAGAGTCATAACATGCTCTTTACTGAGCATGAGTGCATTGTTCTTAAGCCTGGTGTGGTCATTCCTCATGAGCATATCCTACTTAAAGCTCCCAGGAAAGGAAACATGTACAAGATGGATTTGCAAGAAACCTCTCCCTCTGGAGAAGTTTCATGCTTTCTGTCTAAAGCCAATAGTGATGAGTCTTTCCTATGGCATAAAAGAATGTGCCATGTAAACTTTAAGAACATGAATAAGTTAATTAAGCATGACTTGGTAACTGGAATGCCAAAGAAAGAGATTACAAGTGATGACCACTGTGTTGCATGCCTGAAAGGGAAGCAACATAAGGTATCTCACAAGCCTAAGGAAAAGAACTCAATTACTACTCCCTTACACTTGTTACATATGGATCTCTTGGGCCACCAGTGTATGAGTTTAGGAAGGACCTTATACTGTCTATTGATCACATATGACTTTACAAGATTCACTTGGGTTTTCTTCCTTAGAACTAAGGATGAGACTCTCTGAGATTCTGAAGAATTTCATCTTAAAGATTGAGAATCAATCTGATCACAAGGTCAAGATCATAAGATGTGATCAAGGAACCAAATTTAAGAACCATATCCTTGACACATTCTGTGATGAAAAGGGTATTACAAGACAATTTAGTGCTCCTAGGACTCCTAAGCAAAACGGTGTTGCTAAGAGGAGAAACAGGACACTGATTGAAGCTGCAAGAACCATGTTGTCTGACTCTAAACTGCCCATCACCTTCTGGGCAAAGGCAGTCAACACTGCCTGCTATGTGCAGAACAGAGTTTTAGTAGTTAAGACTCATGGCAAGACTCCTTATGAACTTTGGCACAAGAGGAGACCTTTCATTGGTTTTCTCAGGTCATTTGGATGTCCTTGCACCATCTTGAATACCAAAGATCAAATTGCCAAGTTTGCTGAGAAATCAGATGATGGACACTTTATTGGATACTCTTCCCAAGCTAAGGCTTATAGAGGTACAATCTCAGAACTAGAATTGTTGAGGAGTCAGCAAATGTGACTTTCAATGAACACACACCTTGTGTTACTGGTTCTGGTCCGGATTGGTTGTTTGATCTTGATTTGGTTACCAACTGTTTAACAAATCTTGTGAGAATGTTTTAGGATCTGCAGAAAATTTGAATACAGATGATCCTGATCCAAGATTTGAGCTAGGAAGATCTTCAAGACACATATCTTCAGCTCCAGTTGGAACCACTTCTGCAAATGAGGTTTCTATCAGCCCTACAATGACAAATTCAGCTGATACATCTGGTATGCCTTCAAATTCTGGCTCAGAGGCTCTACAACCAGATAAGAACACCTCAACTGTGGAAGACAACAATGGTGATGGTGACAGTGACCAAGAATTTCTTGATGCCACTAACCACACCATAGATGAGAACATCAACGATGTCACACACTGCTTGGATCAAGTTTCACTTGAAAGGTGTGCCGATGTGGTGGGAGAAATATCCATGCCAGATCTAAAATTCTTAAATTTAGATCTTTCTCAACAACTTGCTGTGATCCTCAGCTTAGGATCCACAAGTCTCACCCTACCACAAACATCATTGGAGATGTTATCTCAGGGTAAAGACAAGAGGACAAACCCATGAGCAAATGTTTGTCTTCACTCTTGTTTTCTATCCCAGATAGAGCCAAGAAAGTTGATGAAGCTCTAAAGGATGGAAGTTGGGTTGAAACTATGCAACAGAGCTGCTTCAATTCAAACAAAAGGCAGAAAGTTGGAACCTTTGTCCTCTTCCTTCTGGGAAGACTACCATTGGAACCAAATGGGTGTTTAGGAACAAGAAAGATGATAGAGGCATCATCATCAGAACAAAGCTAGACTGGTTGTTCAAGGATACACACAAGAAGAAGGGATTGACTACACTGATGTCTTTGCTCCAGTGGCAAGATTAGAAGCTGTTAGGATATTCCTGCATTTGCTGCATCCAAGAACTTCAAGGTTTTTAAACTTGATGTGAAGTGTGCCTTTTTGTATGGAGTGATAGATGAAGAGGTTTATGTCAAACAACCACCTGGTTTTGTAGATCCTGATCATCCTGATCATGTCTGCAAGCTTGACAAAGCTCTCTATGGGCTGCATCAAGGCATCCAGGAAGTGGTATGAGACACTGTCTGAGTATCTCTGAAACATGGATATAGGAGGGGTACTATAGATGGAACTCTCTTCATCAAAGGACAAGGGAAAGACATATTGCTAGTTCAAGTATATGTGGATGACATCATCTTGGTTCAACTAATCCAAAGCTCTGCAAAGACTTTGAGAAGCTGATGAAAGACAGATTTGAAATGAGTGCCATGGGGGAACTCAATTTCTTTCTGGGAATTCAAGTGAAGCAAGTTGAAGATGGCATCTTCATAAGTCAGTCAAAAATATGTTTAAGGACATACTCAAGAGGTTTAATATGACTGACTGTAAGATGCTAAGACACCCATAGCAGAAACCACTCTCTTGGTCCTGATCTTGAGGGGGATGTGTAGATGAGCATTTATACAGGGCTATGATTGGGTCTCTTATGTATCTTACTGCTAGCAAGCCTGATATCATTTTTGCTACATGTATTTGTGCAAGATACAAGCCAACCCTAAGATGTCTCACCTTATCACTGTCAAGAGGATTCTAAGATACCTCAAGGGTGCATCAACACTTGGGCTATGGTATCCCAAGAATTCTGACTTCAATCTGTATGCCTATACATATAGTGATTATGGTGTTGCAACATGACTGCAAAGTCTACATCTGGGGGATGTCAATTTCTTGGTGGAAGGGTTGTCTCATGGCAATGCAAGAAATAATCATGTGTCTCTGCATCAACTGCTGAAGCTGAATACATTGTTGCTACAAGCTGCTGTGCTCAGGTACTTTGGATTCAAAATCAGATGCTGGACTATGGGTTAAACTTCAAGGAGACTCCCATTCACATAGACAAAACAGTGCTATCTCAATCACAGAGAACCCTATGCAACACTCAAGGACAAAGCACATCAATATCAGGTGTCATTTAATAGAGATAACTATGAAAAGGGATTAATTAAACTAGTCAAGGTTCACACAGATGAACAATATGCTGATCTGTTTACAAAGGCTTTTGATGAACAAAGATTTAAATATCTTATATAAGTTATTGGGATGATAAACCTTGAGTAAGCTTTTCTTAAAACTAATTCTTATTATTTCTTAAAATATGTGTGTCCTAAGTTGTCTAGTTCATCACTTTCATAAGCTCATGTTTTCTTTGGATGAAAATTTCTTTTTGAAGACTTTCCTTATTTTTTAAAATTTCTGATACTTTGGAAGTTTTGTTTTAACTTCGAAGTAAATCATGCCTTCAAATTAAATAACTGTCTAAGAAGTTTACCTTCGGAAGAGTTTCAAAATTTATCTTCTGAAGCTTAAATATTTGTCTCAGACACTTACTAAATTTAAAGGACCATTTACTTCCGAAGCAAAATTAACTCTCGGAAGCTTTGTCTGTTTACACACAAAGCACTCAAGCTTTAATTTTTCTTCCGAAGCAAAATTTCAAATCTCTCAGGAAATTTAGCTTCGGAAGCTTTTTAGTTAAAACTTCCGAATATAATTAACCTTTGGAAGCTTTTTGACTTCCAAGAAAACTACTTTTTGAGCAAAAGTAAATTACTTTTTCAGAGGTGGGATCGACATCCGGATTTCAAAGTTTATCCTCTTTCATTAAACTTTATCTGAAATCCCTCTCACATATAAACCCAACAGTTTCCCCCTCTTTCTATCATCTGTTTTCCTCCAAACCTAAAAAACCCAAATTTGTCTCTGAAATTTCATTCTTTCTTCTTCCTTCGTCGTTAAGCTACTTCAAAATGGCCAACCTTGCTCACAGAAATGATCCCAACTTTACCATGTAGCTACACAGACAACACAATGAAATTGTTCTGTTACGCTCTGAGAAAGATCCTCATTTCTCAGAGGTTTGCCGTTTCTTGACTCTGTCGAACTACTTCACCTCCCTCACCATTGATCCTCCACTCTATGAGGATCAGTTGCTTAATTCTGGAAGACCTGCCAAGAGGTCATTATGGATGGGGAGAAGGCACTGTCTGCCACAGTGCAGGGGAGAACAATCTTCATCACTCTAGCTATCATCAAAAGACATCTTTGGCTAGATGATGAAGAAGGTGAGGTGTTTTTCCCAAAGGAAGCTGTTAATCATTCCTTTGAGTAGATGGGGTATGAGGGAGATTTCTCTGTAAAGACCTTTAGGAAAGGGAAGGTCTCATCCCAATGGAGATTCCTGCTCCATGTGTTCATCCACAACTTATCAAACAAGCATGGTGGATGGGATCAGATTCTTGAAGATCTCTCCTTCATAGTCCATGGAATGGTTCAAGGGGTCAAATTCAGGTACTCTCAGTTTGTTTATACAAATTTGCTTGCTAATTTAGACTCCTTAGAATATTACATGTTTCCTAGATATGTCCAGTACATTCTTAACTGTGAACTAGGCTCACAGTTAAGGGAAACAGGTAACATTCTTAAATTGGGACAGATGAAGCCCAACATCTTTAAAATATTGAGAAAGTCCACTGTTGGATTCTCTGGGGTAGAAACAGCCCTAGTCCCAAAAATGTTAGAGCTTATTGCTCAAGGTGACAACCTAGCAGCACAAGCTAGTGTTGAACCCACACCTGCTACTTCCCAACCACCCACACAGCCTCAAATCTCCATCACCTACCAAAGAAAATACAAACAAACCCCTGCTCAGACTATTCAGTCTGTGGAGGTCCCCATACACTCACCCATACAGGAAGAAGTGGACACTAGAGCTCCCATTTCTCCTGAGGAGCAGACCACTCCCATCTCTTCAAGAATCAGTGTTGAGGTTCCTCATGTTCAGCCTGATGAGCTCATTAGCCCTACTGCCTTAAGCCATCACTCTGAGTCTCAACACTCAAGTGATCAACCTTCAGGGGACAGTTACCATCCCCAGCCTATAGATCTTAACCAACCCATTCCCAACCTTGACTTCTATACTGATGAAGATATAGGTTTCAGTGAGTATAATGAATATCTCTTCTTTCCCTCTACTCAAAGAGAGATGAGTACTACTGAGTCTCCTACATCTATCCCACATCAGTCACCTACAACTGAGGTGGACACTATTGAACCTGTTCAGGATGTCCATATGGAAGAGGCTCTCACTTCTGAAAGTGACTCCATCATTAAGACCTCAACCATGGCAACTCAGCCCACTGAAATCTCAACTCAGACTGCCAGTGAGCAGAGGAAATCCAGTAGCTAAGAACTTAGAACTGGTCATGAGAGAAAGGACTCTGGTCCAATCTTCTCCACCCCCAGCGATTCTTCTGATGAAGATGAGGGGGATCTGAGACTAAAAGTGCAAAAACTGTCTAAAACATGCACTTACCTAGTCTCAAAGGTCAGTCACCTTGAATCTCAGGTGACTACCTTACAAAACAGGATCAATGATCAGCAACTTGAGATTTCATATTTTAAGGAAAAACTAGCTGGGAGGCCCTTAAGGAGAGCTCAACCAGGAACACAAGAACCTGTGGATGTGATTGACCTATCCTCCAGTTCACCTATGCAAGTGGGTGATGCTACCAAAAAGGGGGAGAAAGTCATTCCAGCCACAGAACCTGGGAGTTCCTCCGAGAGAATGGACATTGAGGACTCACCATCCTCACTTGCAACTGTGCATTCTCAGCAACCTCCTCTAGTTCACATTGATGTGGACTACACAGACTCCTTCATACAGAGTCTGTTTGAGGATGGGATACCAAGGCTATGTCACCTTCATCATCCCTTCAATCACATTATTGGGTGGAGGTATGACAACAACAGGAAAGCCCTTATTATCATAAGAGTTCAAGGACACAAGAAGTCTTTAATTTTTCAGAACTTGGACTACTATGAAGGTCTGGATCTAGTCAACATGCAACTTGTCAACCTAAGCCAATCAAGACAAGCTGACAGACTGGCTAGAAGAATCCAAGATAGGATCATTGCAGATTTCAGTCTAAGAAGGAGACTAAGGCAATCAGACAATGTCATCGGTCAACTGGATGTTAAGGCAGACCCTAAGATTAGCTTCATAGGGGAAACCTTGACTGAAGGCCCAGTGATAGAACCTGAGAGCCCTGTCTCATCATCTCTCAACTGCTACAAAGATCCATATTCCTTCTGAGACACCAGCTGGTGAAGGTGCTTCTCAACCTCTCTCTGGCCTGAGCTCAGATGCTGCAACGAGTAATAAAGGCCAAAGCTTTCTCCACCTTGAGTCACAAAGGTCTGAGAGTGACAAAGGGAAAAGAAAGATGAAATTTGAGGAGATTGAGGAGGAGAGAGAGAGGAAAAGGAGGCTAAGGGGAGAAAGTTCCTCTACTGAGTCTCCAAGACTCATGGAATCTGCAATCAGGGCTGCCCCCAGCTAGATACTCAGAATGATGTTAAGGGCAGTCAGGATCAATTATCTGCAGACTAGGAACTATGCAGGATCGTTGAAGGGCGGTGAGTTACAACACAACAACACAAAGAGGAGATTAACCAAGCTTTAATCAAACAGTAAACTGGATTAACCAAGATAAGAGACACTAAGAACACAAGTAATGTAAGAGACAGAACACAAAGAACACAAGTATATGGTTTTCAAGAATGCAGTATATTGCTTTCTCTATGTTCTATTACAAGTGTTACAAAGCATTATGAAAGATACAAGAACATGAGATACTTATACAACATCCTACAGCTGGCTATACTTTGAAAGCCAGCCGGATACAATTGACTAGACACACACAAAATCAATTGTAAGTCAAAAGGCAGATTGCCTTTTGACTAGTGACTATGACATGCCATAGCTCACATCCTTATCTATTAAAAAAGGATAAAGTACATAAAGTAGATAGTTACAGACTCAAGACCTCAATGTATAGTTACGAAAAGCATGGACCTTTCACCAAACCATGTTAGTTGGTGACTTGCAGAGTTGCAGCGGAAAGGTGTCCAGCTTTATGGAATAGTACATCAGATAAAGCATATTTTAAAAGTCTTCGGAAGAAATCTGTCTTCATGAACTTGAATCTTCGGAAGACTTTGTCTCTGAGGCTTCGGAAGACTTCATCTTTGGCTTCGGAAGATGTTGGTCTTGGCATCAGAAGATTTCACACTTAGAGTATTCTGTTGCACATGTGAAACTTCTGAAGCATTCCACTTCAATGCACTTGTGCAGCATGCAAGAGAGACTAAAGATGTTTAGGTTGCATCAGGCTCTTCATTAATCTCTACAAACTCCCCCTAGGCTGATGCTACCAAAACACTTAGAAAACTTCAGATATTAACAGTCCTCATTAGGATGATCACCATTCATTTCTTCATATGATCAGGATCCTTCAGGCTATCAAAGTGTCTTCTCATGTCAAAGAGATCATGCAGAGGCAATTGAAACATATCTTGCCATGTATAAATGTCTTCAATGCCTTGATCTCTAATAACATGCCACCTTTCTGGATTTGTGGTGTATGTCCAAGACAAGATGGGTCTTCCTGATGCTAGAGGAGCTACTAAGTTGGAGTTGGTTGAGCATCCTCTGGCTGCACATCCTCAGGTTGTTCTGATTCATCCTGAGGTTCAGAAGAGGATGCAGGCTTCTTCTTCTTCTTAGACTTTGGTTTAGAAGCCATCCTCTTCTTTCTCTTTCCAAATTTTAACTGAGAAGACTGGCCTGCAGCACCAGATTGATCTTTACTGTCTCTCTCAGTTGGGACTTCCTCTCTCTCAGGCTTAGAAGGAGAGGGAGGTTGACCCTGCTGTGGATCAGAAGATGAAGCTTGCTGAGCATTAGCAGGAGGTCCGGGTTGTGTTGTGTATGTTTGTTCAACCTTAACCTCCACTTCAGGTGGGGCCTGACTTGGAGTGGAGTGTAAGTTAGTGAGCACTCCACTCTTGATCTTTTGCTTGATTACCCTGATATGCTCATCCATAGTGGATAGAGACATGGGTCCAAGTCTCCTTCCGGAGAATCCATACAGCTTCAAGAATCTCATCATCCTCTGCCTATCAGCAGACTTCTTCATGCTCTTTTGGATGATGGCTCTTGACTTTGCAGCTTCTCCCTCATCTTCCTCTTTGTTGTCATTCTTTCCTTGACTAACTCAAGCTCAAGTTGTTTTAAGTACTCAGACTCAACATAGTCATAAGGTAAAGGAAGGAGTGCATCTGCCTGATAGAGACCTATGGCACTCAGGTAGTTAATCATCTTGATTCTGTCTTCTTCCTTATCTACCTGAGGTTCTTGTTGAACCACATCCTCTTGTTCAGGGCTTTCTTGAACTGGTGAGAGGGTAGGCATACCTCTATACAGTCTTTTTCTTTTTCTTTCTTCTTTGATCTGTACTAGGAGTTCTGCATCTTCTGCCTCCTTCTTCTCTCTTGACCTTTCCAGATCAACTAGCTTATTCAATTCATCCAAGGGGAGAGAAATGATATTATCTATGTCATAGTTCCTAGTCTGCAGATAGTTGATCTTGATTGCCCTTAACTCATCATTCTGAGTATCTGGTCTGGGGGCAGCCCTGATTGCAGACTCCATGAGTCTTGGAGACTCAGTAGAGGAACCTTATCCCCTTTGCCTCCTTTTCCTCTCTCTCTCCTCCTCCTCAGTCTCCTCAGATGTCATTTTTCTTTTCCCTTTGTCACTCACAGACCTTTGTGACTCAGGGTGGAGAGAGCTTTGGCCTTCATTGCTCATTGCAGCATCTGAGCTCAGGCCAGAGAGAGGTTGAGAAGCACCTTCACCAGCAGGTGTCTCAGAAGGAATATGGATCTCTGCAGCAGTTGGAGATGATGAGACAAGGCTCTCAGGTTCCGTCACTGGGCCTTCAGTCAAGGTTTCCCCTATGAAGCTAATCTTAGGGTCTACCTCAACATCCAGTTGACCGATGACATTGCCTGATTGCCTTAGTCTCCTTCTTAGGCTGAACTCTGCAATGATCCTGTCTTGGATTCTTCTAGCCAGTCTGTCAGCTTGTCTTGATTGGCTTGGGTTGACAAGTGGCATGTTGACTAGATCCAGACCTTCATAGTAGTTCAAGGTCTGAAAATTAAAAACTTCTTGCTGTCCTTGAACTCTTATGATGATGAGAGCCTTCTAGTTTTTGTCATACCTCCATCCAATGATGTGATTGAAGGATGATGAAGGTGACATGGCTCTTGGTATCCCATCCTCAAACAGACTCTGTATGAAGAAGTCTGTGTAGTCCACATCAGTGTGAACTAGAGGAGGTTGCTGAGAATGCACAGTTGCAAATAAGGATGGTGAGTCCTCAATGTCCATTCTCTTAGAGGAACTCCCAGGTTCTATGGCTGTAAGGACTTTCTCCCCCTTTTTGATAGCATCACCCATTTGCATAGGTGAGCTGGAGGATAGATCAATCACATCCACAGGTTCTTGTGACCCTGGTTGAGCTCTCTTTAAGGGTCTCCCAGCTAGTTTTTCCTTAAGATATGAAATCTCAAGTTGCTGATCATTGATCCTATTGTTTAAGGTAGTCACCTGAGATTCAAGGTGACTGACCTTTGAGACTAAATAGGTGCATGTTTTGGATAGTTGTTGCACCTTTAGTCTCAGATCCCCCTCATCTTCCTCAGAAGAATCACAGGGGGTGGAGAAGATTGGACTAGAGTCCTTTCTGTCATGACCAGTTCTAAGTTCTTGGCCACTAGATTTCCTCTGCTTACTGGCAGTCTCAGTTGAGATGTCAGTAGGCTGACTTGCCATGGTTGAGGTCTGAATGATGTAATCACTTGAAGAAGTGAGAGCCTCTTCCATATGGACATCCTGAACAAGTTCAGGATGTCCACCTCAGTTGAGGTGACTGATGTGGATAGATGTAGGAGACTCAGGAGTATTCATCTCTCTTTGAGTAGGGGAAAAGAAGAGAGACTCATTATACTCACTGAAACCTAGATCTTCATCAGTATAGAAGTCAAGGTTGGGAATTGGTTGGTTGAGATCTATAGGCTGGGGATGGTAACTGTCCCCTGAAGGTTGATCACTTGTGTGTTGAGACTCAGAGTGATGGCTTAAAGTAGTAGGGCTAATGAGCTCATCAGGCTGAGCATGAGGAACCTCAGCACTGATTTTAGAAAAGATGGGAGTGGTCTGCTCCCCAGGAGAAGTGGGAGCTCCAGTATCCACTTCTTCCTGAATGGGTGAGTATATGGGGGCCTCCACAGGCTGAATAGTCTGAGCAGGGGTTTATATGAGAGAGGAATTTTAGATAAAGTTTAATGAAAGAGGATAAACTTTGAAATCCGGATGTCGGTCCCACCTCTGAAAAAGTAGTTTACTTTTTGCTCAAAAAGTAGTTTTCTTGGAAGTCAAAAAGCTTCCGAGAGTTAATTTTAATTAACTTCGGAAGTTTTAATGAAAAAGCTTCCGAAGCTAAAATGACTTCGGAAGAGTTTCCTGAGAGTATTTGATGATTTTGCTTCGGAAAAAAAATTAAGACTTGAATGCTTTGTATAGAGATCAATAAAGCTTCCGAGAGTTAATTTTTGCTTCGGAAGGAAAAGGTCCTTGAAAATAAGTGTCTAAGATAACTATTTAAGCTTCGGAAGATAAAATTGAAATCTCTTCCAAAGGTAAATTTCTTAGACAGTTAAATATTTTGAAGGTATGATTTTCTTCCGAAGTTAAAACGCATAACTTCGAAGTATAAAATCATCAATTAATCTGAGGAAAGTCTTCATAGAAAGAGTTTTTTTTTAATCCAAGAGTAACATGAGCTTATGAAGATGATGGACTAGACAACTTAGAACACACAATTTTTAAGAAATAATAAGAATTAGTTTTAAGAAAAATTTACTCAAGGTTGATCATCCCAATAGCTGATATTAGATATTTAAATCTTTGTTCATCAAAAGCTTTTGTTAACAAATCAGCATATTGTTCATCTGTGTGAACCTTGGACTAGTTTAATTAATCTCTTTTCATAATTATCTCTTATTAGATAATACCTGATATTGATGTGCTTTGTCCTGAGTGCTGCACAGGGTTCTCTGTAATTGAGATAGCACTGTTGTTGTCTATGTGGATTGGAGTCTCCTTAAAATTTAACCCATAGTCTAGCATTTGATTCTAAATCCAAAGCACTTGAGCACAACAGCTAGCGGCAACAATGTATTCAGCTTCAGCAGTTGATGCAGAGACACAGGATTGTTTCTTGCATTGCCATAAGACAACCCTTCCACCAAGAAATTGACATCCCCCAGATGTAGACTTTGTAGTCATATTGCAACCACCATAATCACTATCTGTATAAGAATACAGATTGAAGTCAGAGTTCTTGGGATACGATAGACCAAGTGTTGATGCACCTTTTAGGTATCTTAGAATCCTTTTGACAGCGATAAGATGAGACATCTTAGGGTTGGCTTGATATCTTGCACAGATGCATGTAGCAAACATGATATCAGGCCTGCTAGCAGTAAGATACATAAGAGACCCAATCATAGCCCTGTATAAGTGTTCATCTACACACTCCCCCTCAAGATCAGGACCAAGGGAGTGGTTTCTGGCTATGGGTGTCTTAGCAATCTTACAGTCAGTCATATTGAACATTTTGAGTATGTCTTGAACATACTTTGACTGACTTATGAAGATGCCATCTTCAACTTGCTTCACTTGAATTCCCAGAAAGAAATTGAGTTCCCCCATGGCACTCATTTCAAATCTGTCTTTCATCAGCTTCTCAAAGTCTTTGCAGAGCTTTGGATTAGTTGAACCAAAGATGATGTCATCCACATATACTTGAACTAGCAATATGTCTTTTCCTTGTCCTTTGATGGAGCAAAGACATCAGTGTAGTCAATCTCTTCTTCTTGTGTGTATCCTTGAACAGCCAGTCTAGCTTTGTTCTTGATGATGATGCCTCTATCATCTTTCTTATTCCTAAACACCCATTTGGTTCCTATGGTAGTCTTCCCAAAAGGACGAGGACAAAGGTTCCAAACTTTCTGTCTTTTGAATTGAAGCAGCTCTTGTTGCATGGCTTCAACCTAACTTCCATCCTTTAGAGCTTCCTTAACTTTCTTTGGCTCTATCTGGGATAGAAAACAAGAGAGAAGACAAACATTTGCTTCATGGGTTTGTCCTCTTGTCTTTACCCTGGAGACAACATCTCCAATGATGTTTGTGGTAGGATGAGACTTGTGGATCCTAAGCTGAGGAATCACAGCAAGTTATTAAGAAAGATCTAAATTAAAAAATTTAGATCTGGCATAGATGTTTCTCCCACCACATCAACACACTTTTCAAGTGAAACTTGATCCAAGCAGTGTGTGATATCATTGATGTTCTCATCTATGGTGTGGTTAGTGGAATCAAGAAATCCTTGGTCACTGTCACCATCACCATTGTTTCCTTCCACAGTTGAGGTGTTCTTATCTGGTTGTAGAGCCTCTGAGCTGGAATTTGAAGGCATACCAGATGTATCAGCTGAATTTGTCATTGTTGTGCTGATAGAAACCTCATTTGCAGAAGTAGTTCCAATTGGAGCTGAAGATGTATGACTTGAAGGTCTTCCTAGCTCAAATCTTGGGTCAGGATCACCTGTATTTAAATTTTCTGCAGATCCTGAAATATTCTCACAAGATTTATTAAAACAGTTGGTAACCAAATCAAGATCAAATAGCCAATCTAGACCAGAACCAGCAACACATGGTGTGTGTTCATTGAAGGTCACATTGTCTGACTCCTCAACTATTCTAGTTCTGAGATTGTACACTCTATAAGCCTTAGCTTGGGAAGAGTATCCAATAAAGTGTCCATCATCTGATTTCTCAGCAAACTTGGCAATTTGATCTTTGGTATTCAAGATGGTGCAAGGACATCCAAATGACCTGAGAAAACCAATGAAAGGTTTTCTCTTGTGCCAAAGTTCATAAGGAGTCTTCCCATGAGTCTTAACTACTAAAACTCTGTTCTGTACATAGCAGGCAGTGTTGACAGCCTCTGCCCAAAAGATGATGGGCATTTAGAGTCAAACAGCATGGTTCTTGCAGCTTCAATCAGTGTCCTGTTTCTCCTCTCAGCAACACCATTTTGCTGAGGAGTCCTGGGAGCACTAAATTGTCTTGCAATACCCTTATCATCACAAAATGTATCAAGGGTTTGATTCGTGAATTCTGTTCCTTGATCTCATCTTATGATTTTGACCTTGTGATCAGACTGATTCTCAATCTTTAAGATGAAATTCTTCAAAATCTCAGGAGTCTCATCCTTAGTTCAAAGGAAAAAGACCCAAGTGACTCTTGTAAAATCATCTGTGATCACTAGACAGTATAAGGTCCTTCCTAAACTCATTACACTAGTGGGGCCAAAGAGATCCATATGTAACAAGTGTAGGGGTGTAGTGATGGAGTTCATTTCCTTAGGCTTATGAGATACTTTATGTTGCTTCCCTTTCAGGCATGCAACACAGTGATCATCACTTGTAAACTCTTTCTTTGGCATTCCAGTTACCAGATCATGCTAATCAATTTATTCATGTTCTTAAAGTTTACATGGCACATTCTTTTATGCCATAGGAAAGAATCATCACTATTGGCTTTGGATAGAAAGCATGAAACTTCTCCGGAGGGAGAGGTTTCTTGCAAATCCATCTTGTACATGTTTCCTTTCCTGGGGGCTCTAAGCAGGATATGCTCATGAGGAATGACCACACCAGGCTTAAGAACAATGCACTCATGCTCAGTAAAGAGCATGTTATGACTCTGATCACAAAATTGAGATACACTCAGAAGATTGTATCCAAGCTCCTTAACAAAGTTTACCTTTTCAATGCTGAGCTTACCATTTGTGACCTTGCCCCTTCTAGAAATGTAACCACCTCATCTCCTCCAAAAGCAACAGGTCCTCCATCAATCCTTTCAAATTTATAGAGTAGTGACTATTACTAGTCATGTGCCTGGAGTAGCCACTGTCTATGATCCAAACATTCCTGTTTGTCTTCAAATGTCCCTGCAGAAAAGAGAATGATTAGTTACATCTGGAAACCCAAGCCTTGCTTGTCTGGGCTCACATGCAGAAGGTAATTAACAGTAATAGATCCTATGGTTGTACTAAGAGGATCTTGAGCTGTTGTTGATGGAGAAATCTCAGTCACTTGGTCTTTCTTAGACGTCCACACCACCTTTGGAGTCTTGGACTTGACCTTCAAAACTTTAGAACCTTTTGGAGTTTCGGAAGTTTTGATGACTGAACCTTCGGAAGATTCTGCAAACACTGCAGCAGACTTTAGTGCTTCGGAAGAACTTATTTCTTCCGAGACCAAATGTTCTTCCGAAGAGAATTTTCCACTTCCCTTCTTTTTAGATTTGAGACTTCCAAAGAAACTGGTTTTCCTTCAAAGCCTGAATCTTCTTGGAACTCTTTGAAGCCTTTGTTTTGGCCATGTGGACAGTACCTTTAGGATTGAAGGGACAATCCTTTGCAATGTGAGTGGTGCTGTCACATATAACACAATTCATCTTCTTCTTCACAAGAGCCTTGTCTAGTGAGTAAGACTGTCTTTGGTCACTTCCCTTCTCCACCTTCATCTTTGCAGATGCTAAGACAGTACTCTTGGGCTGAGAACTGTGCTTGGAGTTTGATGGACCAGGCTATGCAGCAGTGGTACACAGCAGATCAGTCTTCTTCTTGCTGCTGAGATGAGTTGAGCAAGAACCAGAACTCTTAGAAAAGTTTTGGTTGATGCCTTCAGTCCCTACCACTTTAAACCCTGCTGAAATAAAAACTTGTTTCTGCTTAGAGTCAAAAGTAGCCTTGATCTCTTGAGCCTTCCTTGCCTTCCTTTTGCTCTTTCTGATCAAGTTCTTTCTCATGGACTTGGTCATCACAGTCTTCAGTTTCTCCTCAGAAGGATAGTGGCCCTTCTTGGAATCCTCCTCTTCACTCTTAGGAGAAGGATTCTTCACTATCTCTTCTTCATCCCTCCTCACTCATAGGATCTATGAGAGGGAGCTCATCTTCACAAGTTCCACACCTAGGAGATCTTACTAACAAGATTGTCTGTGGAGGAGCTATCTCATTGGATCCCAGTCCCTGTCTATTTTGATAGCACACTTTGTTATGCAGGGATGAGGATATCATGTTCTTGAAGGTCTCTTCTTCAAGAACACTCTTTTCTGCCCTGGCTTTGCTGATCACAAGGTCAGCCTGGCACTCAGTTAACTTGGTTATAATATCTTTAATTTGAGTCCTAAAATCTGTGTGTTCATGTTTTAGGACTAAAATTGTTTTCTCTAAGTCCTCTATTTTCAGCTTATAATCATTTTCAGTCTTTCTAAAATCAGATTTTAAAATGTTTAAGGACTCAATATCAGATCTCAGTTCCAAGTTATAGGACCTGTACCTGTTAACTTTAGCAATGCATTTAGGAGTACAGAGATGTTCCAATACCTTGGCTTCATCATGATCTGCCATCAATGCTTGGTTTGGAGAAGCATCTTCCACCTGAAAGCTCCAGTCAAAGCCTCCTTCCTCAACCGCAACAGCAGCTTGTTGCTTTGACTTCTCATTATGGAGAACTTGTCAGTGTAGTTTGGTCTGGGTTGTGTTTGGCCACCATTGGTTCTAGGTGCCTTACACTCTCTGGAAAAGTGGCCCATCAAGTTACAGTTGTAACACTTGACTTTGCCTTTGTCCAGTCCAAACTTTCCACTGGTTGCATTGCTTGGGAACTTCCTTCCAGTCCTCTTGTAGAACTTCTTGGCTCTGTGAGTGAGAAGAGCCATCTGCGGACTATTTCCATGTACTCCAGATCATCTGGATGGATACAGTCCAGGTCTTCAAGAGTGAAAAGAGAGTTGCCACAGCTTTCATCAGAAGACACAAATGCTTGAGAAGAGCTTGCCTCTTGGAATGGGCTTCCTTGAGTGTAGTTCTCCTTTGGTGTCTCTGGAAAGGTGATGAAAGGACCCTTGGGTGAGTTTTCAGGGTAACATATAAGATGATTTTGGGTTCTATGCTATCCCTTTCAACCACATGTAGGGCTGAACCCATTTGATTGTTAGAGTTGCCAGATGAACCCTGCATGTTCATCTCCATCTGGTAGCCACTAAGAATCCCATATAACTTGTCAGAGTGACAGTTTTGAGATTTTCAGTTCTCTTGATCACCACACATTAGTGTGTCCATTGCCTAGGAAGTGAGGACATGAACTTCCTTACAATGTCTCTATTCTCAAGAGAAACTCCTCCATCCACTAGGGTATCCACAATATCAACATACCTGAAGTATTGCTGAGTCATGGTCTCACCTGTTTTGAAGGTGAAGTTTTCAAACTGCTGCTTCAGGAGATCCTTCTTGTTCTCCTTGGCTTCAGAAGAACCCTCATACATCAGTTTCAGTGCATCCCACAGCTGCTTAGCTATTTTGCACTTCTTGAAACCTCTGTACACAGAGTTTGGAAGGGCAGTTCGAAGAGCTATAATGGCTTTCCTGTCTATCTCTACGCTCTTCCTATCTTCATCAGAGTAGTTAGCCACATCCTTGGGGATCATACCAGCACCAGTAGCAGAGGGTGTGCTGGGTAGGAAAGGTCCATTCTCAATAGACTCCCACATTCTTGAATCAAGAGACCTGATGAAACCTTCCATTCTTAAACACCAGGTGTCAAACTCATCAAGAGTGATCAGTGAGGACTTGTTCATGGTTCCAGTTTCCATATCAGTTTTGAAAATGGCTGCCATTTGAAAAGTTTGGTATTTGTGTGTGAGGGATCTTAAGATGGTGAGATCTTATATCAAGAGCCTGAAAGCTCTGATACCAAATGCAGGATCGTTGAAGGGTGTGAGTTACAACACAACAACACAAAGAGGAGATTAACCAAGCTTTAACTAAATAGTAAACTGGATTAACCAAGATAAGACACTAAGAACACAAGTAATGTAAGAGACATAACACAAAAAACACAAGTATATGGTTTTCAAGAATGCAGTATATTGCTTTCTCTATGTTCTATTACAAGTGTTACAAAGCATATATGAAAGATACAAGAACATGAGATACTTATACAACATCCTATAGATGGCTAAACTTTGAAAGCCAGCTGAATACAAATGACTAGACACATACAAAATCAATTGTAAAGTCAAAAGGCAGATTGCCTTTTGACTAGTGACTATGACATGCCATAGCTCACATCCATATCTATTACGAAAAGGATAAAGTACATAAAGTAGATAGTTACAGACTCAAGACCTCAATGTACAGTTACCAAAAGCATGGACCTTTTCACCAAACCATGTTAGTTGGTGACTTGCGAAGTTACAGCGGAAATGTGTCCAGCTTTATGGAAAAGTACATCAGATAAAGCATATCTTAAAAGTCTTTGGAAGAAATCTGTCTTCATGAACTTTGTTGATACATGTATGTCCCTAGATCATGATAGAATGAATAGATCGTTTGTTGATTCTGATGTAATGTTTAGAATGATTAACGAAATGATATTGGTTGTTTGAACTGTTATTTATAATGTTTAATATTTCATTAATGAGTCGATGTTGAATTGGTTAATTAGGTGTGTGGTTGTTTATATTGTTACACTTAATGTTATATAAATTAATACATTCAAACTTAACAAAATGAAGTTCTCATACGAATGGCCCATGCGAATGGATCATACGCATGAATAACTTCATACGAATGACTCAGTCGCACGACTGAACCAGGAGACTGAATCAGTCGTATGATTGTAACATAAGATTGACTCAGTCGCACAACTGAACACTCAGTCGTGCGGATGAATCAACCGCATGGTTCAATCGCACGACTGAACCATACTAATGGTTCAGTCGCACGGATGAACAATACTAACCTATAAATACAAACCAATTCGTGGAAAAATGGAGGATTGATTCTATTTTGATTCAGACGTACCCTAGTTGTCTAGAAGCCTCCAAGTGCTACTCCAAGTTCATAGAACGCTGTAGATCGATTCCTAATCGATTCTTAATGTTTGGATTCAATACTTTATTGATTCTACGTGCGTTCTCACTTATTGGATCGCCAATCAAATAGGATTCCGCACTATTTGGTTGGTTTACACGTTAATCATTAAGTATTTCGTTGAAATAATAGATCCTAACAAACTTGAAGCTTCGGAAGACTTTTTCTCTGAGGCTTCGAAGACTTCATCTTTGGCTTCGGAAGATGTTGGTCTTGGCTTCGGAAGATTTCACACTTAGAGTATTCTGTTGCACATGTGAAACTTCCGAAGCATCCACTTCAATGCACTTGTGCAGCATGCAGAGAGACTAAAGATGTTTAGGTGCATCAACCTCTTCATTAATCTCTACAAACTATGACATAGATATATCATTTCTCTCCCTTTCGATGAATTGAATGAGCTAGTTGATCTGGAAAGGTCAAGAGAGAAGAAGGAGGCAGAAGATGCAGAACTCCTAGTACAAGTCAAAGAGAGAGAAGAAGAAAAGACTGTACAGAGGTATCTACCCTCTCACTAGTTCAGAAAGTCCTGAACAAGAGGATGTATTTCAACAAAAACCTTATGTAGAGATAAGGAAGAAGATAGAATCAAGATGATTAACTACCTGAGTGCCACAGGCCTTTATCAGGCAGTTGCACTCCTTCCCTTACCTTATGACTATATTGAGTTTGAGTACTTAAACAACTTGAGCTTGAGTTAGTCAAGGAATGAAAGACACAAAGTAGAAGCTGAGGGAAGAAGCTGCAAATCAAGAGCCATCATCCAAAAGAGCATGAAGAAGTCTGCTGTAGCAGAGGATGATGAGCTTCTTGAAGCTGTATGGTTCTCCGGAAGGAGACTTGGACCCATGTCTCTATCCACTATGATGAGCATATCAGGTAATCAAGCAGAAGATTAAGAGCGGAGAGCTCACTGACTTACACTCCCTCCAAGTCAGGTCCCACCTGAAGTGGAGGTTAAGGTTGAACAAACTAAACAACACACCGGACCCTCCTGCTAAGCTCAGCAAGCTTCATCTTCTGATCCACAGCATGGTCAACTCCCTTCTCCATCTGAACCTGAAGAGAGGAAGTCCCAACTGAGAGAACAGTGAAGATCAATCTGTGCTGCAGGCCAGTCTTCATCAGTTAAATTTAGAAAGAGAAGGAAAAGGATGGCTTCTAAACCTAAGTCTAAGAAAAAAATCTGTATCCCCTTCTGAACCTCAGGATGAATCAAATAGCCTGAGGATGTGCAGCCAGAGGAAGTCAATAAACTCCAACTTCAGTAGCTCCTCTAGAAACAACGTTTTGAGATCTACCTCAATGGAGTGGATCCAAATTTTGGGAAGCTATTGAGACTGGATATAGTGCTGGTGGGAGGGAGGGCAATGGGTAAAGCTTACTTTGGGAGGGATGATCGATGCTCAGAAAGTTAAGTATAACGCAGATAAGAGAGTTTATGCATTGATTACACAGTCTATTCCTAAAGATATTTTCCACCAGTACTCGGAGAATACAGGCCAAGAAATTATGGGATGAGCTGGAAAAGAGATACGACGGGAATGCTTCGCTGAAGGCAATTAAAGCTAAGGAACTGAAGAAAGAATTTGACAACTTCTCATCAATGGGAAACAAGAGTTTGGACGATTTTATTGATAGATTCTACCATCTGATGAGTGAATTGCATACACATGGTGTTGCACTACCATGGAAGACAAGGTTCAAAATTTCGCCACGGACTGCCGGAAAGTGGGCTTCATTTGTGTCAAATCTGAGACAGAATGAGATGCTGGCAAAGTTGGATATCAATGACTTCATTCTAAAGCTACACAAGAAGCACTTAGGATGAAGTACAGAGCTCAGAAGTCTTCGTACACTCAGAACCCAGCTTTGTACAATGCCATGCCTCAAGCTAAGACGTCTGGAGCACCTCTGCAGACTGCATTTGTGTCTAGCTCATCGGTCCCTCACAAGCTTCTCCCTTCAGGTTCAGAAACGTCAGGGTCTTCTAGTACCCATTACATTGGAACTGAAGCGAACACTACTAGACTGAAGACCGAGAACCTCGGTAATGTGACTGTGGAAGTAGCTCGAGAGCACATGGATCTTTTGGCAGCAGTGTTCCATTCTTATGACGGACTGTTGCTGGAAAGATTGGAAACTGCATCTGGCAGATGAGGACTACGAGCAGGTGATGAAATGGAGCTGGAGAGAATGGACATTATGTGGGCCTTAGCTAGTGCTGTCCGGAGGGCGAAGAGTTTGTGAAAAAAACGGACAGAACTTGGTTGCTACTAAGGATACCACATTTGTTTTGACAAGTAAAGACCTGCTTTAACTGTGGAGAAAGGGGCACTTCAAGAGAGAATGTGTGAAGCCAAAGAAGACTGGAACGGGAACCCATTCTCGTCCTTCACTCGTCAAGACAAGCAAGCTAGCAGCTCTACTTCATCAAGCAAGGATCAAAAGCCTTGACTGCTCATGATGATGAAGGACAGGACTGGAGCTTTAGGTTTGTCTCTCCAGGGAATCTAATATTGCCAGTGTAGAAGATTTAGATGATGATTCCGCGAGTGAAGGAGATATTGCAGTTGAGATAGCGATGTCAAATATTGAAGAGACAACTGCAACTGAGGTCAGCTACAAGCCTGAAGAAAGATTTCAACAGCAAAGACAGAATCACCAGAACCAGAGACATCTGATGCTGCGTTGATGGCTAACTCTTCTGAACCTCCTCAGGTAAGTACCACTGACCAAATGTTTAAAAAACATGCTTGTTCTGATTGTGATATTTTAGAGATAGCATAGATGAGAATTTGCTAGGTTATTAGATCATAATGATAACTTAGTAAAGGATTTAACTGTGCACTGAGGCTAATAGAGTTTTAAACAAAATGAGCATAGTTACAAAGAAAGATAGACCTTTTGACCAAACAGCTTAGGGAAACTGAAGTAGTTGCATTTAACCAAGCTAATGACATTAGGTACTATCTTAACTCCCTAGAAGACACTAAGAGCAAAGGCAGTTTTAGAAGTAGAAGTAAACTCATTAAAGCAAAACTGCACAGTTGGACAAGTTCATCACCATTGTCCAACACTTAGTGAAGAAAGAAACAACGGGGGTTTTTGGGTTATAAAGTGGTTCCACCACCACCTGAGACCTTATGAACACTAAGAGTAGACCAATAAATCACCCCCATCAAGGATCATGTGGTGTCTACTCCTCTTGTTAGTGATCCAGATTCCGCATGTTCATCAATTGAATCTGGAACAAAACAAAAGGAGGCCACTTCAAAGGCAAAGGGTAAAATGCCTTGTGTTAATCTGGAAAAAGAATTTGAAAAGGTTAATATAAAGTCCGGGTCAAACAAAGTCAAATCTGAATCTAAAAGGACTGCTAATGTTAATTTTTCACAAGCTTCATGTCAAAAACCAGTTAACCAAACGAAAAAAATGTTAAAAATGTTAAAACATTAAGTCTGTTAACAGGAGAAAACATCAAAAGAAACAGAGTCAAAACCCAAACTAAGTGATGTTACTAGGGTGTCACACACATCTCCACAAAGAAAGTTTAATCATAAATTGATAGCAGGTCGTGCTACAACTGTGGAGAGTGTGGACACATTGCTTCCTTTTGTCCTTACTATCAGACACCTAGGAAGAAGATTGAACTTCAGATTCAAAACCTAGGTCTTCTAGAGGAGTTCTTTAACTCCACCTAGAAGAACTAGTGAACCTAACTTTCAACCCATTAGCCAGTCGACTGTTTATCACAAACAGGCATTGCACAAATCTGGCTATGGAAAGAGAAGTCATCCTCTGTGTCTGATAATGATGACAAGAAGGAACCTGAGCTACCCTCACCTCTAAGGGTCATGGGTTGAATTCATGATGTGTGATGCCTCTGGGAAACCCAAGCCAGTAAAGGCTTGGGTTCCTAACCTAAACTAATGTTTTACATTGTATGTGCAGGGTGTTCGCTACAGTGCTGAACCAACACGTGGATTGTAGACAGCGGAGCATCCAGGCACATGACAGAAAAGGCTCTTTTATCAAACGTCAAGCAAATAAAAGGAGGCATGTTTCGTTGCTGGAAACAAGGGAGGCTATATCACAGCTCAGGGAGAAGTTGGAAATCAGAAAGTTAAGTTTGATAAGGTGAACTACGTTCAACAACTTCAAAACAACTTACTTTCTGTTTCCCAAATCTGTGATAAAGGTTTTAAAGTCATATTCGACAACAAGAAGTGTTACGTCCTAAAGAAAGACTACGTGATTCCGGAGGACCAAGTTCTGATGACAGCTTCAAGATATAAAGACCTTTATGTTTTGGATCTCTCAACAGCTTCTACAACGGATCATGAAGTTCAGTGCTTTCTATCAAAGCCACTGAGAAGGACTCCATCTCCTGGCATAGGAGAATGGGACACATCAATCAACGGAAGATGAATCACTTGATCCAGAAGGATCTTGTGAGAGGAGTTAATGTCAAGAATTTCCAACTTCCTGATTTTTGTGTAGCTTGCAAGAAAGGAAACAGACGAAGAAGTCTCATAAGGAAAAGAAAGTTCATTCAATAGAACTTCTCTTGAACTTCTTCACATGGATCTGTTTGGTCCAGTCAGTACAAAGAGCATTGCAGGCGACTTGTACTGTTTTGTGGTTACGATGACTACACAAGATTCTCTTGGGTAATGTTTCTGAAGTCCAATCAGAAACATTTGAGTCATTCAAGGAGTTAGTAACCACACTGGAATCTCTCTACAAGCTGAAGGTGAGACAAGTACGCTCAGACACAGGACTGAATTCAAGAATCAGTGGATGGAGGCTTACAAAAAGGAATTGTGCATCAATTCACTTCTGCCTACACGCCTCAAATGAATGGTGTTGCTGAGAGAAAGAACAGAAGCTTGATAGAGACAGCACGGACAATGCTGGCAGACTCGAAACTGCCTATCCAATTCTGGAATGAGGCAGTGGCTAATGCGTGTTATACACTGAATCGAGTTCTGATAGTCAAGCGCCACGGAAAACATGTTACGAGCTACTACAACACGTAAACCGAATCTGGAGTATCTCGAACCATTTGGCGCGCCGTGTACACTTCTGAAGAAGACTCAAGAAGGAAATTTAGCGAGAAGGCTGATGAAGGAATCTTCTAGGATACAACATACCGAACAAGAGAGTTTACAACAACTCAACGGTCTAGTAGAAGTGTGGTGTAATGTTGATGTTCAGAGATATACCACACCACCTACTGGCAAAGGACCCGCCTACTTTTTCGACTATGATGGATTCTTTAAGTCCTTCAACATCCCTATCTCTCCTTCTGATGATGAGTTAGCTACTCGAATGATGGATGATATCTTGAATACACCATCTCTTGATTCAACATCATCGAGTTCACAGGGAGAATCATCTACTCAATCAGGGGAGTAGTCGACGACAGTGACTCCTCCTCTGAAGATAAGCTGAAGAGATGACCAGAACAGTCAGGAGAACAGGTTCCAGTTCCTGAAAGTCCACAAGCATCTAACGGTGATGCACCTTCGACTTCGGAACCTCAAACTCCTTCTACCTCAGATGCAGAACCAAATGTTCATAATCTTGGCTCTGAGGTAGCTGTTCCTACTACTCCAGGATCACGTCTAAACGTCTATCATCCCTTAGACAATGTCATTGGGGATGTCAGATCAGGAGTACAAACCCAAAATCAGCTGTACTCAGCTGATTATGCCTCTGTTATGGAAAAGGGATACATTCATGATGGTGCTTATCGGTGTTTTGTCTCGCAGTTTGAGCCAAAATACGTAGTGATGCACTAAACGATGAGGCATGGGTGAGTGCCATGCAAGAAGAACTTCTTCAGTTCAAGAAGTTAGGAGTATGGACTCTGGTAGATAGACCTAAAGGTGCTAAGGTCATTGGCACCAAATGGGTCTTGAAATGCAAGAAGGATGACCAAGGGTCATTATCAGGAACAAGCCTCGACTGGTTGTTCAGGATTTCGCCAAGTCGAGGGATTGACTACAATGAAGTGTTTGCACCCGTGGCACGGATGGAAGCCATCCGTATCTTCCTTGCCTATGCATCGTATATGAAGATTAAAGTCTATCAATTAGATGTGAAGAGTGCATTCCTTCATGGGGAAATTCGAGAGACAGTGTATGTCAGTCAACCCGAGGGATTTGAAGATCCTTATCATCGGGACAGAGTTTACAAACTCGACAAGGCCTTATACGGGCTTCATCAAGCTCCAAGGGCCTGTATGAGAAACTCTCAACTCATCTTGTGAAACACGGCTTTCGCAGGGGAGTCATTGACTGCACACTGTTCATCAAAGAAAAAGATGGAGACCTACTGCTAGTACAAATCTATGTCGATGACATAATCTTCGGTTCAAAGAACAAGAATTATGCAAAGAGTTTGAAGCAGTTATGAAAAAAGAGTTTGAGATGAGTGCTATGGGGGAGATGAAATTCTTTCTCGGTTACAGGTGGATCAGACACCAAATGGATCTTTCTACATCAGACCAAGTATGTGGGAGACATTCTCAGTCGGTTTGACATGGAGAATGCTTCTGCTGCTGGGACTCCACTTGCTACAAATCATGATATAGCACCTGACGAAAATGGAGATCTGGTAGATGCCACAATGTACCGAGGAATGATTGGATCCCTCATGTATCTCACTGCCTCAAGACCTGATATCATGTATGCTACATGTTTATGTTCTAGATATCAGGCTAAGCCTAAGGTTAACCATCTGATCGGGGTCAAAAGGATATTTCGTTATCTGAAGGGTACACCCACACTTGGTTTGTGGTATCCTCATGATGATGACTTTGAGCTCACGGCGTATAGTGACTCGGATTACGGGGGCTGCAAGATGAACTACAAGTCTACATCAGCAGGGTGTCAATTCTTTGGGAGGAGATTAGTTACCTGGCAGTGTAAGAAGCAGACCTCGGTTGCATGTCAACCTGTGAAGCCAAATACGTTGCTGCTGCAAGTTGTGTTCACAATCATCTGGATTCAACAGCAAATGCGGGATTACGGTTTAATGTTTTCTTCTACTCCTATCTTTGTTGATAACTCTGCTGCAATTGCAGTAACTAAAAATCCGGTACAACATCCAAAGACCAAACACATCGGTATTAAATACCATTTCATAAGAGACTGTTTTGAAAAGAACTTAATCGATGTGGTAAAAAATAATACTGACTTTCAACGCGCTGACCTCTATACAAAAGCCTTTGATAAACCACGTTTTCTATCTGTTAGAGGTCAACAGCGTTAAAAAGAAAAGTGATGTTATTCTGATGATGATCATGTGTAGTCCGATGCATTGTAGTTATTTTTTCGTTTTCATTTTTCCTTATTTATTTTATTCTGTTAAATTAAATTCATGTTATTTAGCTGTCTGTTAAAATCCTAAAATAATTAAATCCAGTATGATTTTAGAATTTTAGGGGAGAGTAGGTCAGCTAGTAACATTAAAAAAGAGGGAGAGGAGTGATAGCTGATATAAGGTATCGTATCTGTGATACCGATTCAAACCTTTTGGAAATGATAGTACACAGGAACAAATCAAAGGGACTTTAAAATTTAATTTAGAAAAGATGCAAAATTCAAAGTATAAGTCTAGTAGTCTAAGCAATATAAAAGGGAAGATGATAGAAAAACTGTAACTACTAAGGTAACACAAGAAAGTAGACCTAGAGGTTGCTAGACCACAAATGATATGTCGGTAGATTCAACACAATAGATGATTAGACCTGACTGGTGATCTCAAGATCAACTAAGTTGTTCAACTGACTGTGGGCTGCCATCTTATCACTGGTTAACACAATCAACAATATTCCAATAAGGGGTAATGAGCATGTAAACGCCACAAATGGTGCGGATGACCATAATAGAGCAAAGCACGAAAAAAAGAAAAATGAAAGACAAATGCTATCAGCTAATGACATATGTTGTGGGTGCATTCTGTGCAAAAGAAAATTTAGCTGCTCTAACAAGAAGATAGGTTGTGTGCCTCTCTGCTGTGCGATGGCACTGACCTGAGATAAGCATAACCTAGATATTCTAGAATTCATTGTTGTTTGCCGCCTCTCTGCTGTGCGATGGCACTGACCTGAGGATTGGCTTCTCTTTGAAAGCTCTAAGAATAGTCTCTTCTAGTAATATACCCGTAGACGCTCAAAAGCTCCTGAGGAATGTTTATTACCATATAAGTATGGGATCCAAAATTGTTAGTTGAAATAATTAAACCTAAAACTATCACCAGTTTGAGTCTAAAGTCTGTGTATGGATTTAAGAGGACAATATACTGACAATCATTATGGCTGCAATTCTTGAAAGTTCAAATCAATATGGGAATCTAATAGTACCAGTGTGATTTCCTAAATTTGCTAACGACTCTGGATGAAAAACAAGAATTGAGCATCAAAAGGTTTTTGAATAACAAGTCCCAAATGATTTGACTTGCCTGTATGATTCCAAAATTGAATTGGTCCAGGTGATCAAACTAAATTGAAGCTGCCTATTCTGGAACCAAATCCAGTAGATGTCTATCTTAGGATTTATCTCTCACAAAAGTCAAAAAAAGTTTATTTTTGTATTAGTTTAAGTTTCTAGTTAGTTAGTCATTTTAGTTTGTTTGTTCGTCGGACTACATCATGAAATTCAGTAAGGGATTATTCACCAAAAGGGTCATGTCTGAGATGACCACATGTGTTTTCAATGTTTAAATAATCACGTCTGAGGTGATCAAAAGTTTTTCAAGTTAAAAGGATCATGTCTGAGATGATCAAATGTGTATAATGTTGATTCTATAGTTTGAAAGGGTTTAAATGTAAAAGGTAAGAAATGCAGAAATTTAATAAGTAACCCATTCGCATGAATGGACCATTAGTATGGACTTCATACGAATGGGAGCCATTCGTACGAATGGACCATGAGTATGGACCATTCAACCGAATGGCCCATACGAATGACCCAGTCGGATGTTTTAGAGCGAACGAATGAGTAAGTCGCATGATTGAACTCCAGTCGGACGACTGAATGGGGCGACTGAACCAATCGCACGACTGAGGCCCATTCCCCCGAATGAAATGTGCGTATGAGCCAGTCGTACGATTGAATTTAGGGTTAGTATAAATAGAGGGAGAGTCGGTCGCAGAGACTCACCACTCTCAAATTACCCTAAATCGCACGACTAACGTTACTCTGCCCAAATTTCGTTTGATCACTATAAACCCTCGATTCTCACATACTGACCATTTGCATTGACTCTACAGGTAATTTGCGATGCAGAAACATTATCAAATCATTCAATTTGACATTAATCTGGACAATCGGACTCGTTAGAAAACTGTGACTTTTGTGGCAAAATAACCTAACTAAATGATGTAAACAAATGAAATAAAGGTTTTAGGTGTTAAACGAATGGATTACGAGTCTAATGAACCTGAACATGAAGTCTAAAACTCAAAATTGGTGAAAAATTGAGTTTGAATTGAACGACAGAACGACGTGCGAATGGACAGGTTGATGAACTTCAGTCGCACGACTGAAAGGTGCGAATAGCTTAACCGCACGATTGAACCATGCGTATGAGTTCAGTCTCACGACTAGTGTAACCGCATGAGGCTACATACAATGAGTCCAGTCGCACACTCAATAGTACGTATGGGGTCATTCACACGACTGAATCCCAGTCGCACTGCTCATTCGCACAACTTGATCTCAGTCGCACAGCCTCATTCGCATGACAGAAAAGATTTTTTTTTTAAATCCAAGTGTTTCATGACATTCTTAGCCAATGGGTACTAATGTTTACTTTCCATGTGTAACAGATGGCAAGTCGATGGACCATGAGTACGAAGCACAATATTTGTGCTCATCTAGATCTGACATCCAGAAATAGTTCAGACTTTTCTAGCATTATCACCTTCCTAAGGAGATCGAGGATTGCACACGCTATATCTACTCAATGTACACCTTATCGTTCTATTCAGCAGGCCTTCTGGGAAGGTGCGATAGTTGATCAATCCTCTGAGCCTCACTGTATCAGAAGTACTATCTTTGGAGAGTCATAGCTATCACAGATGAGGATCTTAGGATCGTGTTACAGTTGGGGCGATGCTGACTATCCTACTAGACTACACCCCAACTGTCAGAGGATGTTTTCTTCGAGCCAAGTACTCTGGGACATCAGTGCTGGAGTGCTCAACAAGAGCAACCTCTGTCCCCAGTTCAAGTACCTTGCTCACGTATTTTGAAGTGCATAGCATCTAGGAAGGAGGCTTTGATGAGTTGTCTGACCAGATCCAGAACGCCTATGTTGCGTTGGTGCTGAACCATCCGTTCAGCTCTCTAGGATGATCTTCACCTACTTGGTGGAGAACATTGGGGGAAAGGGAAGGAGGGCTTCTGCATGTACCCCCGATTCATGCAGATGATTATAGACCAGAAGCTCCCCACCCTGCCAAAGGAGAAGGATGATGCTGTAGTGCTTGAGGTGATGGATGATATCACCTTGGGCCGGATGAAGGTATACAGGGGGAAGCAGGTAAAACCTCCTGTCAGGAGATTGTTTGGGCATCTGGCCCGTGAGGACTATGTGGTGCCAGCTAGGAGGAAGTGGCGCCACGACGACATTGATTCTGATGTTGAGCAGATTGCTCTTCCCACCAATGATTCTGATGATGAACAGTGGGGATGCTGGGGATGATGCCTATTCCACCGAAGGGCACAGCTTCAGATGTTATACCCCCAGTATCTGCCCCAACAGGCGACATAGCTGAGTCTGCAGGTTTTCACCAGGACTTCATACCTGGTGAGGAGGAAGAAGAGTCGGATGAGGAGCCCTTGACGAGGACTGTGGGAAGCAAGGTTGTTCCCACAGAGTATGGACTCTGGGCGGTTGGTGAACGCCCCAGGGATACGGGAGAGACGACTGCCGATCCTAGCTATGCCCCTGAGTCAGCTAGCCGTGTTCTAGGGGGAGCATCCACCTCGACTGGATCGAGGAAGAAACGGATGGCTCAGCCCCACAGCCAGAAGAAGAAGAGAAGACTCACCTTCGTTACCACCACAACTACCACTACCACCACCACACCTCCCACCACTGTACATATGCACCACCACCACACCTCCCACCACTGTACATATGCAACCACCACCATATCTTTGACTTCAACATCACCTCACTATCTCACAGACCCAACCCCATCTTCACCACAGCCGCCACCACCCCACTAGCCACCAAGCAGGACCCTCATCCCATCCCGCACATATATATGGATCTCCTCTACCTCCAATTGGGGTAGAGGAACAGCTTTCTGCGCTGAACCGTATGGTGATGCGTCTGCTAGCTGATGAGAAGAGAAGACTGCTCAGTCAGTCAGCTCCAAGAGCATAGAGTCCCATCTCTAAGAAGATTGAGGAGTTGGAGAATGCTAAGAAAACCATCATGCTCAAGCTTAAGGGATCTAAAGATGAGCCTCTGAAGATTAAAGAGGGAGATGGTATGATGGTGATGATGATGATAAGGATGATGATGAAGATGATAATGATGAGACTGAGGATAATGAGGGACTGAGGACGAGAGGATAGAGGAGAGAATGAGGATGATGATGAAGAGGAGGGATGCAATAAGAAAGGAGATCCAAGAAGAAACAAGACCAACAAGCTTCCTCCTCTGCTCCACCAAGCGATGATCCAGTGATCCAGATAAAAGTAATGATTAGATGTCTATATAATTGATTACTTTTGTATTTGAATCATGTATTTAAACTTATGTATTCGATGTTTATATTAAATATTAATGCATTTCTGTTTTGATTATTAACTACTGGTTGATGTGTTACATGTTTAAATCAACAGATCCAACTATCAGAGGGATGAGTTCGATTTTGTCCCCTTTAGCAGATCAAGACTCAACTAACTATGATCCTTGATCTGCAAGGGATCGTCAGAAGGTCGGTGAGTTATACCCCTGAAGAAGAGGAAATAATTCACGATCTATCAAATGAGCAACTAGCTGAGATCTTCAAGCTAAATCTCCGATGAGATTGTGAAGGATGCTCCAACGTGCGACTCGACAAGTGACGAAGAGCTCAACGACATTGATGAAATAGAGATAGAATGTCACTGCAGAGCACTACCCCCTTAGTATGCTGACAATGAGGGAAATGTGGTCCCCAATATGGGTGAATCTCTTGTCAATGATACGTTTGAGGTGTTAGACAAAATGGAGCAGGAGTCAGAGAAGACAGAGGGAACGACCCAAGCCTCAAATGATGATGTTGATATCCAAAGGCTGAGTGTGCTGCCTGTTTTGAAGAAGTTAGAGCCCAACGCACTGCACCAAACCAGGACGCCTACACCAACCCTACAGAGTCAGAAACATCATAAGGTGTCAGGCAGGATTAGCATGGGCATATTTTGAGGACCTTAACGTCTATGCAGTTAAAGAGAGAAGGGCATAGAGTACTTTAGATTTCCACATGATATAAAGACTCTACCAGGTTTTGAGCTCAACCAGCTGGCTAAACTGAAGTTGTTGTATGCTAACCCGAGAAAGATGTCAGGCTGGTTTGAGGCTGCCCTAAGGAAGGAGTACCACACCAAGTGGGTTAACTTCAGACCCCAACAGCCTACAAGGTACATCAGAAGGTCTGAAGTTAATGCCATTACTGGAAAGCCAAAGATAGTGTTGAAGTGGAGTCCTCCGCGCACGATATCAAGAATCCCACTCAGGGAAATGCCACAGGACTTCACTCCACACTTTAAGTGGCGGTACTACGATTGGAGGACAGGAGAAGTGGTCATAGTCCTAAACAAAGAGGGCCAAATGGATACTATCAGGGTATTTGACCCAATGTGGCTTACCAACTTGTCAGCTAATAATGTTTACACTCTATACAAGTGGCCACTATTCTATGATACGCAGGATATAGTACAAGCCCTCCAGTTCCAGAATGTCATAAGACTCTGTTTTGCATTTGAGATTCATGCAGGAGTCACAAAAGAGGCTAAGTACAAGAAGTATGAGGAGGTAATGAAGAAAACAAGACATTAGAGAGATATAGGTCCAAGGGGAGTTTGTTGATACATGTATGTCCCTAGATCATGATATGAATGTAATAGATCTTGTTTGTCTGATTCTGATGTAATGTTTGGAATGATTAATGAAATGATATTGGTTGTTTGAACTGTTATTTATAATATTTCATATTTTATTAATGAGTCGATGTTGAATTGGTTAATTAGGTGTGTGGTTGTTTATATTGTTACACTTAATGTTATATAAATTAATACATTCAAACATAACAAAATGAAGTTCTCATACGAATGCCCATGCAAATGGACCATACGCATGAATAACTTCATACGAATGACTCAGTCGCATGACTGAACCAGGAGACTGGATCAGTCGTATGATTGTAACATAAGATTGACTCAGTCACACAACTGAACACTCAGTCATGCGGATGAATCAACCACATTTTCAATCGCACGACTGAACCATACTAATGGTTCAGTCGCACGAATGAACAATACTAACCTATAAATACAAACCAATTCGTGGAAAAATGGAGGATTGATTCTATTTCGATTCTAGACGTACCCTAGCCGTCCAGAAGCCTCCAAGTTGATACTCCAAGTTCATAGAACGCTGTAGATCGATTCCTAATCGATTCTTAATGTTTGATTCAATACTTTATTGATTCTACGTGCATTCTCACTGATTGATCGCCAATCAAATAGGATTCTGCACTATTTGGTTTGGTTTACACGTTAATCATTAGGTATTTCGTTAAATAACAGATCCTAACAAACTTGAAGCTTCGGAAGACTTTGTCTCTGAGGCTTCGAAAGACTTCATCTTTGGCTTCGGAAGATGTTGGTCTTGGCTTCGGAAGATTTCACCACTTAGAGTATTTCTGTGCACATGTTAAACTTCCGAAGCATTCCACTTCAATGCATTTGTGCAGCATGCAAGAGAGACTAAAGATGTTTAGGTTGCATCAGCCTCTTCATTAATCTCTACAACTATGACATAGATAATATCATTTCTCTCCCTTTCGATGAATTGAATGAGCTAGTTGATCTGGAAAGGTCAAGAGAAGAAGGAGCAGAAGATGCAGAACTCCTAGTACAAGTCAAAGAAGAGAAAAGAAGAAAACGACTGTACAGAGGTATGCCTACCCTCTCACCATTCAAGAAGTCCTGAACAGGAGAGTGGTTCAACAAGAACCTCAGGTTATTAGGAAGAAGACAGAATCAAGATGATTAACTACCTGAGTGCCACAGGCCTTTATCAGACAGATGCACTCCTTCCTTACCTTATGACTTATGAGTTTGAGTACTTAAACAACTCGAGCTTGAGTTAGTTAAGGAAAGAAAGACAACAAAGTAGAAGCTGAGGGAAGAAGCTGCAAAGTCAAGAGCCATCATCCAAAAGAGCATGAAGAAGTCTGCTGATAGGCAGAGGATGATGAGCTTCTTGAAGCTGTATGGATTCTCCGGAAGGAGACTTGGACCCATGTCTCTATCCACAATGGATGAGCATATCAGGGTAATCAAGCAAAGATTAAGAGCGGAGAGCTCACTGACTTACACTCCACTCCAAGTCAGGCCCCACCTGAAGTGGAGGTTAAGGTTGAACAAACAGACACAACACAACCTGGACCTCCTGCTAAGGCTCAGCAAGCTTCATCTTCTGATCCACAGCAGGTCAACCTCCTTCTCCATCTGAACCTGAGAGAGAGGAAGTCCCAACTGAGAAAGACAGTGAAGATCAATCTGGTGCTGCAGGCCAGTTTTCTCAGTTAAATTTAGAAAGAGAAGGAAAAGGATGGCTTCTAATCCAAAGTCTAAGAGAAGAAGAAGCCTGTATCCCCTCTGAACCTCAGAATGAATCAGAACAGCCTGAGGATGTGCAGCCAGAGGAAGCTCAATCAACTCCACTTCAGTAGCTCCTCTAGCATCAGGAAGACCCATCTTGTCTTGGACATACACCACAAATCCAGAAAGATGGCATGTTATTAGAGATCAAGGCATTGAAGACATCTATACATGCAAGATATGTTTCAGTTGCCTCTACATGATCTCTTTGACATGAGAAGACACTTTGACAGCCTGAAGGATCCTGATCATCTTATGAAGAAAGGAATGGTGATCATCCTAAAGAGGACTGTTAATATCTGAAGTGTTGGACCAAAAGAACCAATGAGCCGGATCAGAAAAACCTTTAAGTCCCACAGACGTCACAACAACTACTGAAGACCACAACAGCTGAAGACAATAGCTGATTACAAAGTCTGAAGACACAAGTGCTGAAGACAAAGTCTGAAGACACAAGTGCTGAAGACAAAGTCTGAAGACACAAGTGCTGAAGACAAAGTCTGAAGACACAAGTGCTGAAGACAAAGTCTGAAGACACAAGTGCTGAAGACAAAGTCTGAAGACACAAGTGCTGAAGACAAAGTCTGAAGACACAAGTGCTAAAGACAAAGTCTGAAGACACAAGTGCTGAAGACAAAGTCTGAAGACACAAGTGTTGAAGACAAAGTATCAGACGTTGTCACAACAGCTGAAGAGGTCTTCTTCAGTAGTTGTGATGGGTTACCTTTCAGTAGTTTCTTGTTTCAATATTTGTAAAACAACTGAAGAGTATGTTCTTCAGTTGTTATTGTTTCAGTAGTTTCTTTTAGTAGTTGTAATAATAGTTAACACTTAGCATTTTTGTAAGAAGATGTCAGCTGTTTGACATCTTCAGTAGTTGTGTTAACTATCAGTAGTTTGTGATAAATTCTGTTAGATGTCACTATCAAGTGACATCAGCAGACGTCACATCTCTTATATAAGAGGTGTCGACCTAATTGTAATTGTGACATTCCGTTACCACGAAAGCGAATATTGAATGAAATATATCTGCAGAATTCTCCCTATCTATAACCGTTTTTGTTCTTACATTGAATATCTTTTTGTTCTTGTGAATTGGCTAATTCATTGTTAGAATTCCGCTGCTATACTCTCTAATCAATCAAACGTAGATCACTGATCCTAACATATGGTATCAGAGCTGGTTAATCATTGATTGATCTAACAATTGATCATTGAAACTGCTAATTGATATCTATGTTTGATTGAATTAGCATTTTGCAAGAACTGGTTATAGATTATTGAATTTCTGACGCTTTCGTTCATTTATTTTGAGATCTCTCTTGGTTCAATTGGTTGTTGTGTTTTTGTTCTAAATCTGTTATAGCTTAATTGAATTTGATTGAATCTGAGATGACTACTCCTTCTAATGATCCTCACAATACTGGTTCCTCAACCAAGCCCCCGATGCTGGTTAGGACCGAGTATAACATATGGCAACGAAGAATGCTTCATCACCTGTCTGTTAACAGTTCAGGTTGTTGGACATCTGTGGTACATGGACCACATAAGCCTATGGTGAACAATCCGGAAACCAATCAAATGGTTCCGAAGAAGAAGGAACAATACTCTGATGAAGATCGGAAACTGTTTGAGATTGATGCTAAAGCCCATGGAATTCTGGCCATGGCACTGCCTAATGAATCTATTCAGGGCTTATGCATCATGAAACTGCTCATGATCTCTGGAATGCCCTGAAGGAACAATTCGGTGGCACAGATGAGGTCTTAGCAAACAACAGAGAAATCCTTGCCCAACAATATGAGACATTCTCTCATAGAAAGGGTGAGACACTAACGCAACAGTTTGAGCGTTTTTCCTGCTTGATCTCTGAGCTGAAAATGGTGAAACAGGAATACACCAATAGCCAGATGAATAACAGGTTCCTCAGATCACTGCCTGAGAGATGGGACACATACACTATTGTCCTATGCTCCAGTGCAAATCTAGATAGCCTATCTCTCACCCAACTTCATGGGAAACTGCTTACATTCGAAAAAGAGATAGAGCAGAAGAGGAAACTGTCCTCATCAGGAAAGCTCACTGATGACTTTGTACCAGGGAATACTGCCTTGGTTGGTCATGAGTCAGAATATGCTGCATCTGAAAGCAATTATGATGAGCATATTGATTTCTCTTCAAATAGTTCTGATCATGCATTTGTTGGTATTGAGAGTCATTCTGGCAGTAATAGTGACAATCTATGCTTCATCATGGATGATTTGAAAGGAATAGCTGATGATGATCTAGAAGAGATGGATATTCTAAGCCAAATGGCATTGATTAATATCAGATCTCAGAAGTTCTATAAGAGAACTGGCAGGAAATTTCCTGGACTCTCTGGCAAAACCAAAGTTGGTTTTGACAAGAGTAAGTTGAGGTGTCACAAATGCCAAAGGCTGGGACACTTTGCAAGAGAGTGTAGATCAACTGGATCTAACTCCTCTGCACCCTTTGTGACTTTTCCTAGTACTAGTCCACAAAACAGAGGGCAACATCCTGCTGGTTCTGGTCATCATTCACATCCTAGGTCTCCTGCATACTTTGTCCCCCAGGGTCCAATGTCATATCCTTATCCCTGTTATTATATGCCTCAACCAAATCCTGTTCAAGCTCCAATTGCACAACACCCACAAGCATTGCCTGAACCACAACCTTCCCAATCACATCAACAAACTCAACCTCAACAACACAGCTTCTTCACCCCAGGAGTTGTTGACTGGAGCAGTTTACTAGATGATTTGTCTGGTCATGAACAACTGTTCACTGGTGCTGGTCAACATGGTGGTGACAGTCCCTTTGGAAATCTAGCTCTTATGGCTTTGGATTCTACGGATACTTCATCTACTAATGCCTCTACACCAAAGGTATCACAGGTATCCTCTGAGGCAAAAGCCAAATTATGTTCTGAAACATGCATAGCAGCATTTGCATCTATTAAAGAAGCAAATGTAGCTTTGATTAACAAGAACATTGAGCTAGAACAAACAATTTCCAAAAGAAAAGCTGAATTTGAGTCTGTGCTTAATGAAAAGAATGATGAGATTTACAAACTTAAATGCCAAATCACAGATTATAAGGCTAGGAAGAGGTACTTCTAGAGAAGTACAAAGATCTCAAAGAAACCCTTGCAGTCACCCAAGTAGAGTGTGATCGATGGGTACAATCATGCAAAGGTTTTGAAATGCTTCTTAGTAAGCAATCTGCTTCCAATGTGAAGTTTGGCATTGGTTACAATCACACTGCTCCACCTACAGATTTTACTCCCAGAGCAGAGGTAGAATCTGATGGTGAGAGCAATAACCAATCCATTTCATCATGTGATCTACTTTCTGATATAGCACCATCAGAAGTAGAAGTCAGCACTAAGCCCTCTCAGAACCTATCAGCTGATGTTGATGGTTCCATTGCTGACACTCACATGATCAAAGAATTGATCAACTCAGGAGTTAATTCTGAAAGTCCTGAAAGGACTGGAGAGCAAGATTTAGCACCTGAAGTTCAAACTCCAACTACTGTCAGTACTGAAAAGAAGAAAACTGTTAGTAGAAAGAGTTTGAAGACTACTAAAGAGGAAGTCAAGAAAGCAAACAATGCTTTCAAAGCACTGAAGAGCAAGTCTTCACTAGTTTCATCCTCTTTAGTTGATGATCAACATAAGATGAAGAAGAAACCATGTGAAGTATGTGGTTTGTTCAATCATCTTACAGATGATTGCTGGTACAAAAGAGGATCCAAACTCAAACATAAAGAGGAAATTAAAGAGAAAATGGTTAAAATGAAAACTGAGTTTGAGACCACATTTGTATCAGCAACATCAAATCCTGTAACCCTTAAGTCCATAAAGAAATCCAAAAAGGAAGGGGTTAAACAGGTAACAGCTGAGATTGCTCAAAAGAAGAAGGTGCAACATAGGAACTTATCAAACTCCAATGGCAATGTGTCTGATGAGCTGAAAGCTTTATCACAAAATCAGACACAGATCATGTGGATAATCATCTTCTGCAGCATGTCTTCCACCTGGTGGTATTGATGATGATGATGATAATATCAATACTCACCTATTCAAGTTTAGTGACCAACTGCCTGTGTCTGCTAAATTTGATGTTCCTGTAGCTTCAGCAGTTCCATCCACAACAAATGCTGATGAGATCTCTGATTCCTCTACATCTTTTGAGTTACCATCTAATTCTTGGTTTCAAGAGTCTGCATCAACATCTGCTGCTGCTGAAGGTCCTACAAACATTTGCACAGATCTCATTGTTTATCAAGAACTGAAGAATCACCCAATGTCTTAGATTATTGGTGATATCAATGCTGGTGTTTCAACAAGAAGTCAATTGTCTAATTTCTGCTTCTATGTTCTCTTCATCAGTCAGCTAGAGCCAAAGAACTACCATGTTGCTTGAGAGACAATGGATGGGTTGAAGCCATGCAGCTTGAGTTACTTCAGTTCAAGAAACAACAAGTGTGGGAACTGGTTCCTCTTCCCCTAGATTTCAGGCTGCTCCTAAAGAGTCTCATTTGATTGCAGTCAAGAGAATCTTTAGATATTTGCAAGGTGCACAATCTCTGGGTTTATGGTATTCCATTGGACACTCTTGCAAATTAGTTGCTTTTTCAGATAGTGACTATGCAGGGTGCAAGTTAACTAGAAAGTCAACTTCTGGTGGTTGTCAATTCCTAGGCAACTGTTTGATTTCTTGGTAGAGTAAGAAACAAACATTTGTTGCTACATCAACTGCTGAAGTCGAGTACATTGCTGCTGTAAGTTGCACTTCTCAGGTATCTGGCTTCAGAACCAACTTCTGGATTATGGCATTACAGAGACTAAGACTCCATTATTAATGGATAGTGCTTCTGCTCTGTGTATTGTCAAAAATCCAGTCCAGCACTCTAGGACCAAACATATAGAGATCAGACATCACTTTATTCGGGATTGTTTTGAAAAAGGTCTGATTGATCCTAAGTTTGTGCCTAGTGCTGATGAGCTTGCAGATATTTTTACTAAGCCTTTGGATAGTTCTACTTTCCAAAACCTTGTGTTAAGGCTTGGTATGCTGCAGCTAGAATAAGTGACAACTACTGATGATTTCAGTAAAAAGTACTGGTGATCATTGATAACCATGTCACATATTAGTACTGATGAGTTCTTTCACCTTCAGTAGTTTTTATAACTACTGACGGCTAAATGCCTCACAAGTACTGAAGTACTTTATCTGTTCTAAACCACTGATGTAGTTACAACTACTGAAATCAGTACAAACAGATAAGTACTAACGTCCTATGAAACACCTGAAAAGCAGATGCAAAGTCTGATGAGTAAGTGTTGAGGACAGTATGAAACAACTGAAAGGCTATGAATTGACGAAAACTAAAGAGAACTTTCTCTTCAGTTGTTTCTACAACTGTTGTTTCATCCTAAACAACTGATGACAAAACCATGTCTTCAGTAGTTTCACAACTACTGATGCCTAATACCAAGTCATCAGCTGTTTTCAACAACTGATGACAAAGCCATGTCTTCAGTAGTTTCACAACTACTGAAGACTAACACCAAGTCTTCAGCTGTTTACAACTGCTGACAAAACCAATGTCTTCAGTAGTTTCCCAACTATTGATGACTGATACCAAGTCTTCAGTTGTTTCATCATCTGAAGTCAAAACCATGGTCTTCAGTAGTTTTCTAACTGCTAATGCCTAAAACCACGACTTCAGCTGTTTGAACGTCTGAAAGGGTAATACCATGTCAACAGTCGTTTAAAACTACTGATGACTAACACCAAACCCTTCAGTCGTTTTCTAACCCGTACCCTATAAATATCCCTGACCTAATCCTTCAGAGCCTCATCTTCTTCAAACCTAACGTTCATCTCTCCAAAACTTCTCTCTCATTAATGGTGTCCATGCAGCTCAAACCGCGACACAACTGTGTAGCTTACCTCACCAAATCGCCATTCTGGGCTAAGTTCGATAATGCTATTGATCTTATGGTCCAGTCACCCTACAAAACGGCCTTTCTTCTCAATCCAATCCTTCATGCCGAATCCCTTAACCAGTTTTGGATGAACGTCACCCTCACCACTGGGGAGAACAACACAGAGTCTCTCCGGTCGGTCATCAACAACCACCAAGTGGTCATCACTCCCGATATACTTCGTCAAACCCTACACCTGGATGATGCCACTTCTCCTGCTGGATATCCAAAGGGCACAACTGATTTATCCTTTGCCCACCATGGATATCAGGGAAACCTTAGTGCCTCCACCATACTGAAGAAACATTTCCATGATGCTGAACGTCTCATATTTCACATGGTAAATGTCTGTTTGGCTCCTAAGACTTCCTCTTGGGATCAAATGTCTACAAGGTGGCAGCAGGTAATGTACTCCATCCTTGAGCAACAACCTTAAATTTTTCGGAAATACTAGTTTCAGAGCTAAAGGATATGGCTCAAAAACAAACTGCTAACCGTTGGATATTATATCCTCGGTTCATAATGGCCATAATTGCAAACCAACTTCAAGCTGAGGGACTTGTTGGCCTGGGAGTCCCTACTATGGCTGTATTTCCTGAAGTATACTCCCGGCACAACTCTAACCAATCACTCAAAATGGCTGCCAAGCTGCACAACCCACGCAGCTGGAACCCACAGCCACCACCTCCAAATCAAAAGTCCCCACCAAACCCACTAAAAAAAACCAAAAAGGCTACTCAGGGAAATGAGTCCCCTGAGGATGCCCCTGCAACACAAACGCAGGCTATATCCACTGGTTATAACCCCCTAATGGATATAAGGACTCTCCCAGCCACAACCGCTCAGGATTCCTCTCAAAAGGAGCCTGCAGCAACCTCAGAAGGGGTACCCACCAATCTGGGATCTTCCTCATTTGAGGAGATTTCCATTGAAGAGCACCATCCTCCCCAGGTGCAGACTGCTTTTACCCCATCTCCCTATGCAACCGCCCCCCAAAGTCCTACATTACTTGTTGCACAAGTGCTGACTCAGTTGCACTCCTCACCCCCTCCCCAGATACCAATTACTACTAGGAACACTTCTACCATTGAGGGGGAGGACCAAAGTGCAGCTGAGAACCCACAGCATAGGGGTTACAATGTTCCTTCTCCTAGTGTAGCAATGGAGATTGGAACTTCTGGTGAGGCTGCCACTTCTCCTGCGTCAGCATATGATCAGGTTGTAGTTGGTACCATTACTAAGACCTTACCAGAGGCAACTGCTGATGACGGACACAGTCCTGAGGCAGGAAGTCCCTAGTTCCAAGACAAAGGGGCACATGCTACAACTGAGCTACACTCAGTGCATGTTCATCCTGATCCTATCAGGAGGTCAGGTGATTCAGTATCTACTGATGATACCCTGGGCTTCTTTTACGATGTAATCGCCCAAAACACCATCCTGGAAGAGGAGGTGAGCAGACTCAAAGAGCTGCTTGCCAAAACTTCTAAGGAACAAAGACCATCTGCCTTTACCACCTCACAGATGGCACCTTCATCTGAAGGTCTCCCAAACACTGAGCCACTCCAACAACTAAGCCACCTGCCTCTGCTTCTGGCACTATTTCTCAGGAACATAACCCTCCTGAGCAAATAGTTGCTATCCTTCAAAATTCCCTCCCTCTCATCACACCCATAATCACTGACATCGTGATCAAGCCATTGATGAGAGGCTTTCCTCAGTAATACACCCATTGATAGAGGAGGTTGTGGGCAAATAACTTTCTGGCAATTAACCCCTTACAACCAATGCAACCAAAAAGGGGAGATTAATTCAGTGAAAGGAAAAAGAAAGAGGAGTACAGAGGAGAAAGAAAAGGAGAAAGAAACAGAAGGGAGAGTAGTGGAAAAGGAGTTGGAGTTGAATGTGGAGACCGATAAAGAGAAGGAAAAAGAGAAAGCCTTGGAGCTACTGATAAAAGAGGCTGATGCCGAACACAACAGATCAATGGACAACATCATTGATCAGCTGTTTAGGCAAGGTCATGACACCGATAAACTTGACTCTGAGATTCGACGATTAGAGATTGAAGAAATCTAGAATAGATGGCGAGTTATGAAGTGTTAGAAAGAGAAAGGCTTGAGATCATGATTATATTATTGCAAAATATCTGGGAAGATCAATGATCAAAATCAAAGCTTGTCCAGGGACAGTATCTTGGCAATCACCACCAAGATCTGTTCATCTGAAGCATATACTAAGGGACTTGTTATTGAAGCTTTGAATGAAGCAGGAGCAGGGAGCAGGACTGAGCTAGCCAAATACTCAAAAGCAACACTCACCTCCAAAATGCTAACTCAGCCTATCAACAGTCCCTCTCCAAAACAACCACAACCACAACCCACAAAACCAACTCCCTTACCATCTAAACCAACAGCCGATGATGCACCTAAGAAGAAGAAGAGAAGGGTGTTGAGGCTAGAAGAAGAAGAAGAAGAGGATGATGTGGAAGAAGATAGGCTGCCTCTATCTGCAGTTCTAACATTGGCGAAAGCCAAACCCATGCCCATCACTCCCACCTCATAGATGGAAGCTGTGAGAGTAAAGATTGAAGAAGAACAACAGCAAAAGCTTCATGATGATGAAATGCTGAAAAGCATTGACAAAACTTATGCTGCTTCGTCATCAATTATTAGTATGAAGAAAGAAGCTCTGAGGTTGTACACCCTTGCCAACATATTTCAATATCAGAAAGAAAAGGTGAGAGTATGGCCTGATCCTAGGTGGCTCACAGGATTGTAAAGAAAGACATTCCTTCGAGATACAAGGGCCAAGTCAAAAGGATCGTAGATGAAGAGATCACAGTGGTCCTTGTAGTATCACCCTGGGAGATTGTAGAAGACTTCAAGAAGGCCTATGAGACTAAACAACCACCCCAAAAGATGTTAGAGAACAGAATTATTAAAAAGGGGTTAGTCTACAAGAGGCTTGAGAACTTCAAACAAAATGAGCTCAGTCTGTTACTTGAAGGGACTCATCCTGATGAGTTTGCATACCGACAGATTACAACAGTTGAGCTCAAAAATGGTAAACAAGCCAAGTACATCTCAGAGCTGTATGGGCGAGAAGGATTGTTTGATGGTGAAGCCGAGAACCTAACCATGGAAGAACAAATCATGTTTCTCAGAGCATACACCAGAGAATCCTACAGGCTTATACATGGGAAGTGAGTCTCATGGATGGGGGAACAGCTCAGTGTCCAATTCCCCAATACAGAGCTCCCATCCATACATTGCCAACCAAATCTTCAGAGACTCATTTCCAGGCCAGTGCTTATATGGTCATCTTCTCAACTGATCAAGAAGGAAAAAGACCAACCATTTTGCCAACAATAAGTGGGACCTCAATGAAGTTAAAGGTTTTGGCTGCATTGGTTCAGGGGGAGTTTGTTGGACCAAAAGAACCAATGAGCCGGATCAGAAAAACCTTTAAGTCCCACAGACATCACAACAACTACTGAAGACCACAACAGCTGAAGACAACAGTTGATTACAAAGTCTGAAGACACAAGTGCTGAAGACAAAGTCTGAAGACACAAGTGCTGAAGACAAAGTCTGAAGACACAAGTGTTGAAGACAAAGTTTGAAGACACAAGTGCTGAAGACAAAGTCTGAAGACACAAGTGCTGAAGACAAAGTCTGAAGACACAAGTGCTGAAGACAAAGTCTGAAGACACAAGTGCTAAAGACAAAGTATCAGATGTTGTCACAACAGCTGAAGAGGTCTTCTTCAGTAGTTTTGATGGTTTACCTTTCAGTAGTTTCTTTGTTTCAATATTTGTAAAACAACTGAAGAGTATGTTCTTCAGTTGTTATTGTTTCAGTAGTTTCTTTTCAGTAGTTGTAATAATAGTTAACACTTAGCATTTTTGTAAGAAGATGTCAGTTGTTTGACATCTTCAGTAGTTGTGTTAACTACCAGTAGTTTGTGATAAATTCTGTTAGATGTCACTATCAAGTGACATCAGCAGTCGTCACATCTCTTATATAAGAGGTGTCGACCTAATTGTAATTGTGACATTCCGTTACCACGAAAGCGAATATTGAATGAAATATATCTGCAAAATTCTCCCTATCTATAACCGTTTTTGTTCTTACATTGAATATCTTTTTGTTCTTGTGAATTGGCTAATTCATTGTTAGAATTCCGTTGCTATACTCTCTAATCATCAAACGTAGATCACTGATCCTAACATGAAGTTTTCTAAATGTTTTGGTAGCATCAGCCTAGGGGGAGTTTGTAGAGATTAATGAAGAGGCTAATGCAACCTAAACATCTTTAGTCTTTCCTGCATGCTGCACAAGTGCATTGAAGTGGAATGCTTCGGAAGTTTCACATGTGCAACAGAAATACTCTAAGTATGAAATCTTCTGAAGCCAAGACCAACATCTTCCGAAGCCAAAGATGAAGTCTTCCGAAGCCTCAGAGACAAAGTCTTCCGAAGCTTCAAGTTCATGAAGACAGATTTCTTCGAAGACTTTTAGTAACATGCTTTATCTGATGTACTGTTCCATAAAGCTGACACCTTTCCGCTACAACTCTGCAAGTCACCAACTAACATGGTTTGGTGAAAAGGTCCATGCTTTTGGTAACTGTACATTAAGGTCTTGAGTCTGTAACTTTCTACTTTATGTACTTTATCCTTTTTGTAATAGATAAGGATGTGAGCTATGGCATGTCATAGTCACTAGTCAAAAGGCAATCTGCCTTTTGACTCTACAATTGATTTGTGTGTGTCTAGTCAATTGTATCCAGCTGGCTTTCAAAGTATAGCCGGCTGTAGGATGTTGTATAAGTATCTCATGTTCTTGTATCTTTCAAATATGCTTTTGTAACACTTGTAATAGAACATAGAGAAGGCAATATACTGCATTCTTGAAAACCAAACACTTGTGTTCTTTGTGTTCTGTCTCATATATTACTTGTGTTCTTAGTGTCACCACTTGGTTAATCCAGTTTACTGTTTGATCTAAGTTTAGTTTATCTCCTCTTTGTGTTGTTGTGTTGTAACTCTTCACCCTTCAACGATCTTGCAGAGGCGTGACTTGCGAGGTTCCCGAGGGGTTATGTAAGTTGAATTTTGAGGTCATAGATGATGTGATGGACGATGTATGGAGTGACTTGAATGATGATGTACGAATGATGCTTATGTATGATGCCTTATATGATGAATGTTATGTATGTATAATGATGCCTATGCATGAAGGTTATGTATATTGTATAATATGTTCCTTATTACGTATTATGACGTGACTTTACGTGGTGTGATTATTGTGATGAACATAAAGTATTATCTTAACGAAGTGAAAGATTTAAGATAATGAAAGTGGAACATAATGAACGAATGAAAATTCTTGCAAGCAAATGAAAAGAGGTTCACAACTCGTTGAGAGTTGTTAGCTCAACTGTGTGTTTACAGCGTGCGATCTTGGCTAACCCTTAAGGGTTCACACACAGGGGGAGTTAGTCTATGTGACTACTCCACGTGCGATACGTGTGATATGTGTGATATGGGGTCCTTGTTGCTTAACCCTAGACGTTATAGCTTTGTGCTCAGAGGGGGGTTAAGTACAAGACCCAGATAGAAGTGAAAGATAATAAATGTACGAAAAGTGCGATAAGTACGAAATGTGTGAAACGTACGAAATGTACGAAACGAACGATGAAAGAAGATAATAATTATTACCTTGATGTACATATGATGTGTGATCACGTGTGATAGTAAGGAAAATGCTTTAACGAACGAAAGGTAATATAATGTTTTTATAAAACTAGAACTCATTCAGCAATGCTGACTTTTATGTGTTTCCTGTTGGCAGGTAAAGCTTGCTGAGGATGGCACGGGGCGGCTACTTGGATCTTTTTGGATGACATCCTCTTGTATAATGTCTTTTGCATTATAATGTAAACAAACGATGTTTTGTAACGAATGTTGTATTATTTTGCAAAAGCATTTTTAGTGAAATGAGAAAATTATTTAAAGTGTTTCCGCTGCATGATTTTAGTAAAGTTAATGTAAATATATGTTTTATGTGCGATGATTGACCAGCTGTGAGTGTCCCGGGAACAGGGTCTTACAAGAGGAAGTTATTTAAAGTGTTTCCGCTGTATGATTTTAGTAAAGTTAATGTAAGTATATGTTTTATGTGCGATGATTGACCAGCTGTGAGCGTCCCGGGAACGGGGCCTTACAAGTTGGTATCGGAGCCAAAGTTTTAATGATATTTTATAAAGTTTTAAAAAGTAACAAAGGCCGAAAATGTAAAGACTAAAATTAAAAGGGGAAGAAAGAACAATGAAAAACCTTACTGACCTTTCTTTTAAAGTTTTAGTAATAATATAAGATTTTTAAAGTTTTAGTAATAATATAAGATAAAAAAAATGGTACTTTGGCCGGCTCCTTTCAAATAGAGGGTCTTGACTTCGATCCTTACAGTTAAGTCTTTGGTTGGAAATTATATTAATTTATTAATTTAAATTTTAAGTATTATAATTTTATATTTTTTTCACTCATTATTTGTTTGTACTTTCTAAATTTTATAACATAATGTCGATATAAATACGGGCAATCTCCATAATAACACATGGTCTGTAAGGATATAAACTTTACAAAGTAGAAACAAATAATGAGTCTTTACATTAAATTCTAAATATATATGTTACAATATAAACTTCATTTAGAAATGAGTCAACTTGAAGATAATAACTTTTTCTTTATTTTATTAACTATGTTTTATTAAAAAAATTATTTGTAACTGACCGAGTTCACATATAATAAACTTTATATAATGTTTTATGAAATTCATATATGCCGTTGCCACGTGTTTATATTTATCTACATTTTGAAAAACAATCCGTCAATAATTAAACTTACGATATAAACTTTATTCGAAACCAACCCGGATTAAGCCGTTTTAACGCACGTCCCTATTTCTCTAGTTAATGCATAAATAACAAATATACTAGTCAAACTTGATATATGAAACCTCATGTGATTTATTTATTAAAAAACATGGTAAATTAGGCTTGACCCTATTTAAACTCGACTTGATTCAATCTTCTGCGAGTATCTCAAGTAGCTCACATCATCTCGTTTGCACCGAAGTCACAAGCCCAAATTCTCTTATCAATTTGTTATTTAAACTCTTAAGATTGTGTTAACTCCGTATTGATGCCTCATGTCCTTGACAAACAATCGTAACCTATTGCTATAATATCGTTGGACTCAAACCAAGATTTTCCTGTAACATATAATCCTTTACAGTTTTATATTCTCACTATTTTTATATTTGCAAAACGGAAAATAACAAGTTTCAGTTGAGGTGACAAATAGAGCTCTTTAACTATTAGCTTTCACAAACTATCTAAGTTATTTCGGGAATAGATCTTTGGAAAAATATATACGAATATGTATAAGTTAAAATGACAAGAATAGTTCATAAAATAAATATATTTATTTTGTATTCTACAAAATAAATATGCTCATTCTCAAACTCATGCAATTAACACATAGAAAAAAGTTCATTATGTGCCGAAACTCTCCGTTTGGGTGGATACTAAGGTGGCAACTTTGTTTCATTCTTTCCCACGAGGCATTTTTGGGGTTTTGGTTTATTGATTTTTCATAAATGATTATTCCAGACTTTCTACTGATCGATTGGTGACTATTTGGATAGAATCCAAGCCATCAGAGTCAATGAACGCTCATCAACGACGATGAGTCGAACATGAATTACATAAAACTATGTTCATTTCTTAGATATTTACAAATGATCACACGAAGTACTCTGATTGTTAACTCTTTTTAGAAGAAGAAATTTTATGCTTAGGTTTTGCCGGCCACCAAGCCTAATTGTTGATTGTTACCTTTTCACCGAGTTACATTACGAAAAGTGAGCCCGTTCTTCTACAAACCGAAATCTGTTAATTTGCCAAGCTTTTCAACAAAAAAAATCTAGGTGTGCTTTTTCTTCAAGTAAAAACAAGCCCGATTTTTTTAAAGAACTTTTACATATTTCTTTCTTTTTAAAATCAGAATTACATATTTCCCCAAGATATAAAAAACTATATTATCCCTCCCAAAACATATATATATATTTATTTATTTTATTAAGAGTAACCTATTAAATTACCGCTTTACCTTGTTTTTACTAAGGAGTTTTTACACATTCATGTTTAATTATTATAATTGTTTAAAACTTTTGATAATTTTATGTTTTATATTTGAAGATATAATTTTGATTATCAGTTATCGTTGTTTTTGAAATGAAGTTTTAAACGAGATGTAATTTTGTTGCTTCTATATATATATATATATATATATATATATATAGAAGACTTGAACTTTTAAAAATATACGGTTGATAGTCTTGAAAAATGAAATGTGCAATAATATTTTAGTGAAAAATATATTCAATGCAATTTAAACAAACTCGGTAGACAGGTAATTTATATGCGCAAAAATGCTCAGAGTTAAGCAAAGGGTTTTCTCAGCAATTAGTTTCCTCCTGAGAAGGGTGAGGGTGTCGTCCCGGCTAGAAAACGGATAGATGAGTCTGATTAAGATAACACCTATCATCCGAAGCAAAGTCGTACATTGTAGTTAAAAATAAGGTAATTTATATGTCTTAAAAATGGAAATATGTGATTAATTTTTTAACTTAACTAAATATGTAATTAATAACTTTAGAACGAAAAAGATGTAAATCACTTTTTCTTAAAAGAAAATAGTTTTACCTTTTATTTCCAAAAATAATAAAATTACTCACTGTTATAACAAATCACATTTTTATTGATGTTAGAAAAAACAATGCCTTGTTATCTTTTTAAATATTTTAGTTTATATGTGTTGTGACACCTAATTTGATAATATTAATTTAAACAATAAAATAATATTATCATTTTTATATTCAAAATATATTCTTTATATGGTATCACATAAAGCATCTTTTGCATACGTTGTGGCATTGACCATGCCAGATCAGCTATTTAAGGTCGATTACTGAAATCCGTAATAAATTTGCATCAAATTTATGTGGGAAAAGATTGTAGAAAAAAATAAAACCGACATGAATAAGGTAAATTGAAACGAATAGTTCATAAAATAAAAACATCTCTTTTATATTCTACAAAATAAATATGCTCATTTTTTAACAGGTGTTGCTATACATACAAATCTGTTACATTATTTCTACTTGTTACACCCCTTCCTTCAAGATTTTAATTAATACGATTCAAACCTTGTAATATGAATTTTTTTGTCTTTTAATTGTCTATTGTTATATTAATACTTTGGGTAGAGTTATAATAATAAAATGTTTAATCTAAAAAGGTTAAGAAGTATTATGGCTTGACACGTGTACTTCAATAGTTTTAAAGAAGATGATATTTTAGTTATTATGTCAAATACGTTATCTCTTTGTGTCCTATACGGTCATTGTGTCATATATTGTATATCATTTGTTATGTGTATTAATCGTTGTCCTTTACATTTTAAATCATTTTTTGTTATTTTTGTCATTGTATTTATAGATTATAAACTTTTTATCTATTAATGTATTCACAATTAAAAGTAAACAATGATATACTTTTACTAATATATTTTTCAAAACTCATGGTGTTAAAGATAACACAATATGTTAATTTTCTTTATTATTTTTTAATAGATCATATAAACTATTATCCGTCATTGTATTTTACAATTACAAGTACACAAAGTTGTTATTTCACCAATTTATTTTTCAAAATTATAGTGTTCAATGTAACACAATAACGATTAAAAGTCACAATGAGACATTGTATTAATTTGTGATTGTTTTTAATGTATTAGATTAATCAGCTATTATTTATTATTGGGTTTTACATATTAAATATACACTACAATATATTCCATCATTATATTTTTTTAAGATTTTTATCATTTTAGAAAAACACAATAGTATTTAGAAAAACACAATAATTAACAAAAAGACAATTAATTGTACTAAAAACACAATGGTGAGATATGAGGTTAAAACGTAAATATTTTAGCTTTTTATACAACAATACTGTACTCGTTTTAAAGATAAAAATACTGTTTTAATGGTGTAGTTTTTATAAAAATAATATTTTCATAAATAAAAGTTATGAATGTTTTAGAAAAATGAGAAAAAATTGTAAAGAAAACAGAAGTTGTTATTTCTAAGATTTTAACAAACTTTTTCCTATAATTTGATTATTTCAACCATTATTTAAAGAGATGGATGGTTAATATTACTTTTTATATTTTCTGTTTTAGAAGGCGAAAATTCTAAATGAACGCAAAGTAACAAGTCTAATGTATCATAATTCATCCAAAAAGTATATGTAATTTAGTGATTCAAATGTACGTGTTTTATTTAAAAATATGATGCTACTAAACAATTTGTAATGATTCATCAAAAAATCATTCACCATCCACCTTGATATATTACGATAAGCTCAAAAACGCACATGACTTCAAATATGAATACATAATACCCTTTTATATATACATATATATATAATATATATATATATATGATAATAATAATAATAATAATAATATAATAATAATAATAATCATAATAATAATAACTATAATAATAAAAATAATAACAATAATAATAATAATATCAATAATAATAATAATAATAATAATAACAACAACAACAACAACACAACAACAACAACAACAACAGTAACAATAACAACAACAACAATAATAATAGTAATAATATCAACAACAACAACAACAACAATAATAATATAATAATATAATAATAATAATAATAGTAATAGTAATAACAATAATAATAATAATAATAATAATGATAATAATAATAATAATAATAATAATAATAATAATAGTAGTAGTAGTAATAGTAATAATAGTAATAATAGTAATAATAGTAGTAACAGTAATAATAATAATAATAATAATAACAATAATAATAATAATAATAGTAATAAAAGTAGTAGTAATAATAATAATAATAATAATAATAGTAATAATAATAGTAAGAAAAAGGATAATAATAATAATAATAATAATATTAATAATATTAATAATAATAATAATATATAATAATAATAATAATAATAATAATAGTAATAATAATAATATAATAATAATAATAATAATAAGAGTAAATTACAAATTTTGTCCTTTAAATATAGCTAAAATTATGGATCTTGTCCTTAAACTTTCATAATTACACTGAGCGTCCTTTATTTAAAAATTTATCACGCTTTATGTCCTATCTGCTAACTGAAGCTAACTTTTTCAGTTAGTTTTTTGTAAAAGATCATTTTATCCTTACCCCTTAAAGGATGAAATCTGTAATTTTTAATAATATTTTATTTTTTTCCTTTCTATTTTTATTTTATTTACTTTATTTCTCTATAATTTTTAATAAACTTATTTTCTTAATAGATATTTTACCCTTAACCCTTATATGTCGAATGTGTTACTATTTTAATTTTATTTTATTTTCTTTACTTTATTTACTTTTAGACCCTTTTGTTTAGAAAAATAATCATAAATATTAGTAATAATGTAGTTTTATTTTTTTATAAAATGTAATTTTATTTATAGATTTTTATTTTCTTATATTTTTTATTTGTTTAATTTGTTCATTACCTTAGTAATAAAACTAATAGAAACTAGACAACTAGATTTTAGCTTTTGGATAAGGGCTTTATTCGACCTAGTACATCACCTTGGGGAGCTCCTGTTCTCTTTGTTAAGAAGAAGGATGGCACATTCCGGATGTGCATAGATTATAGAGAGTTAAACAAGGTAACAGTCAAGAACCGATACCCTTTACCTCGTATTGATGATTTATTCGATCAGCTTCAAGGATCAAGCTATTACTCGAAGATTGACTTGAGATCTGGTTATCATCAACTCAGAGTTCGAGAAGAAGACATTCCCAAGACTGCGTTTCGTACTCGTTATGGTCATTATGAGTTCTTGGTCATGCCTTTTGGGTTGACTAATGCACCTGCTGTGTTCATGGACCTCATGAACCGCGTGTGCAAACCTTATCTTGATCAGTTTGTCATCGTGTTCATCGATGATATACTGATATATTCTAGGACCAAGGAGGAGCATGAAGAGCACTTACGAATGATCTTGGAACTGTTGAAAAACGAGCAGCTGTATGCTAAATTCTCAAAGTGTGACTTTTGGATAAGAGAAGTACAATTCCTAGGTCATATTGTTAATGAGAAAGGAATACACGTTGATCCTGCCAAAATTGAGGCGATAAAGAATTGGACTACACCCAAAACGCCGAGTGAGATAAGACAATTTCTAGGATTAGCAGGATATTACCGCCAATTCATAGAAGGATTTTCTAAGATCGCACAACCTCTCACAGCCTTGACTCACAAAGGAACGGCATACAAATGGAGTGAGAGTCAAGAATCAGCTTTCCAATTATTAAAACAAAAACTCTGTACTACCCCGATATTAGCATTACCGGAGGGAACATATGACTTTGTGGTGTATTACGATGCATCCATTCAAGGATTGGGTTGTGTCTTGATGCAACGAGACAAGGTGATAGCCTACGCCTCGAGACAACTGAAGGTTCATGAGAAGAACTATACCACCCATGACTTAGAATTGGGTGCAGTGATTTTTGCCTTAAAGATCTGGAGACATTACTTGTACGGTACCAAGTGCACTATCTACACCAATCACAAGAGTCTTCAACATATCTTCGAGCAAAAAGAGTTGAATATGAGGCAGCGACGTTGGGTGGAACTACTAAATGATTATGATTGCGCAATTAAGTATCATCCGGGAAAGGCGAACGTAGTTGCCGATGCTTTAAGCAGGAAGGAAACAGCTAAACCCTGACGGGTGCGAGCTTTACAGCTTACTATCAGTACCCAACTGCCCGAACAAGTTAAGGAGGCACAGATAGAAGCTTTAAAAGTAGAAAATATCGATTCTGAGTCGTTAAGGGGAATGGATAAACAGCTAGTGGTGAAAGAGGATGGAATTCGGTATTTCATGGATAGACTTTGGGTGCCTGTTCATGGAAATCTGAGAGATTTAGTTATGAGCGAGGCACACAAATCTAAGTATTCTATACATCCTGGATCTGACAAGATGTATCATGACCTAAAGGCTCATTATTGGTGGCCCAACATGAAAGCGGATGTAGCTACGTATGTGAGCAAGTGTTTGACCTGCTCAAAGGTAAAAGTGGAATATCAAAAACCATCTGGACTGTTACAACAACCCGAGATTCCAATGTGAAAATGGGAACAAATCTCCATGGATTTTATAACAAAGCTACCCCGGACTAGTACTGGTTGTGACACGATACGGGTTATTGTGGATCGATTGACAAAGTCTGCTCACTTCCTTGCAATTAAGGAAACTGATAAGATGGAGAAATTAACTCTACTGTACCTTAAAGAGATCGTTTCGAGACATGGTGTACCGATTTCAATTATTTCCGATCGTGACGCTCGTTTCACGTCACATTTCTGGCAATCATTGCAGAAATCTTTGGGTACACGGTTGGATACGAATACTGCATATCATCCACAGATGGATGGCCAGAGTGAGCGTACCATACAGACGTTGGAGGATATGCTACGTGCTTGTGTGATTGACTTCGGGAATAACTGGGAAATTCACCTGCCATTGGTGGAGTTTTCTTATAACAACAGTTATCATACTAGTATACAGGCAGCACCTTTCGAGGCGTTGTATGGGAGAAAATGTCGATCACCAGTTTGTTGGGCAGAAATTGGTGATAGTCAGCTAACAGGTCCCGAGTTAATTCATGAGACAACTGAGAAGATTGTACAAATACGGAATCGTATGGCTACAGCGCGAGACATACAAAAGAGTTATGCTGACAAGAGACGGAAACCTTTAGAGTTTCAGGTTGGTGACAAGGTTTTGTTGAAAGTCTCACCATGGAAAGGCATAGTTCGGTTTGGCAAACGAGGGAAACTAAATCCAAGGTACATTGGACCATTTGAAATAGTGGAAAGAATAGGTCCAGTAGCTTATCGATTAGCCCTACCTGATTCGCTAAGTGGAATTCATGATGTATTTCACGTGTCAAACCTGAAGAAGTGCATAACTAATGAAACGACGGTCGTACCACTAGAAGAAATTCAAGTGGATGAACAATTGCGTTTTATTGAAGAACCAGTGGAGGTGATGGACCGTGAGGTGAAAACACTTAAGCAAAGCAAGATACCTATTGTTAAAATCCGTTGGAATTCGCGACGTGGACCGGAATTCACATGGGAACGGGAAGATCAAATGAAGCTTAAGTACCCTCAACTATTCGAAGGGACGATGCCAGCAGACAAAGGTATTGATTTAAATTTCGGGACGAAATTTCTTTCCACATGGGGATGATGTGACAACTCATCCAAAACTCACTCGATTTCGATTTCTGTGTGCCAATGCAGTAGACCAGTGATGGAACACTCTCACCATGTAACGTAATTTTCAAGACGAAAATTCTTTCAACATGGGGATAATGTGACATCCGGTAAATTTCCGTTACCAAACTCCGTTAGTTCCGTTAAGTCTTGTATACACGTGTCGTGAGCACACACTAGTTGTCGTTTAATGTTGGAGACCTAATAATAATGGATAATGTTAGTTTGATGTGAATCTAATTGATTATGTGAGTATTGGGTTATGTTTATGTGTTTACACATTTTTAAAAGGTTAATTAGAAAATTAATCGCGTAACGCGGAAACGTGCCTATTATTCGTATGTCTTGTGTTTATAAAGATAAGATATATAATGATTTTCATAAGTTATATCTTTATATTATGAAGTTAAAAACACTTTACAAAGAGTTTAAAGCTTAGTTTTTTTATAAAATACAAATTACAAGGGTTAAAAGGGTAAATATGTAAATTAAACTAAACAAAACAAACCCAAACCCTAATTCACCCCCATCGGCCGCGACCTCCTTCCAAACCCCCTCCCTTTGCGATTTCAACTTGAACAAGCATCAAGCATTGGATTTTGGTCGATTTGAAGGCATACAACACATTAGAAGTCTCGATTTTGTTACTTTTCACGAATTAGAGGTTAGTTGGTGTTTTGTTTGCATGAAATTGGATATGGCCGAAACCCTAGTTGCGAAATTGATGTTCTTGTTGTTGAGTTTTAATCAATTGATGATGTTAACATGTTAGTTAGATTGTATACATGTTAGTTAACGTCGATTATGCAAGAATTCTATGTTTTTAGTGGATTGATCATGAACCTTGTGTATGAAACAAACCCTAGTTCGAAAATGCTATGATTATGCATGATGGATGATTGTTTGATGAATGTATGATGATTAGTAGGTTGTATGAATGTTAGGATACATTTATTTTGCAAGAAATTGGTGAATTGAAGTTGGTGTTCATAGGTTACTAATAATAGTAACTTTATTTTGCATGTAATGATGATCTAGTGATGGATTGATGTTATGGATGTGTTCATGATGATGATTGGATGCTAGATTGTTGTTATGAATGCTAGAAATCTTTGAATGGATGTTATTGATTCATAGCTTGCCAAAAGTAGAAACTTTTGTTTATGGAGATTGTTAGATTATGATGATTAGGTGATGTTGATCATGTCTAGATATTGTATGGAGCTTGAGATAGTATAAATATGTTGAATTCATGAATACATTGGATGGTTGATGGATGTTGGGATGTACTTTCCCAAAAGGGAAACTTTATTTGCATAACGTCTGAAAAATGATAGCTTGAACATGTTTGGGATGTTAGGAGTATGTTAGTATGATCATGGATGAATTCTAAGGTGATGAAACATGTTGAATTAGTTGTATGGGATGTTTTGGATAATCATGGATGATTTTTGGACTTTGATGATCATGTATGATGTTGGTGTTGATTAGTAGTTAGTACATCATGTTTGGGACTGGAAATTGATTGTTGTGATGTTTGTTGAATGCAATGCATATGGTTAATGAATATGGTTATGATCATCATACACGCGTGCGAATCTGAGGCCCCTACTTAGTAGGATTGGTAGGGTTTAGTATGTGAAGTCGTGAGTGGCTTCACATGGCATGTGGTGAGTGGTTTGATCTTTGTGTAACATGTTAGTTGTGTTATAACTAGTGGATATGTTAATGTTCTAGATTCGCATGACTTGTATGATACTTAGTTGTATGATGATCTAAGTGTTACACCTGGATGATATAGCATACATATGATCTATTTGAATGTTAACTATGTATGATATATGTGTATGATTACTTGAATGGTTTACAACACATAAAGTCACCAACAGGTCAAACGGGTCAACTAGGTCAAACATGTCTGTTTTGTTTGAAATCTTGAGTCCTTGGTTGTAGTGTACTTAGGGTTTCACATGTTCTTTGATTACACGTACTCATGCACTTATATGATCTAGGTAACCTCTGAAGGTTGTCTGTCTATTCTGTTTGACAAGTCAAACTCTGTGTATCTATACGCATATCAGGTGAGTTCATGCCCCACTTTTTATTTACTCTCTTTGGGGGAGATAGCATACAGGTAAATCACAAACGCTTTATGTATTTAGTTGTGTACAATATTATATAGTGTTGATATCATGGAAAAGTCCTCACACTTTCGAATTGTTAATACTGATTAGCGGGGAAATTGGGTAGTACTACTGGGTCTGACGAGCCCCCCTGTGTGACTCGAGGTCAACCGGGTGCAAGTTGTCTTAATGAACATTGTCACGACCTGTTAAGTCGTGGCAGGAGGCAACAACGTAACACAGTCAGCTTCATTGCGAAATCACTACGAAATAATATTTATTGTTAATGGACTAGCTATTTGTTACAATACGCTACTTGTACATCTCTATTATTAAATTGTTTATGTTTGAATATCTTTTGAACTCACCAACCATCGTGTTGACATTTTTAGTATGCTATTCTCAGGTTATTAGCTTGCTTGCCATAGGAGCACTGCATAGTCCACTGCATTCTATGACACGGTCTTCAAGACAATTTTATCATTTTAATAATTAATGATTTCTCTTTTGGGATTGGCACGTGTTTTGCCACAATTATACTTTTATTTCTTTGGGTTGTTTTCAAAACGCTTCCGCACTGTTTAATTTATTTACTTTGGATTGATTTCATTTAAATTATGGCATATAGAGTCGTTCTGAGTAACTATTGACTGTGATCCTGGTTTGTTCACACGCCTCGCGGTAAAACTCTGCAAGTGGAGTTTGAGGGTGTGACAATATATTTATTAAGGGTGGTTTTATTTGGACACTCACAAATTTTAAAGCAAACCCGTTGACCCTATACGCCGCGTATAGGGTCGACTGACATGAGATAAAACATACCATATACGTCGCGTATGGACCCATACGCGGCGTATAGGGTATTTTCTGACAAGACCAGAGCAGACTCGTGTCGGGGTGGCTATACGCCGCGTATGGGTCCATACGCGGTGTATAAGTTTTCCAAATATTTTCTACAAAATTTCAATGTATGGTGAAGAACCTATATGCCGCGTATGGACCCATACGTGGCGTAAAGGTTAGGATGTTTTTTATATATTATTGTGAGTATAAAAATTTTTGTCGGCTTTATTTTGTACGTTAAGGTTGACACTTTGCGTATAAATTATATTTTGTAACATATTAATTGATAATTTTAAATCTTAATTAACAAATGAAACATATAAAACAAAACAAACATTAAATGATAATATAAATAAATAACAAAGTTTTTAAATACATAACAAAATAAAAGTACAACTAATAATATAAAAAAGTACGGTGAATCTGGTTAATGTCGAGGCGGTGGTAAGTCTGGAGGATCAATACCAGCAGCACGGGCTCGTGCAATCTCAAGCTGAACGTGCCAATCCATAAGATCCTCAACTCGATCGAGGCGACGACTCTGATCCCATAATCTCGTAGTAATCTAATGCATAAATGTCTCTATACGTGCAGGCACTCTTACATCTCTATAAATATGTCGAGGGAACTGTGGCTGTGGTGGCTGAGGAAGCCAAATATGAAGTCTTCTGAAGCCTCAGAGACAAAGTCTTCGAAGCTTCAACTTATGAAGACAGATTTCTTCCGAAGACTTTTAACACATGCTTTATCTGATGTACTTTCCATAAAGCTAGACACCTTTCCTTTGCACCTTTGTGAGGTCACCAACTTACATGAGTTGGTGAAAAGGTCCATGCTTTTGGTAACTGTACATTGAGGTCTTGAGTCTATAACTTTCTACTTTATGTACTTTATCCTTTTTATAATAGATAAGGATGTGAGCTATGGCATGTCATAGTCACTAGTCAAAAGGAAATCTGCCTTTTGACTCTACAATTGATTTTGTTTGTGTCTAGTCAATTGTATCCAGCTGGCTTTCAAAGTATAGCCGGCTGTAGGATGTAGTATAAGTATCTCATGTTCTTGTATCTTTCTAATATGCTTTTGTAACACTTGTAATAGAACATAGAGAAAGCAATATACTGCATTCTTGAAAACTATACACTCTTGTTCTCTTGTTTAGTCTCATATATTACTTGTGTACTTAGTGTCTCACTTGTGGTTTAATCCAGTTTACTGTTTGATTAAGTTTGGTTAATCTCCTCTTTGTTGTATTGTGTTGTAAGTGAACCCCTTCAACGGTCCTGCATTTGGTATCAGAGCTTTTCAGGCTCTTGATATAAGATCTCACCATCTTAAGATCCCTCACATACACAAATACTAAACTTTTCAAATGGCAACCATTTCTAAGACTGATATGGAAACTGGAACCATGAACAAGTCCCCACTGATCACTCTTGATGAGTTTGATACCTTGTGTTTGAGAAGGAAGGTTTCATCAGGTCTCTTGATTTAAGAATATGGGAGTCTATTGAAAATGGACCTTTCATACCTAGCACCCCTTCTGCTACTGGTGCTGTTATGATCCCCAAGGATGTGGCTAACTACTCTGATGAAGATAAGAAGAGAGTAGAGATTGACATAAAAGCCATGACAGCCCTTCAAACTGCCCATCCAAACTCTGTGTACAGAGGTTTCAAGAAGTGCAAAACAGCTAAACAGTTGTGGGATGCACTGAAACTAATGTATGAGGGTTCCTCTGAAGTCAAGGAGAACAAGAAGGGTCTCCTGAAGTAACAGTTTGAAAACTTCACCTTCAAAACAGGTGAAACCATGACTAAGCAATACTTCAGGTATGTTGAGATTGTGGGTACCCTTGTGGATAGAGGAGTTTCTCTTGAGAATAGAGACATTATAAGGAAGTTCATGTCCTCACTTCCTAGGTAGTGGACACACTACTATGTGGTGATCAAGAGGACTGAAAATCTCAAAACTCTTACTCTGATAGAGTTATATGGGATTCTCAGTGGCTACCAGATGGAGATGAACATGCAAGGTTCATCTGGCAACTCCAACAATCAAATGGGTTCAGCTCTACATGTGGTTGAAAGGGATAGCATAGAACCTAAATATCATCTCATATGCTACCTTGACAACTCACCAAAGGGTCCTTTCATCACCTTCCCAGAGACACAAAGGAAGAAGTACACTTAAGGAAGCCCATTCCAAGTAAGGCTGTACAAAAAATTCGTAGCTTGAAGCTCGCTCGAAAAAAGCTCGAATCTAAACGAGCCGGCTCGGATCGGCTCGAATTCTAAACGAGCCGAACTCGAGCCAGGGTTAGCTCGGTTCGAGCTCGGCTCGTAGCTCGGTTTGTTTGGCTCGGCTCGTGGCTTGGTGCATATAATATATGTATATATATTTATATAGTATAATAATAATAATAATAATTATTATTATTATTATTATTATAACTACTATATTATTATGATTATTATTTTATATTAGGATTTTAAAAATATTTTCTTAAAAATAAAAATTGGATTCTTTTTATAAACATGAAGTATTTTGTTTAAAAATATATAACTTGATAGTAATTGTTTATATTCAGAATAATAATCTTTGTTCCCATAAGTATGGAGTACCTAACAAAATGTAAAAACCTAATATATATTTTTGTGTTTTCATATAAATTAATGTGAAAAATTAAAAAATATATATATATTTAAATCGAGCCGGCTTGAAAGAGCCACGAGCTGGCTCGAACTTTTCATGAGCCGAACTCAAGCTGGTGTTTTGAGCTCGCTAAAATTTTCGAGCCGGCTCGGCTCGGCTTGATAAGCTTCGAGCTCGAGCTCGAGCTCGAACCCATCCTGGCTCGGCTCGGCTCGGTTCGGCTCGTTTACAGGCCTAATTCCAAGAGACACGCTCTTCTCAAGCTTTTGTGTCTTCTGATGAAAGCTGTGGCAACTCTCTTTTCACTCTTGAAGACTTGGACTGTATTCATCCAGATGATCTGGAATACATGGAAATAGTCTAGTAGATGGCTCTTCTCACTCACAGAGCCAAGAAGTTCTATAAGAGGACTGGAAGGAAGTTTCCAAGCAATGCAAAGAGTGGAAAGTTTGGCCTGGACAAATACAAAGTCAAGTGTTACAATTGTAACTTGATGGGTCACTTTGCCAGAGAGTGTAATGCACCTAAAACAAGTGGTGGCCAAACACAGTCCAGACCCAACTACACTGACAAAGCTCTCTAGAATGAGAAGTCAAAGCAGCAGGCTGTTGTTGCTGTTGAAGAAGGAGGCTTTGACTGGAGATTTCAAGTAGAAGATGCTTCTCCAAACCAAGCTTTGATGGCAGATCATGATGAAGCCAAGGTATTGGAACATCTCTGTACTCCTGAATGCATTGCTAAAGTCAATAGATACAGGTCCTATAACTTGGAAATGAGATCTGACCTTGAGTCCTTAAATATTTTAAAATCTGATTTTAGAAAGTCTGAAAATGATTATAAACTAAAAATAGAGGACCTAGAAAAACCATTTCAGTTCTAAAACATGAACACATAGATTTTAGGACTCAAATCAAAGATCTGATAACCAAGCTGACTGAGTGCCAGGCTGAGCTTGTGATCAGCAAAGCCAGGGCAGAAAAGAGTGTTCTTGAAGAAGAGACCTTCAAGAACATGATATCCTCATCCCTGCACAACAAGGTGTGCTATCAAAATAGGTAGGGACTGGGATCCAATGAGATAGCTCCTCCACACACAATCTTGTTTGTAAGACCTCCTAGGTGTGGAACTTGTGAAGATGAGCTTCCTCTCATAGATCCTATGAGTAAAGAGGATGAAGAAGAGATAGTGAAGAATTCCTCTGAAAAGAGTGAAGAGGAGGATTCTAAGAAGAGCCACTATCCTTCTAAGGAGAAGAAGAAGACTGTGATGACCAAGTCCATGAGAAAGAACTTGATCAGAAAGAGCAAAAGAAAGGCAAGGAAGGCTCAAGAGGTCAAGGCTACTTTTGACTCTAAGCAAAAACAAGTTTTCATATCTGCAGGATTCAAAGTAGTAAGGACTGAAGACATAAAGCAAAACTCTTCTGCTAAGAGTTCTGGTTCTTGTTCAACTCATCTCAGTAACAATAAGAAGACTGATCTGCTGTGTACCACTGTTGCACAGTCTGGACCATCAAACTCCAAGAATAGTTCCTAGCCTAAAGGAACTGTCTCAGCATCTGCAAAGATGAAGGTGGAGAAGGGATGTGACCAAAGACAGTCTTGTTCCCAGCAGAAGACTCTTATGAAGAAGAAAATAGTGTGTCATGTGTGAAAGTACCACTCACATTGCTAAGGATTGTCCATACAATCCTAAAGGTATTGTCCATATGACCAAGACAAAGACTTCAAAGAGTTCTAAGAAGATTCAAGCTTCGGAAGGAAAACCTGTTTCTTCGAAAGCTCCAATCTAAAAATAAGGCAAGTGGAAAATTAACCTCAGAAGAGAAGTTAGTCTCGAAAGAAAGGAGTTCTTCCGAAGCACTAATGTCTGCTGCAGTGTTTGCAGAATCTTCCGAAGGTTCAGTCATCAAAACTTCTGAAGTTCCAAAAGCTTCCGAATTTTTGAAGGTCAATTCCAAGACTCCAAAGGTGGTGTGGAAGTCTAAGAAAGACCAAGTGACTGAGAATTCTCCATCAACAACAGCTCAAGATCCTCTTAGCACAACCATAGGATCTATTACTATTGCATTACCTTCTGTTTCTGAGCCCAAGACAAGCAAGGCTTGGGTTTCCAACTGTAACTAATCTTTTCATTGTGCAGGGACAAATCAAGACAAACAAAAATGTCTGGATCATTGATAGTGGTTGTTCCAGGCACATGACAGGCAATAGGTCATACTCCAGAACTTTGAAAGGATTGATGGAGGACCAATTGCTTTTGGAGGAGATGAAGATGGTTACATTTCAAGAAGGGGCATGGTCACAAATGGTAAGCTCAGTATTGAAAAGGTAAACTTTGTCAAAGAGCTTGGGTACAATCTTCTGAGTGTATCCCAATTTTGTGATTAGAGTCATAACATGCTCTTTACTGAGCATGAATGCATTGTTCTCAAACCTGGTGTGGTCATTCCTCATGAGTATATCCTGCTTAGAGCCCCCAAGAAAGGGAACATGTACAAGATGGATTTGCAAGAAACATCTCCCTCTGGAGAAGTTTTATGCTTTCTGTCTAAAGCCAATAGTGATGAGTCTTTCCTATGGCATAAAAAATGTGCCATGTAAACTTTAAGAACATGAATAGATTAATTAAAAAATGATTTGGTAGCTGAAATATCAAAGAAAGAGTTTACAAGTGATGACCATTGTGTTGCATGCCTGAAAGGGACGCAACATAAGGTATCTCACAAGCCTAAGGAAAGAAACTCCATCACTACACCCTACACTTGTTACATATGGATCTCTTTGGCCCCACCAGTGTAATGAGTCTAGGAAGGACCTCTTACTATTTAGTGATCACAGATGACTTTACAAGATTCACTTGGGTCTTCTTTCTTAGAACTAAGGATGAGACTCCTGAGATTCTGAAGAATTTCATCTTAAAGATTGAGAATCAATCTGATCACAAGGTCAAGATCATAAGATGTGATCAAGGAACTAAATTTAAGAACCAAATACTTGATACATTCTATGATGAAAAGGGTATTACAAGACAATACAGTGCTCCCAGGACTCCTCAGTAGAATGGTGTTGCTGAGAGGAGAAACAGGATATTGATTGAAGCTGCAAGAACCATGTTATCTGACTCTAAGCTGCCCATCACCTTCTAGGCAGAGGCAGTCAACACTGCTTGCTATGTGCATAACAAAGTTTTAGTGGTCAAGACTCATGGGAAGACTCCTTATGAACTTTGGCACAAGAGGAAACCTTTCGTTGGTTTTCTCAGGTCATTTGGATGTCCTTGCACCATCTTGAATATCAAAGATCAAATTGCCAAGTTTGCTAAGAAATCAGATGATGGACATTTTATTGGATACTCTTCTCAAGCTAAGCTTAGAGAGTATACAATCTCAGAACCAAATTGTTGAGGAGTCAGCAAATGTGACTTTCAATGAACACACACCCTGTGTGGTTGGTACTGGTCCTGATTGGCTATTTGATCTTGATTTAGTTACCAACTATTTTAACAAATCTTGTGAGAATGTTTCAGGATCTACACAAAATCTAAATAAAGGTGATCCTGATCCAAGATTTGAGCTGAGAAGATCTTCAAGTCATACATCTTCAGCTCTAGTTGGAACTACTTCTGCTAATGAGGTTTCTATCAGCACTATAATGACAAACTCAGCTGATACATCTGGGGTGCCTTCAAATTCTAGTTCAGAGGCTTCACAACCAGATAAGAACGTCTCAATTGTGGAAGACAACAATTGTGGTGGTGACAGTGACCAAGAATTTCTTGATGCCACTAACCACACCACAGATGAGAACATCAACGATGTCACACACTGCTTGGATCAAGTTTCACTTGAAAAGTGTGCCGATGTGGTGGGAGAAACATCCATGCCAGATCTGAATTTCTCAAATTTTGATCTTTCTCAACAACTTGCTGTGATTCCTCAGCTTAGGATCCACAAGTCTCACCCTACCACAAACATCATTGGAGATGTTATCTCAGAGGTAAAGACAAGAGGACAAACCCATGAAGCAAATGTTTGTCTTCACTCTTGTTTTCTATCCCAGATAGAGCCAAAGAAAGTTAATGAAGCTCTAAAGGATGGAAGTTGGGTTGAAGCTATGCAACAAGAGCTGCTTCAATTCAAAAGGCAGAAAGTTTGGAACCTTTTTTCTCTTCCTTCTGGGAAGACTACCATTGGAACCAAATGGGTGTTTAGGAACAAGAAAGATGATAGAGGCATCATCATCATGAACAAAGCTAGACTGGTTGTTCAAGGATACACACAAGAAGAAGGGATTGACTACACTTATGTCTTTGCTCCAGTGGCAAGATTAGAAGCTGTTAGGATATTCCTGGCATTTGCTGCATCCAAGAACTTCAAGGTTTTTCAACTTGATGTGAAGTGTGCCTTTTTGTATGAAGTGATAGATGAAGAGGTTTATGTCAAACAGCCACCTGGTTTTGTAGATCCTGATCATGTCTGCAAGCTTGACAAAGCTCTTTATGGGCTGCATCAGGCACCCAGGAAGTGGTATGAGACACTGTCTGAGTATCTCTGTAAACATGGATACAGGAGGGGTACTATAGATGGAACTCTCTTTATCAAAGGACAAGGTGCCTCAACACTTGGTCTATGGTACCCAAAGAATCCTGACTTCAATCTGTATGCTTATACAGATAGTGATTATGGTGGTTGCAACATGACTGCAAAGTCTACATCTGGGGGATGTTAGTTTCTTGGTGGAAGGGTTGTCTCATGGCAATGCAAGAAACAATCCTGTGTCTCTGCATCAACTGCTGAAGCTGAATACATTGCTGCTGCAAGCTGCTGTGCTCAAGTGCTTTGGATTCAAAATCAGATGTTGGACTATGGGTTCAACTTCAAGGAGACTTCCATTCACATAGACAACAACAGTGCTATCTCAATCACAGAGAATCCTGTGCAGCACTCAAGGACCAAACACATCAATATCAGGTATCATTTAATAAGAGATAACCATGAAAAGAGATTAATTAAACTAGTCAAAGTTCACACAGATAACAATATGTTGATCTGTTTACAAAGGCTTTTGATGAACAGAGATTTAAATATCTAATATCAACTATTGGGATGATCAACTTTGAGTAAGTGTTTCTTAAAACTAATTCTTACTATTTCTTAAAATATGTGTGTCCTAAGTTGTCTAGTTCATCACTTTCATAAGCTCATGTTTTCTTTGGATAAAATTAGCTTTTTGAAGATTTTCCTTAGATTTTTGACAAATTTTGATCATTCGGAAGTTATGCTTTTAACTTCGGAAGCAAATCATGCCTTCAAAACAAATAACTGTCTAGGAAATTTACCTTCGGAAGAGGTTGTTAATCTATCTTCCGAAGCTTAAATACTTGTCTCAGACACTTATTCATTTTTAAGGACTATTTACTTTCGAAGCAAAATTAACTCTCGGAAGCTTTATGTTTTATATACAATGAAATCAAGTTTTAATTTCTCTTCCAAAGGAAAATTTTCAAAACTCTCAGGAATTCTTCCGAAGTCATTTTAGCTTCGGAAGCTTTTAAATTAAAACTTTCGTAGATAATTAACCTTCGGAAGCTTTTTGATTTACAAGAAAACTACTTTTTGAGCAAAAGTAAACTACTTTTTCAGAGGTGGGACCGACATCCGGATTTCAAAGTTTATCATCTTTCGTTAAAATTTATCTGAAATCCCTCTCACATATAAACCCAATGGTTCCTCCTCTTTCTATCATCTGTTCTTTCTCCAAACCTAAAAACCCAAATTCTCTCTGAAATTTTTTTCTTCCTTCTTTCTTCATCTTCAAGCTACCTCACAATGGCCAATCTCGCTCACAGAAATGATCCCAACTTTAGCATGCAGCTACACAAGCAACATAATCAGGTTGCTCTGTTAAGCTTGAGAAAGATCCTCATTTATTAGAGATTTGTCGATTCTTAGCTTTGTCCAACTACTTCACCTCCCTAACCATTGATCCTCCTCTCTATGAGGATCGGCTGCTTGATTTCTAGAAGATCTGCCAAGAGGTCATTATGGACAGGGAGAAGGCACTGTCTGGCACAGTGCAAGGGAGAACAATCTTCATCACTCCGGCCATCATCAATAGGCATCTTCAACTGGATGATGAAGAATGTGAGGTGTTCTTCCCAAAGGAAGCTGTTAATCATTCCTTTGAGCAGATGGGATATGAGGGATATTTCTTTGTAAAGACCTTTAGGAAAAGGAAGGTCTCATCCCATGGAGATTCCTACTCCATGTGGTCATCCACAGCTTATCAAACAAACATGATGGATGGGACTAGATTCCTGAGAATCTCTCCTTTATCATCCATGGAATGGTTCAAGGGGTCAAGTTCAGGTATTCTTAGTTTGTTTATACCAATTTACTTGCTAATTTAGTCTCCTTAGAATATTACATGTTTCCTAGATATGTCCAGTACATTCTTAACTGTGAACTGGGCTCACAGTTGAGGGAACAGGTAACATTCTTAAACTGGGACAAATGAAGCCCGACATCTTTAAAATATTGAGAAAACCCACTGTTGGCTTCCCTGGGGTAGAAACAGCCCTACTCTCAAAAATGTTAGAGCTCATTGCTCAAGGTGATAACCTAGCAGCACAAGCTAGTGTTGAACCCACACCTGCTACATCCTAACCACCCACACAGCCTCAAATTACCCTCACTTACCAAAGAAAATCCAAACGAACCCCTGCTCAGACTATTCAGTCTGTGGAGGTCCCCATACACTCACCCTTACAGGCAGAAGTGGACATTGGAGCTCCCACTTCTCCTGAGGAGCAGACCACTCCCATCTCTTCAAGGATCAGTGCTGAGGCTTCTCATGCTCAGCCTGATGAGCTCATTAGCCCAACTACCTTAAGCCATCACTCTGAGTCTCAAAACTTAAGTGATCAACCTTCAGGGGATAGTTACCATCCCCAGCCTATAGATCTCAACTAACCAATTCCCAACTTTGATTTCTATACTGATGAAGATCTAGGTTTCAGTGAGTATAATGAGTCTCTCTTCTTTACCCCTACTCAAAGAGAGATGAATGCTCCTGAGTTTCCTATATCTATCCCACATCAATCACCTACAACGGAGGTGGACACTTCTGAACCTGTTCAGGATGTCCATATGGAAGAGGCTCTCACTTCTGAAAGTGATTACATCATTAAGACCTCAACCATGGCAACTTAGCCCACTGACATCTCAACTGAGATTGCTAGTGAGCAGAAGAAAACCAATAGCCAAGAACCTGAAGCTGGTGGTGAGAGAGAGGACTTTGGTCCAATCATCTCATCCCCCCAATGATTCTTCTGATGAAGATGAGAGAATCTAAGACTAAAGGTGCAAAAACTGTCTAAATATGCACCTATTTTGTCTCAAAGGTCAGTCACCTTGAATCTCAGGTGACTACCTTACACAACAGGATCAATGATCAGCAACTTGAGATTTCATATCTTAAGGAAAAACTAGCTGGGAGACCCTTAAGAAGAGCTCAACCAGGAACACAAGAACCTGTGGATGTGATTGACCTATCTTCCAGCTCACCTATACAAGTGGGTGATGCTACCAAAAAGGGGGAGAAAGTCATTACAGCCACAAAACCTGGAGTTCTTCAGAGAGAGTGGACACTGAGGACTCACCATCCTCACTTGCAAGTGTGCATTCTCAGCAACCTCCTCAAATTCACATTGATGTGGACTACACAGACTCCTTCATATAGAGTTTGTTTGAGGATGGGATACCAAGGGCTATGTCATCTTCACCATCTTCCAATCACATTATTGGGTGGATGTATGACAACAACAGGAAAGCCCTAATCATGATAAGAGTTCAAGGGCAACAAGAAGTCCTAAATTTTCAGACCTTGAACTACTATGAAGGTCTGGATCTAGTCAACATGCCACTTGTCAATCCAAGCAAATCAAGACAAGCTGACAGACTGGCTCAAAGATTCCAAGACAAGATCACTGCAGAGTTCAGCTTCAGAAGGAGACTAAGGCAATCAGGCAATGCCATTGGTCAATTGGATGTTGAGGCAGACCCTAAGATTAGTTTCATAGGGAAAACCTTGACTGAAGGCCCAATGGCTGAACCTGAGAGTCCTGTCTCATTATCATCAACTGCTGTAGAGATCCACACTCCTATTGAGACACCTGCTGGTGAAGGTGCTTCTCAACCTCTCTCTGGCCAGAGCTCAGAAGTTGCATCAAGCAATGAAGGCCAAAGCTCTCTCCACCCTGAGTCACATAGGTCTGTGAGTGACAAAGGGAAAAGAAAGATGATATCTGAGGAGATTGAGGAGGAGGAGAGAGAGAGGAAAAGGAGGCTGAGGGGAGAAAGTTCCTCTGCTGAGTTTTCAAGACTCATGGAGTCTGCTATCAGGGCTGCCCCCAGACCAGATACTCAGAATGATGAGTTAAGGGCAGTCAGGATAAACTATCTGCAAGCAAGGAACTATGACATAGACAGTGTTATCTCTCTCCCCTTAGATGAGTTGAATGAACTGGTTGACCTGAAAAGGTAAAGGGAGAAGAAGGAGACAAAAGATGCAGAGCTCCTAGTACAAGTCAAAAAAGAGAGAAGAAGGAAAAGACTGTACAAGGATATGCCTACCCTCTCCCCAGTTCAAGAAAGTCCTGTACAAGAGGATGTGGTTCAACAAGAACCTCAGGTAGACAAAGAAGAAAATAGGATCAAGATGATCAACTACCTGAGTGCCACAGGCTCTATCAAGCAGATGCACTTCTTTCCTTGTCCTATAACTATGTTGAGTTTGAGTACTTAAAACAGCTTGAACTTGAGATAGTCAAGGACAGAAAGACAACTAAGAAAAAGCTAAAGGAAGAAGCTGCAAAATCAAGAGCTATCATCCAAAAGAGCATGAAGAAGTCTGCTGACAGATAGAGGATGATGAGCTTCTTGAAGCTATATGGATTCTCCAAAAGGAGACTTGGCCCCATGTCTCTATCCACTATGGATGAGCATATTAGGGTGATCAAACAGAAAAAATGGAGAGCTCATTGACTTACACTCCACTCCAAGTCAAGCCCCACCTGAAGTGGAGGTTAAGGTTGAACAACCAGAGACAACACAACCTGGACCTCCTGTTGAAACTCAGCAAGCTTCATATTCTGATCCACAGCAAGGTCAACCTCCCTCTCCTTCTGAGCCTGAGAGAGAGGAAGTCCCAACTGAGAAAGACAATGAAGATCAATCTGGTACTGTAGGCCAGTCTTCTCAGTTAAAATCTACAAAGAGAAAGAAAAGGATGGCTTCTAAACCAAAGCCAAAGAAGAAGAAGACTGCAACCTCTTCTAAACCCCAGGATGAGTCAGAACATCTTGAGGTTATGCAGCCAGAGGATGCTACATCAACTCCAATTCAAACAACTCCTCTAGCATCAAGAAGACCCATCTTGTCTTGGACATACATCACAAATCCAGAAAGATGACATGTCATTAGAGATCAAGGCACTAAAGACATTTACACATGAACAATATGTTTTAGTTGCCTCTACATGACCTCTTTGATATGAGAAGACATTTTGACAATCTGAAGGATCCTGATCACCTTATGAAGAAAGGATTGGTATCATCCTAATGAGGACTATTGATATCTAAAGTCTATTAAGTGTTTTGGTAGTATCAGCTTAGGGGGAGTTTGTAGAGATTAATGAAGAGGCTGATGCAACCTAAACATCCAATGTCTATCCTGCATGTTGCACAAGTGCTATGAAAAAAAAATGCTTAGGAAGTTTCACACATGCAACAGAATTATTCTAAGTGTGAAATCTTCCGAAGCCAAGACCAATATCTTCCGAAGCCAAATATGAAGTCTTCCGAAGCCAAATATGAAGTCTTCTGAAGCCTCAGAAACAAAGTCTTCCGAAGCTTCAACTTATGAAGACAGATTTCTTCCGAAGACTTTTAACACATGCTTTATCTAATGTACTTTTCCATAAAGCTGGACACCTTTCCGCTGCACCTCTGTGAGATCACCAACTTACATGAGTTGGTGAAAAGGTCCATGCTTTTGGTAATTGTACATTAAGGTCTTGAGTCTGTAACTTTCTACTTTATGTACTTTATCCTTTTTTAATAGATAAGGATGTGAGCTATGGCATGTCATAGTCACTAGTCAAAAGGCAATCTGCCTTTTGACTCTACAATTGATTTTGTTTGTGTCTAGTCAATTGTATCCAGCTGGCTTTCAAAGTATAGCCGGCTGTAGGATGTAGTTAAGTATCTCATGTTCTTGTATCTTTCTAATATGTTTTTGTAACACTTGTAATAGAACATAGAGAAAGCAATATACTATATTCTTGAAAACTATACATTCTTGTTCTCTTGTTCTATCTCATATATTACTTGTGTACTTAGTGTCTCACTTGTGGTTTAATCCAGTTTACTGTTTGATTAAGTTTGGTTAATCTCTCTTTTTTGTATTGTGTTGTAAGTGAACCCTTCAACGGTCCTGCAAGGCGTATTTTGTTATTTTTCCATGGATACACAAATTTTTTATTTTTTCCACCAAACTAAATTTTACAGGGGCGGGTTGTGTCATTATTTGTTGTTTCACGTATTCCATCTCTTCTTCAACATCGACTTCTTCATGCTCCATAAATGATGGTTTAATTTTATCAAGTTTCGTCCAAAATACGTCAATTGCATCCAATGGAATTTTAGTGCCTGCATTATAAATTATAAATATATATAAAATCATTACTGTAACGGGAGATTATGATGATTCATAATTTTGATTTTGCTTGTCTCAAAACTTTCTTTTAAATTTAACTCTTGTGCGTTTACCAATTGATCTACCAAACAAATAGTTACCATCCCAAAACGACATAACGAACGAAGAATCTTGGGTCACTTCAAATTCAATCGTGCTATACGTTCCGTGACAACCCTATTAGACAAATGAGATTTTTTTAAAGAAAATAGAGTTTTGTGGTTCAACTATTTCTTCAAAATAATAATTTTGTATATACATCACTTCAAATTCAACTCTTATTTCTTTTATATACATACTTACGTACACATAAATGTCTTGATTACTTAATCATTTCAACTAACTCGGGTTCCACGATACTAGTCGGTTATGATAAAAGAACTTGAAAATAATTAAGTTTACCGTAACCGACTAGCATCGATGGAACCCGAGTTAGTTGAAACGATTTTTGAAGTATGCAATTCAAATATATGTATATATGTATGCAAATACTTAATGAAATAAGAATCAAATGTTTACCGAGTAATTATGTGACAGAATAAAATGTTGAACCACATAACGCTAATTTCCTTCGATTAAGATCAAACGTTTCCTTTGTAACAAACGAAATATGAACGCATTCGTTTGATATTCGGTGCGTTTATATATCATCGAAAGAATCTTAAGTCGCGTCAATATAATTCGAAATAAAGCCTATACGCCGCATATGGACCCATACGTGGCGTATAGGTTTTTCAGAAGACAAAATTGGCGAAGTCAAATCAGTAATTCAGCGGGTCTATACGCCGCGTATGGACCCATACGTGACGTATAGGCCTGGGTCGTATGGGTGTGGGACGTATCTCCACCGACACCTATACGCGGCGTATAGATGAGTGTCGATTTATATTTGTGGGTGTCTCTTTATTAGTACCCCTAAATGTGTTGTATCTTTCTTGCTCTATATCACTATATGTGATAAACCGGTTTTAGTAGATTCCACTAGGTCAACATCTAAAAGTGGAAAATAATTTGTTTAAACTAGACCTAAAACCATCAGGTGCTATCTTTAAAAATTGGCTAGACCACTGGTCAAACATAAGGGTGCTTAAAGATACCTTTCCCCGTTTATTCAATCTTGAAAGTTATAGGAGGAGCACAGTTATAAATCGCATGCAGCTCGTCAACAACAGTACGAGTCTAATTTGTTATCTGAGCTGTTAGTCTTGCAGATGAAATTAAAGGGTGGATTTTGTCCAACAACAGAGATTATTGGGTGTGGATGGATGGTGCGGAAGACACCTTCTCCATGGGAGTATTGAGATAAAAAATTGAGGCGACAACATTGGTACAATAGAACACCGGCTTCGAGTGGTCTAACTAGGCTCCACTCAAAGTAAATATATTTTGTTGGACAACACGTCAAGATTGGATTCAATCAAAGGAAGCTCTAAGCAAAAGGGGGTATTAATTTGGATTTTCCTTGCCTTATATGTGTTGAAAATCATGCTTCTAAGGTGTAGTCTTGCAAAAGAGGTTTGGATCAAGGGCGTTAGTTGGTGTAGGTGGCTGAATGGGAATGTAAACTAGCTACAAAACCTGATCAAACTCCCAGCGACATGGGATCGTCATAAAGGCTTAAAAAATCTCTCTTACACCGTAATTTTATCCTCTTTTTGTGAAATTCATAAGCATATATTGGTCTTCTTGGTGTCATGTTTTGTTTTAACTGTATCATGCACATCTTCGCAGCTAGCATCTTGCGAGGTTGTTTTCTAATAAATGTGTCATTCAAAAGACACGGGAGAGTAATAGATTTTATGAATCTTGTTCTTATCAGAGGATTTATAAAACTGCATTTCAAAGAGATCGTTCTATCATCACTTATTTGCAACATCACTGAGTCATTTAAACTACTTACCAGTCGTCATTAATGGCTATGAAGTTCTCTAGGTTGTCGTAAAATTTGAGTTGTTCTTTAAACCTTGCCTTGGGCCATACGTAATTGTTTATACCAAAAACAACTTTAAAAAGAGAATATTATGAGTACCTTATAAAACACTATTCATGATTAATGACGTATACGAGTTCCTCGAAGTTCTCAAACCTTCCATATGAATGTTTATAACAAAACCAATTTTAAATTAAGATAACTATAACCACAGCACAAGCACATACAGATATAACTATAATAAACAAACTGGTTATGTAAACCTATAAACACCATAACCGCCTCTCCTTCTCTATACACCATGTACAACTTATATGATTCTTACAGTTTTGTACTTCAATTGATGAACATGTCCCTGCATACGAATGTCTTCAATATAAAAATAAATTTTATGTAAAAGACTACCAAAACCTTATAAACACACATGCTAAGGCGGTTATGTAACCATATTTCTAGCACCTGGTATAAATACAACTATATATACGCGTTATCTACTTAAAATTGGCTGTGATACAAACACACCTGTCTCCCCCTACATGTGTTTCAAATGGAGGTCTATATGTCAAACAATCAAAACAGAAACACCTAGTGCTTATCAAACATAAAAACTTACCTTCGAACTGAAACTGATCAAATAAGGTTCTAAAGATTAAAAAGTGAAGGTACCTTACAGAATCCATATAATACCAATAATAATATATCAATAGTGGCTTGCTGAAATCAATCAAACACATAGAACAGTCAAATACAAATCTTCTTGGTCCTGACATCACTCTCAGCTACCCCATCAAGCACTTACCTACATATCAAAAAACCACCAATATAAGACTCATTTCATAATAGTTTCAAACAAAACCTCAAATCCCTTTCTATAAAATTTGGTCTAAACATAATTATTATTTAATTATAAATTTATGGTAATGGTAATAATAATAGCAAGACTTATAACATACAGTGATGATTTGCCCACAAGTCTTGCTTTCAGCTCGTCCGCTACAGCATCAATAAATTCTTCGGTGTTCAAATAGTGCTCCCTACTGAGCCTGAAAAGCATCCAAATATACGAGTTATGTGGATAATTATATACCAGGTCAATTTGTCTTGAGCATTCTATAAAATTCAAATATCTTTTAATTAATTCAAAATTATTCACTTATTATGTGCAAATAATACCCATTTAGCCATGTGTATTTACTACACTTTATAGCATTTCTTTTAAAATTACAGTCAAGTCAAAGTCACTTACTTGGATCCATGAATAATGAGCGCAAGATCCTTTGTCATCTTCCCAGACTCAACAGTTCCAATACATGCGGCTTCGAGCTTCTCAGTGAAATCCAGAAGCTTAGGGTTGTTGTCCAGCTTTGCCCTTGATTACACAAATTATATATTATATTCTTCGGTGTTTCGAATTAACAACTAACGAGCTATATTCAATTATAATAATATTTTAAGTACAAACCTGTGGGCCAGTCCTCGGGTCCAAGCGAAGATTGAGGCTATGCTATTAGTGCTAGTTTCCCCTCCTTTCTGATGCACTCTGTAATGACGTGTTACAGTGCCATGGGCTGCTTCAGCTTCAATGGTCTTCCCATCAGGACAAACCTATAAAAACCAGAACCAATTATTATACACATTACCAAAAATATATTAGAAAAAAAGTAAAACAAAAAAAAAACTATCCAATGGCTATACCAAGACTGATGTCATCAACCCAAGTGATCCAAACCCTGTAAATTTAGAGAAAAACATAATGAACTATCAAGATCAACTATGAATAAGATAGTGTAGCAATAGCATGTAGTACTACCTTGTGCTAAGAAATCACTTTGAACATCACCATCATAGTTTTTGCATGCCCATACATAACCTCCATCGCTCTTAAGAGCATAAGCAACCATATCATCAATCAGACGGTGTTCATACCTACAAGGTGATGATGAATTAATTTATTTCCTTCAAAATTTGGTATAAACCGTACAATATCATATTTACCTGAATTTTTTTATTATATCAAGTATACCCATTCTCATGACATTTATAGTATACCCATCCTTTAAGACTCGCTTTAGGATATAATTCTCAAATTACAAATTGTATTCAATGAAATGGGTAAATATGAAATTTAAATATTTTGAAGGGGTATATTTGACACTAATTTTTGGTTGGGTAATATGAAACTATGCAAGTTTTCAGGGTTATATATGAAGTCAGAAATATAAAAACGTAGAAATTCTAAGGTACAGTAAAGAGACTAGTTTAGCTACTAACCATATCCCAGCAGCCTCAAACTTTGACTTCCAGTTGCTTTCATAGATTTCTTGAAATATGTCTTTGAATCTTAATCAAAAGAATCAAAGAAAAATGAATATATTAATAAGGATTACATGATAGCAAGCCGCTGATGCATACATACCTTCCATCATATTTCTTAAGAATAGTGTTCTTCGTGCTAAGATAAAGCGGCCACTTTTTCTGATAAGCTGTGTTCATTGAGGCCTCAGCAAAAGCAGCAATCGACTGTTAAATAACGTTAAAATAAAAATGAAATAAATCAGATTTAATAGACATACCAAGATGAAAAGAGGCATAGAAAGATCTAAAGAATTGAATAGAGGTACCTCATCAGTGTTGTACATTGACAAAGCTACCCCACCAGCACCAGTGAAGTTGTAAACTTCCAAGTCTATCTTTTCACCTTCTCCTTCAGGAACTGGAAAATGAAATCAACTTACGTGTAAAAATCATGTGACAAACAGAAATATATAAAAGAGAATGATTGTCAGTGTGTGGATCTAAAAATAAAATACAAAATATAAATGGAAAATATTCATACCAAAAACTAGCTTCAGTTTTCCAGGTCCTTTGATCACTGCATCAGTAGCTTTGTATTGATCACCAAATGCATGTCTTCCAATGCATATAGGCTTTGTCCATCCTAGATATCACAGTCATTATAATTCTGTGCAATTTAGTAAACAGATATATAAATGAGAACAGGAAACTGCTTCCAAATTGGCGAATACCTGGAATTAGTCTGGGAATGTTTTTGCAAAGAATTGGTTCTCTGAAAACCGTGCCTGTAAAAAATGCAAGTAAAGTGTGTTCATGCACACTGAAATCTAAAATTACAACATCGTTAGATTTAAGAATATCACTAACCATTCAATATATTCCTGATCGTCCCATTTGGACTCTTCCACATGCTTTTCAAGGTGAACTCCTTCATACGAGCCTCATCTGTTAATGATTTATTCTATCAGAACCTTTATAAACAGTGCATTATCCCCTTACTAACATCATGAATAATTGATCATACCTGGGGTAATGGTGGCACACTTAATTGCAACATTGTACCTAAAGTACAATTGGACATATTAGATCAAAGGAAAAAAAAAACAAATTAAAACCTAAAAAACAAGAAAAAGTATGCTGAAATAAGAAAACAGAAGTGAACTGAAACAATCTGTAATATAGAAATGGGTCACAAAGATAGAAACAAGTAGACATACTTAAGAGTAGCTTCAGCACTTTCTATGGTAACTTTATCATCAGTAGCATCACGGTTAGGTAGGCCAAGGTCATAATACTTTATGTCCAGATCTAGGAAGGGGAAAATGAGCTGCAGCATATAAATACTTTAGCAATGCAATCCATATAATCAATATAAACCTCAAAATAACTAGTATCCAACCTTATCCTTATTGATTGCCAAAAAACACGAGTCATTTCATCTCCTGTACAAAAGATACAAGTTGTTAGTCCAGTGACTACATCCTACTAAATATAAACCAAGCATAACTACTAGCATATGTTATAACTCCTTAAGTAAATAACTGAGGGCAAAGAAAACCAGGTGTAGCCAAGATTTTTTTTACCAAGAACCATAAAATGTCACAATCACGCAACCACTAAAGACATCCCGACAGCTTAGAAAAGGAGGTTTTACCACACAACGTAACAAAGATCAATAAAATCACAATTTCACATGAACAGTACCAAACTGAATCATCCAATTGCAAAGATAATCTCCTTCTATCCCGAATATGGTGAAAGTAGTACATGGTTTAACAAGATGGCTTGATTATCATTCAATAACAAAAATATAGTCCTGGTGGTAACAAAATATGATCTTGTATACCAGATACTACTACATCAATTTGTCACAATTAATAACGAACAAATAGGCAATTTAAAACCAAAATTAGCCTAAAAATGCTCCATTAGTGTTATAAAGGTGAATTCACTAATTACTTGGGGACAGAGGTAGCAAGATTAATGATAAAAACAAGCTGAAATACAAATTCCACACTAAAAAACCAGAAGCTCATACACACAAGTTAATAAGTTATGCTTTCAAACACTCTTCTCTACCCCTTTCTACAAGCCATCACTCCCCACTAACTACAAAATTTTCAAACGATCGTACGTACAGAACATAACATAACAACACGAGCAAACTAAACAACAGAACACCCAAAGTACATGAACTTCACTACAAATACCCGATCGAAACCAGAAAACAACGTCCAAAAACATTCAAACGATAAAACCTACGACGTTTACATCAACATATCATAAGTCCATAACCATCAGTAATCCGATCGTACGTACAGAGCATAACACAACAACACGAAGACCTAAACAAGCGAAACAAAACAGCGATCTGATCAATTAGATCGGAGCATGAGAGAAGAAACAATGGAAGCAGAGTAAGAAACAAAAAACGGAGATTAGAGTGAGATGTGTATACGAGTATGTGATGGTAACTCACCGTCCATCTCAACGATGGGATTATCGACCTTGATCTTTGCGAAAGCCATTTTGGGATACTGAGTGAAGGATGATCGCCGGAGAGTGAAATAGCAGCGATACGACTGTGAGATGGTGACGGAGTGGGGTTTGTTTGGTGAACGATCGGAAAAGGAGCTTTAATAATTAGGTCATACAGATACTCATAGGTGTGGTTATTATTATATTAGTAAGTAATATTATTTTTAAGTGATATTATTTTTAAGTAATATTATTTTTAAGTAATATTATTTTTAAGCTTTTAGCGTCGTCGTATTATCTTATCTGGATGCCGTTGCCTTTGTTGAATATAGAGGACCTAGTTTTAGATGAAGATATTTAAAAAAAAACCATGGTAGTTGGTGAAGGGCAGCCCATAAAACTTCCGCCAGCTAAGGTTTTTCACAAATCGCGCCCATCCCAACGGAGGTATGCTCCAACTCGCTCGAATTTGAAATCGAGCCGCTCGGATCGGATGTATAAAAGCGAGCGGAAAATTCATGCTCGTACTCGGATCGAATTTAACCGAGCAGTTCGGTTTCGCTCAATTACGCTCGGTTTTATAACAAATTTAGCATAACAACCAAATACAAAACCATCTCCGTTTAACTTAGTTTTTCATTCATTCAAGAGTTTCAAGTTTCAATGACGCCCGACAGGGTTGTGGGGGACTGGAGTTGCCGTCGGTCGTCGACTAGAGGTCTGGATTAGTGCAGGTCGATGGGGTTGTAGGGGACGCAGGGAAGCAGGGAATCGTGAGGCTCGTTGTGGTGTCGCCGGTGGGCTTGTAGAGGGCGCAGCCGCGCAAGGAAGTAGGGATGCTGACGATTGTGATTTGTGGATAATGGGTTTGAAGTGTGGATTTTGGAGACTATTGGAGTGTGGACCAATGAAAATTTAGGTATGGAGGTAATAAGTTTTTGAATTAGGGAAATAACTATTAAAATATAATGCATATTATATTAGGGCAAGAATGTAATTATAACAATTTAAAAATGTAATATATATATATATATAAATATATATTTATATATATATATATATTTATATTTATATATATAGTAAGAATTCCAATAAATCTGATGCAGCCAAAACATTTAAAACATCCAAAGTCTCTCTACATGAATACACCAAAGTACTGAAGTAGAAATGCTTTAGAAATTTTACACATTGCATTAGAAATATGTTAAGTGTAAAATCCGAAGCCAATACCAACATTTACCGAAGCCAAAGTGTAAAGATAGATTTTTTCCGAATACTTTTATGAACATGCTTTTATCTGATGTACTTTACCATAAAGTTGGACTACCTTTCCGCTGCAACTCTGTTTGACTCACCAACTTTCACAAGTTGACGAAAATGTCCATGTTTTTGGTAACTGTACATTGAGGTCTTGAGTCTGAGCTTTCTACTTTATGTACTTAATTTTTCTTGTAATATATTAGGATGTGAGCTATTGCATGTCATAGTCACAAAATCAAAAGACAATTTGCTTTTTGACTCTACATTTGATTTTGTTGTCTAGTCTTATGTATCCGGCTGGCCTTCAAAGTATGGTCGGCTGTAGGATGTAGTATATGTATCTCAAGTACTTGTAACTTTCCATTATGCTTTGTAACACTTTGTAATAGAACTTGAGAAGCAATATAGAACATTCTTGAAAACCCAAATACTTATGTGTTTGCTATCTTGTTATGTCTCTCATTTACTTGTGTTCTTAGCATCTGTTATTCTAGTTAACCAGTTCCTTACTTGATCTACTGTGTTCTAAAGAACTCTCCTCAATTTTGTTGTTGTGTTGTAAAGTGCATCACCCCTTCTAACGGTCCTACATTTGGTATCAGAGCATTTCAGGCTCTTGATATAAGATTTCACCATCTTAAGATCCCTCACACACACAAAACATTAAACAACTCAAATGACAGCTATCATTAAGGTTGATATAAAAACTGGAACTATGACAAAGTATCCACTGATCACTCTTGAAGACTTTGATACTTGGTGTCAAAGAACGGAAGGCTTTATCAAGTCTCAAGACTCTAGGATATGGGACTTTGTTTGAAGGACCTTACATACCAAGCACCTCTTCTGCTGTAGGTGGTGGTATGATTCTAAAGGTTGTGGCTGATTTCTTTGATGAAGACAAAAAAAGAATAGAGATTGATCAAAAAGCCATGACAACCATTCAAACTACTCTTCCAAACTCCATCTACAGAGGTTTCAAGAAATGCAAAACAACTAAGAAACTATGGTATGCATTAAACTAATGTATGAGTGTTCTATTGAAGCCAAGGAAAACAAGAAGGATATCCTGAAGCAGCAGTTTGAAAATTCACCTTTAAAACAGGTGAAACTATAACTCAACAATACTTCAGATATGTTGAGATTATGGATACTCTAATGGATGTTGGAATAACTCTTGAGAGCAGAGACATTGTAAGAAAGTTTATGTCCTCTCACCTAGGCAATGGACACATAATTGTGTTGTTATCAAGAGGACTGAGAACATTAAGACTCTTAATTTAACTGAGTTGTATGGTATTCTCAATGGATACTAGATGGAGATGAACATGCAAAGTTCATCTAGTAACTCCAGCAATCAAATGGGTTCAGCCCTTCATGTGACTGAAAGGAATAGCATAGAACCTCAACATCATCTTATATGATACCTTGACAACTCATAAAAGGGCCCATTCATCACCTTCCTGGAGACTCCAAGAGAAAGCTACACTCAAGGAAGTCCCTTTCAAGCGACAAGTTCTTCTCAGACTTTTGTTTCTGTTGATGAATCCACATTCAACTTTCTCTTCACCCTTGAAGACTTAGACTGTATCCATCCAGATGATCTGGAGTATATGGAGATAGTTCAGCAAATGGCTCTTCTCACTCACAGAGCCAAGAAGTTCTACAAGAGGATAGGGAGGAAGTTTCCTAGCAATACAGCCAGTGGAAAGTTTGGGCTGGATAAAAGCAAGGTAAAGTGTTACAACTGTAACAAGATAGGACACTTTGCTAAAGAATCCAAGGCACCAATTAAGAACAAATGGTGGCCAGACTCAAGCCAAACCAAACTACACTAAGAGAGATCCTTAGAATGGGAAGCCAAAGCAGCAAGCTGCAGTTGCTGTTGAAGAAGGAGGCTTTGACTGGAGCTTTCATGTGGAAGATGCATCTCCAAACCAAGCACTCATGGCTGACCACGCTGAAGCCAAGGTATTGGAACATCTTTGCACTCCTGAATGTATTGCTAAAGTTAATAGATACAAGTCCTACAACTTAGAGATGAGATCTGATCTTGAGTCCTTGAATATCTTAAAATCTGATTTCAAAAAGGCTAAAAAGGATATAAGTTAAAGATAGAGGACTTAGAGAAAATCATTACAGTTCGTAAACATGAGCACACAAATTATAGGACTTAGATCAAGGATCTCATAGCTAAGTTGACTGAATGCCAGGCTGAGTGTATGATTAGCAAAGCCAGGGCAGAAAAATGTGTTCTTGAAGAAGAGACCTTCAAGAACATCATATCCTCATCCTTGCATGCAAAAGTTTGTTATCAAAATAAGCAAGGACTGGGATCTTGTGAGATAGTTCCTCCACACACAATCTTGTCTGTAAGATCTCCTAGGATTTGAACTTGTGAAGATGAGCTTCCCCACATAGACCCCTTGACTGAAGAGGATTAAGAGAAGATAGTGAAGAATGGCTCTGAGAAGAGTGAAGAAGAGAATTTGAAGAAGGGATACCATCCCTCTAAGGAGAGTGAAGTTGTTAGGATGACCAAGTCCAATAGAAAGAACTTAATCAGAAAGATCAAGAGAAAGGCAAAGAAGGCTCAAGAGATCAAGGCCACCTTCAACTCTACACAAAAACAAGTCTTTATTTCTATAGGATTTGAAGTGGTTAAAGCTAAGGACACAAACTTGAACTCCAACAACAAGAGTTCTAGTTCATGTCCAGATCATCCCATCATCAAGAAGAAGGTTGATAAGTTGTACACCACTACTGTACAACAAGAACCATCAAGCTCCAAAGGTAGTTCTAACCCCACAAGAATTGCCACATCACTTGAGAAGATGAAGATGGAGAGTGAAGTGATCAAGTTTAGCCTTGTTCACAGAAGAATATTCCTAGAAGGAAGAAAATGGATTGTGTTATGTGTGGAATACCTCTCACCTTTCTAAGGATTGTGTTACAATCCAAAAAGTATTTACCACATCATAAAGAAAGAAACTTTTAAAAGTTTGGAGAAGAAGAAGCAAGCTTCGGAAGGAAAATACTTTCCCTTCCGAAGCTCCAAAATGAAGAAGAAGACAAGTGGAAACTTGCCTTCGGAAGAAACTTTGGTCTCGGAAGGAAGAAATACTTCCGAAGTACTAAAGCCTGCTGCAGTGCTAGCAAGATCTTCCGAAGGCCCCGTCATCAAAACTTCCAAAGTCAACAAAACTTCCGAAGTATTGAATGTCAAGTCTAAGCTTCTAAAGGTGGTATGGAAGTCAAAGAAAGACCAAGTGGTTGAGAGTTCTTCATTAACTTTAGCAAATGATCCTTCTAGCATGACTATAGGATCAATTACTATTGCATTGTCTTCAACTTCTTTTGATAAACCCAAGACCAATGAGGCTTGGGTTTCTAAATGTAACTAATCATTTTCTTTGTACAGGAACGGCTCAAGACAAACAAGAATGTCTGGATCATTGATAGTGGTTATTCTAGGCACATGACAGGCAATATGTCACTACTCCAAAATTTTGAAAGAATTGATGAAGGGCCAGTTGCTTTTGGAGGAGATGAAGGTGGTTACATTTCTGGAAGGAGCAAGGTTACAAATGGTAAGCTCAGCATTGAAAAGGTAAACTTTGTCAAGGAGCTTGGATAAAATCTTCTGAGTGTATCTCAATTTTGTGATCAGAGTCATAACATGCTTTTCACTAAGCATGAGTGCATTGTTCTCAGGCCTGGGGTGGTCATTACTCATGAGCATATCCTGCTGAGAGCCCCCAGGAAATAGTGATGAGTTTCATGCTTTACTATGTAAAGCAAATAGTGATGAGTCTTTCCTCTGGCATAAAAAAATTATGCCATGTAAACTTTAAAAATATGAACAAATTGATTAAGAATGATTTGGTAACTGGAATACCAAAGAAAGAGTTTACAAATGATGATCACTGTGTTGCATGTTTGAAAGTGAAGCAACACAAGGTATCTCACAAGCCAAAGGAAAGAAATTCCATCACTAATCCCTTACACTTATTACATATGGATCTCTTGGGCCCCACTAGTGTAATGAGTCTAGGGGGGACCTTTTACTGGTTAGTAATCACAAATGACTTTACAAGATTCACTTGGGTCTTCTTCCTTAGAACTAAGGATGAGACTCTTGAGATTCTGAATAATTTCATTTTAAGAATTGGGAATCAATGTGAGCACAAGGTCAAGACCATAAGATGTGATCAAGGAACTGGATTCAAGAACCAAAACCTTGATACATTTTGTGATAAAAAGGCATTAAAAATAATATAGTGCTCCCAGAACTCCTCAGCAAAATGGTGTTGCTGAGAGGAGAAACAGAGGCAGTCTGTAACATCATGTATTTTTGGGTTAATTAAAAGTTAAAGTTGTTATCCTTGTAAGGGCTATTGTTGTCATATATGGAAACTTATGGGTTGCTTATGTTCATTTATTTGTTGGAAAGCTAATAACTTATTTTAATCAAACATAATAATGGATAATAATAATCATACTAATAATAATAATAATGATAGTATTAATAATAGTAAAAGTATAACAATAATAATTATAACTAGGAATAATAATTATAATAATAACAATAATAATAATAATAATAATTTGTAAAATTATTAAACTTAAAAGGTTTTAAAGAAGTCTAGGGGGCTTTATGTCAATTTGGAAACTTAAAAATGGAAGTTTAAACATAAAATGATAACTACTCTAAACTCGAGGGGGCCAATGTGTAATTTTACTTTTCAATCCCAAACCCCCACCCTCCTCTCGTAAGTTCCGGCAGCCTCTCTAGCCACCTCCGGAGAGCTCCGGCGAGGCTTAAAACGTTCCAAAACGCCATTAATCAATCCCCAAATCCTACCAAACGCTTCATAAACACGACTCGAACAACATTATGAACTCGATCGAATGAATAACCGAAACATCTTAAACTTCATAGCCGTTCGAGCATTAACACTTCTTAATAGCCTAATTAAACTAACCTAAACGATACTCTACCAATCATTAATCGAGTACAAAACTCAATTTTATCTGAAACAAACCCAAATATCAAGTTTAATCACCCTCTCCTCACCGCGAATCTGCAACTAAACTAAAACTATCATCCGGACTTAAAAACCTGAAATTAATTGAGGGTTTTGATTCGTGGTTGTCTGTAGAAGCTTCGCACGAGATTAATTTAATTATCATCAACAAATACCCATCATTCGTTTATCTTTCGGTTGGGGTTTGTTCTTCAAAGTGCGTATCTTCAATTGATTATCAAACGGGTAATTGTTTACATATATATGTTCGTTTAAACATGGGGAACAAAAGCCCCATGGTTAACAGTGTCCATGGAAACGTTTACCGTATCAATTTGGGATCACGTTATAAGTGAACTTTAATCTTGTAAATATTATACGTTTAGGTACCTTATGAAGGTTAACGTTTGAACATCGACTATTATTGTTCTATTTATTCATAAATTATATATCTAATTGCCAGTGAGTATTTCTATGCCCTTTTGCATACTTTTACACTTTGGGGTGAAACATGTTACCTATAACCATTGTACTTGTAAAACGTTTTGATTCTTGCAAACACTTGGGCAATTTACTTATTTGTTATGGTTGGTTGAATTTTAGTAATTACCATATATTGACTATTATATATGCAATCATGAACTATTGTGTAACGCCCGGTTATTTCCCTTAAAGCCAAAGAAAGAAGAAAAAGAGAAAGAAAAGAATAAAGTCCAAAGTCGAGGGACCAAACTTGCCAAAACAGGAAACTTTTGGAAGGGTGGGTGTAGAAAGGGGCATGGTTGCCCATATCCTCTCCCATTCACATTTCAATTGGCCAAGAGGGAGGAAGAAGGGAGAAAGGGCAAAACTTTTGGTTTTGGAAGAATTGAGTGCAAAAGTCGAAGGTAAGTGGGCTTGTGAGAAGCTCTACCTGAAGAGGCTTTCAAGGCGAGTTCTAGGACCCCTATTTTACACGTTTTCAACTGATTGAGGATGGAACACATAGTAAAACCTGTTTTTGAAATGTGTGTGTTGAACCCGTGTGTATGTGTATGTGTATGATATGAGTAGGGTTTGATTTTGGGCTTGTTGTGCTTGAATGGTGTTGTGGTATACATTCCTAAGGTTTAGGATGGTTGATTTAGGCTTAGAACAGGTTGAGAGGGTTTTGAGACCGAAAAGTGCAGATTGGGTTCGGGATGAACTGTATTCTGCATTAGCTAGGGCTAGGCGACCGAATGGCATGCGACAGGAGGCCATACGACCGAAAGGAGTGCGACTAAGGTCCATACACATGTGAGTCGTGTGACTGAGGTTCATTTGCATGTGAGTCGTGCGACTGAGAGTCATACGCATGATGGTCATGCGATTGAAGGAAATGGGGATGAGGGTTATGCAACTAAAGGAAATACGGATGAAGGTCATGCGACTGAGGTCCATACGCCCGAATACCATGCGATTGAGCATGGAGTCATTCGACTGGATGTCCATACGCCTAAGTGTTCAATCGCCCATAGAGTCCATTCGCCTAAGTGTTCTCATACGCATGGAAGACCATGCGACTGAATAGGGTCCATATGCCGAAATGAACATAGTTTATTATCTGAATTTCGGGGAAAGTGCAGATGTAGGTTTTACCTTTGGGGTTATGGATGATGATGGGCATGATGGTATGTATGATGTATGTTATGTATGTATGATGGTGTCGTGTACGACGATGTTTGTATGTTTATGTTTATGTTCCTGTTATGTATGTTTATCTTTCCCGTGGCTGTACGTGTTTTAGTTGTGAATGAAATGATAAAGTATTATGTAACGTAAAGTGAAAGATAATGAAAGAGGAATATAATGATGGTGTGCATGCATTAATGAAAGAGAAAGTATGGAAAGGCTTGCAAGCAATATGTACAGAGGTGCATGACTCTAAAATGTCATAAGCTCAATTGCGTGTGGTTTAGCTAACCCTTAAGGATACACGCAGGGGTTCTAGTCTTTGTGACTGACCAACGGTGTGGTACATGGTGTATAGTGGTTACCCACCTCGATGCTGGTGCCAGGCTATGTGCAATGTGGAAGTAATTTTATGATCTTTGACCCAGTACTCGAGTTATGCATAATGTTGGGGGTGTATAATGCAGTTGGGATCTTTGTCGCTTACCCCAGAGCTGGTGCCAGACTATGTGCAGTGTGGAAGTCACATATGAACTTCGGCCCAATACTCCATTTGTTTGGGGCATAGCTGATGACACTGATCCAGACAATGATAAACTATGTGGTAAAGAAGAAAGAGTTAATGAAAGTATGTGACGAAAAATAAATGAAGATAATAATGATATTATCTATGTGTATGTATGATGTGTGATCACATGCAAAAACAAAGAATGGTTTTAATGAAAGTAAAGTATGTTTTATTAGAAAACTAGAACTCACTCAACAATGTTGACTTTTATGTGTTTCCAGTTGGCAGGTAAAGTTGCTGAGGATGGCACGGGGCGGCTACTTGGCTCTTTTGGATGGCATCCATATTTATAATGCTTTTGTGTTGAAATGTAATATGTATTTTGTAATTTGATAACAATGTATTATTTTGCAAAAGCATTTGTAATAAAAATATTGGTTTATAATGTTTCCGCTGCAACGTTTAATTCAAGTTAAAGTAATTATATGTTTTATGAGCAATGATTGGCCAGTTGTAAGTGTCCCGGAACGGAGCCTTACATATTGCTAGCTTGGCGACGTCATAAATCTATGGGCTTGACAAGCCTGTTTGGTTAAACCAAGTACGCTTAGCTAATTGTATAAACTTGTAAACGTGAAAACTTGTAAACTGTCAAGGTTTGATTGTGCATCTGTCTTACATCCCTAGTTACTTTGTTCACTAACTTATAACACGAATTGCCGTTTTTTATATACTTATGTATTGAAAACTATGAAAATCTCACCACATTATGTTGACCCTTTTATTTTTAACATGTTTCAGGAAACGCGCAAGTTTAATAGCCATCTTTGAAGCTTATTCACACCTAGGAATGGGCCTAGTTAATTAAATGGATGGACTTGAATTATTTCTTATTATGCATTGTTGATCTCTTAATTGAGACTTATGTTTGTAATGTTACATTTGAAACTTATGAATATTATATTTGGGTTTAATAATAGTGTTATGTGGCTGTGAACAATCTTATCCCTCACATCTCGACGTTTCTGCCATCAAGGTTGGGGTGTGACACAGTCAACACTACGTTGCAAGAACTATGTTTTTTGACTTTAAACTGCCCATCACCTTCTAGGCAGAGGCAGTCAACACTGCGTGCTATGTGCAAAAAAGAGTTTTAGTGGTTAAGACTCATGGTAAGACTCCTTATGAACTTTGGCACAATAGGAAACCTTTCATTTATTTAGATTTCCTTGCGCCATCTTGAATACTAAAGATCAAATTGCTAAGTTTGCTAAGAAATCAGATGATGGACACTTTATTGGATACTCTTCCAAGATAAGGCTTATAGAGTATACAATCTCAGAACTAGAATAGTTGAGGAGTCAGCCAATGTGACTTTCAATGAGCACACTCCCAGTGAGAAAGGTTCTGGTCCGGATTGACTATTTGATCTTGATTTAGTTACCAACTATTTAAACAAATCTTATGAGCATGTTTCAGGGTCTATAGATATTACCTATAGATGATCTTGATCCAAGATTTGAGCTAAGAAGACCTTAAAGCTACACATCTTTAGCTCCAGTGGTAACCAATCCTGAAAATGAAGCTTCTACCAACACATTAATGACAAATCCTACTGATACTTCTAGGGTACCTTCAAATTCCAGCTTAGAGGCACATAACTCAAAAGAAGGAGCTTCAAATGTTGGAGAGCATGGTGGTGGTGATAGTGATCAGGAATTTCTTGATGCTGATAATCACTCCATTGATGACAAATTCAATGATGTCACACACTTATTGGATCAAGTTAATCTTGATAAGTGTGCTGATGTGGAGGGTGAATCCTCATTACCATATCTGGATTTCTCTAATTTAGATCTGTTTAAGCAACTTGCTATGATCCCTTAGCTAAGGATCCACAAGTCTCACCCTTTCACAAACATCATTGGAGATGTTGATACATGGGTAAGAACAAGAGGACAAACCCATGATGTAAATGTTTGTCTTCACTCTTGTTTCTTGTCCTAGATAGAGCCAAAGAAAATTGATGATGCTCTAAAGTGGAAGTTGTGTTGAGGCTATGCAAGAGGAGCTGCTTCAACTCAAAAGACAAAAGGTTTGGAACCTATGTCCTTTTCCTCAAAGGAAGACTACTATATGGACCAAATGGGTGTTCAGGAATAAGAAGGATGATAGAGGACTTGTCTCAAGAAAAAAACTAGACTAGTTGTTCAAGGTTACACACAAGAAGAAGGAATTGACTACACTGATGTCTTTGCTCTGTAGCAAGACTGGAAGCTGTTAGGATGTTTTTGGCATTTGCTGTATCCATGAACTTCAAGGTCTATCAACTTGATGTCAAGTGTGCTTTTTTTATGGGGTGATAGATGAAGTGGTGTATGTCAGATAACCACCTATCCTAATTATGTCTGCAGGCTTGATAAATCTCTTTATGGGATGCACCAAGCACCAAGGAAGTGGTATGAGACTATCATAGTATCTCTATCAGCATGGCTACAAAAGGGGTACTATTGATGGAACTCTCTTCATCAAAGGAACATGAAATGACATAATGCTAGTTCAAGTATATGTGGATGACATTATTTTTGGGTCAACTAATTCAAAGCTCTGCAAAGACTTTGAAAAGCTGATGAAAGACAGGTTTGAAATGAGTGCCATGGGGGAACTCAATTTCTTTCTAGGAATTTAGGTGAAGCAAGTTGACAATGACATCTTCATAAGTCAGCCAAAGTAGGTTCAAGACATACTTAAAAGATTCAACATGACTGATTTTAAGGTTGCTAAATCACCCATAGGCAGAAACTACTCCCTTGTACTTGATCTTGAGGGGGATGCGTTGATGAGCATCTTTTCAAGACTATGATTGGGTCTCTTATGCACCTCATAGCTAGCAGGTCTGATATCATGTTTGCTACATGTATTTCCGTAAGATATCAATCCAACGCCTAGATGTCACACTTAATCACTGTCAAATTTTTTTTAAGATATCTCAAAGGTTTTCCATAACTTGGCCTTTGGTATCCAAAGAACTCTAATTTCAATCTAAATGCTTATATAGTGACTATGGTGGCTGCAACATGACTGCAAAATCTACATTAGGGGGATGCAATTTCTTGGTGAAAGGATAGTCTCTTGGCAATGTAAGAAACAATTTTATGTATATGCATCAACTATGAGGCTGAATACATTGCTGCTGCAAGCTGCTATGCTCAAGTGCTTTGGATTCAAAGTCAGATGTTGGATTATGGATTCAACTTCAAGGAGACTCCCATCCATATAGACAACAATAGTTCTATCTCAATCATAGAGAATCTTGTGCAGCACTCAAGGACAAAGCACATCAATATCAGGTATCATTTGATTAGAGATAATATTAAAAAGGGATTAATCAAACTAGTCAAAGTTAACACAAATGAAAAATATGTTGATCTGTTCACCAAAGCTTTTGATGAACAAAGATTCAAATATCTTGTATCAGCTATTGGGATGATTAACTTTAAATAGCTTTTCTTAAAACTTAATCTTATTATTTCTAAAACTTGTGTGTCCTAAGTTGTCTATTTTATCATCTTCAAAAGCCCTTGTTCTATTTGGAAGTAAAATCATTTTACAAGACATTCTTTAGATTTTGAAGTTTTTGTCTCTTTATCCTTCGAAAGATTTAAAATTACCTTCGGAAGAAACTTATGACTTAGCAAACAAATATCTACTTAAATAGTTTTACCTTCGGAAGAAATTTCTAAAATATCTTTCGATGCTTAAAATCAACTTAAGTACTTGTATATTTGATAAGAACAAATTTTCTTCCGAAAGAAATTTTCTTTCAGAAGTTTTTATTCTTCTTAGAACAAACACTCTGAGTTCTAAATCTCTTTCGAAGCAAAATTCTCAAAAATCTTTGAAATATCTTTTGAAGTCAATTTTCCTTCGAAAGCTTTTCTTCAAGAACTTTCGAAGCAAAATAAAATTCGGAAGATTTCTCGACTTCGAAGAAAACTACTCTTTGGGCAAAGGTAAACTACTTTTCAGAGGTGGGATCGACATCTAGATTTCAATGTTTATCCTCTTTCATTAACTTTGTCTTAAATCCTTTATATATATAAACCCAACGATTCCCCTCTTTTTCACTATCTTCTTCATCTCCTAAACTGCCTTTGTTCTTTACCTTCCTTCACCCTTAAGCTTCCTCCAATGGCCAATCTAAACCTTAGAAACAACCTTGATTTCTCCATGCAACTTCAAAGGCAACACAATTAGGTTGCTATATTGAACTCTATGAAAGATGATAGTTTCTCAAGGTTTGTCGTTTTCTGGCTTTATCAAACTACTTCACCTCCTTTACCATTGATCCTACTCTCTATGAGGACCACTTGCTCGAATTTTGGAAGACCTGCCAAGAGGTCATTATGGATGGGGAGAAGACACTGTCTGCCACAGTGCCGGGGAAGACAATCTTCATCACTCTAGCCATAATCAACAATCATCTTCAGCTAGATGATGAAGAAGGTGAGTTGTCCTTCCCAAAGGAAGTTGTCAATCATTCTTTTGAGCAGATGGGCTATTTGGGAGATTTCTCTGTAAAGACCTTCTGGAAAGGGAAGGTCTCATCCTAGTGGAAATACCTGCTTCATGTGGTTATCCATAGCTTGTCCAACAAGCATGGAGGGTGGGACCAGGTTCTTGAGAATCTCTCCTTCATAGTGCATGGAATGGTTTAATGGGTCAAGTTTAGGTACTCTCAGTTTGTTTATACCAATTTACTTGCTAACTTTGACTCCTTGGAGTATTACATGTTTCCTAGATATGTTCAATACATTCTCAACTGTGAACTAGGCTCATAGTTGAGGGAAACAAGTAATATTCTTAAATCAGGACAGATGAAGCCTGGCATCTTTAAAATCTTGAAGAAGCCAATTGTAGGCTTCTCAAGGGTAAAAACAACCATTGTTCCTAAAATATTAGAGCTCATTGCTCAAGGTGACAACCTAGCAACACAAGCTAGTGTTGAACCCACACCTCCTACCTCCCAACCACCAAAAAGACCTCAAATCACCCACACCTACAAAAGAAATCCAAACAAACCCCTGCTCAAGCTATTAAGTCTGTGCAGGCCCCCATACACTCACCCATATAGGAGGAAGTGGATACTAGAGCTCCCACTTCCCTTGAGGAGCAAACCACTCCCATCTTTTCAAGGATCAGTGTTGAGGTTCCTTATGCTCAGCTTGATAAGCTCACAAGCCCAACTGCCTTAAGCCTTTTCTTTGAGTCTCAACACTTGGGTGAACAACCTTCAGGGGATAGTTACCATCCCTAGCCTTTAGACTTAAACCATCCAATTCCCAACCTTGACTTCTATACTGATGAAGACTTAGGTTTCAGTGTGTACCATGAGTCTCTCTACTCCTCCCCTACTCAAAAAGAGATGAGTGCTCCTGAGTCACCTATGTCTAGCCTATATTAGTCACCCATTACTGAGGTGGATCCTTCTAAACCTGTTCAGGAAATCCATATGGAAGAGGCTCTCATTTCAGCAAGTGATTACATCATTCAGACCTCAACCATGGTAACTCAGCCCATTGACACTTCAATTGAGGTTGTTAATGAGCAGAGAAAAACCAGTTGCCAAGAACTCCATACTGGTGGTGAGAGAGAAGACGTTGGTCTAATTCTCTCATCCCCCATGATTCTTCTGATGAATATGAGGTGAATCTGAGGCTAAAGGTGCAAAAACTATAAAAAACATGCACCTAGCTAGTTTACAAGGTTAGTCATATTGACTCTCAGGTGACTACCCTGCATAATAGGGTCAATGATCAACAACTTGAGATATCTTATTGTTAGATAGAGGAACAATAGGTCTAGATCATTTTGTATAGACTTAGAACTTTAATTAAAGCTTGTAATGAATGACTTTAATTCATTATTTTGATGTATGCATTATGTATACCGATTAACTCTTATTTGTGTTGATTTATGTATGTTTGCAGGTAAAACATTATACTTGGTCAATTCGTGAAATTGACTAAGTGTAAGAAACATCTACGGATGAACATTTTTGTTCTTCCGTAAATATGTTTCTTACAAATCCGATCATCAGAATATCTTCTATGGATGAATAGATAGCTTCGGAAGAACAAATGCCTTCGGAAGAAGAGATAGCTTAGGAAGAACAAAGTACATTCAGAAGAAAAAGATTCATGTCCGAAGAACAAACATCTATGGAAGACTATGTACCTGCGGAGTCCAAACACTTGTATTTAAATAATACAATTATTACAAGTCACCAAGTCAATAAGATAGTTGTGCAAATCCCAAGAGATCCGATGTTTCCTTAACTGAAACATGCGTGTCTATAAATATGGATCCGAGGTTCACATCAAAGAAAGAGACGCACACAGAGACCATACGACACAAACACAAACACAAACACAAACACACAATTAACCAAATGGCAAACCTAAACATCATATCAACATAAACCCCATCAGCCGTCACATCAACACAATAATAGTATTTATTGTTTATAACATTCATTATTAATTCATCTGTAATCATTAATCAGTTTTAATGACATACGTTTGAATTAATTCTTGTCTTTGCATTAATTGTGTTCATATAACTGTGTTTGTCGTAATAATCAATCATTATATTTTACATCAAACATTTAAACACGGTTAATGTTGATTCCGCAAATATTAACTTGAGTTACTATAACACTGATAAATCCTGATTACGATCCTTAGATTCGTAGGTGGTATCAGAGCTAAGTGTTTATTGATTTAGATCGATTGATCTATTAGTGTTAATAATGTTTAATTATTTGCTTGTTTAACTAGATTTGTCATTTTGTGAAGTCGCTGGATCGGTTGACATCTGAGCATGTTCTTGACGGAAGGAAAAATAACCAAGAGACAAACAAGAGAACGAACAATAATAGAATGGTTTCATTGATAAAACCTAATGATTACAAGCTCATTAAACAGAAGAATCACGACTCTTGGAAAGGGGAGATCGAGCATGGTCTCCCCTCTCATTCGGCAGCACCTAGGCCCCGGGCACACTCTCAAAACTTACCTCTCTACACAATGAAACTAGTATTTATAGGCCTCAGCCCATATCAGATGCGACTAGGCCCATTCGTACAATTGGACCATACGTATGGTTCAATCTTACAAATGGCCCAATAGCATCTCTTAGTCGCACGACTGGTCCATTAGCATGACTCAGTTGTACGACTGAGTCTCATTCGCATATGCTCCTGCGAATGACTCAGTTTCATGTGTTTACAACATATCAGGTATATTACAATAAGCCTAGACTATTCGTCAAGCGATGGACACGCTATATATGATAATATATGCTCCAACAAATTCCCCCTTGGACGTTGCTTGCGAATAGTAGATAACACCTCTTACAATCTTCAGTCAATCTTTGCTCTGGTTTCCAATAGAATCAAATGAAAAACCATATTAGACAACGTTGCTAATCCGTCAGGTTGCTACAGTATCCCTGAAAATAAATTTAGGCACAATAGCTTTCGTTTATTTTGAAGAACACCATCATAGCAGCAAGATTCCCCATATGACTGATTTTTCCAGATAATGACATGAACAGTTTTCCATTACTCCAATCTTTACACAGGCTAACCTGATTAACATTAACACCTGCAGAAATTCCCCCTCAAAATCAACCTATCCAAATATATAAACATTGTGCTCTCCTGGCATCTTCATACGGTGTATTGGGAAAAAAGTAAAAGGTTCCAATCCACAGCTGATAATCTTAAACAAATCAGCATCCACTCAGATTCATCATCAGAAACCAGCTCACATCATTACTTTCTGATTGCGTTTTCAATTTCTCTACACATGGATTCCCCCTAAGAATCAGAATCCTCTCTGTGTGGATAAATATAACTTGATTGGCCCAAAAATAGTCAGATGCTCCTGGCTACCCCACAAAATCAACACCGACTGCTGACATCTTCGCTTCTCTCTTTTATGTTCTAACTACATTCATCTATTCTGGAAGTCCAACGAATAATGGGGTATCCATCGAACTTATTTGACAAAAGAACCTCAAGGTGAATGTGCTTTGCTCATCCTCAAATCTGTGCAAGAGACAGTTCCAGAATTTTTTTTGGTCTGGAACATCGTTCATTCGTATGACATGGAGGACAAATATCACATTTTTGTGAATGGGATGATAAGAATGATATATTCATGTGACTAGTCATAAGGCTGGTCTAGTAATATGACTGGACATAAGACTGGTCCCGTAGCATGACTGGGCATAAGACTGGTCCAGTAGCATGACTGAACATAAGACTGTTCTAGTAGCACGACTGGACAAAAGACTAGTCTAGTCGCATGGTCCAGTCGTACGTATGGCCCATTAGCATAGTCCAGTCATATGAATGGTCCATTAGCATGGTCCAGTCGTACGAATAATCCATTAGCATGGTCCTGTCGCATGAGCGGGTCTGCACACAAATTTTTAGATCTACAGCCGCCATGGCTGCCACAAACCCTAATCTGATGAATTTTACATGACTCAAACAAAATAGACATCATAAGATTTGCAAGGGTGATAAGAACGTGGTTCCGAGTTCGATTTTAATGAAGAAACAACACACGTAACAAGATCTGAGCAAAACACGAAGAACACGAAGTGGGTTTAACGTCAAAGAACACGAAATAGATCCAGAAATCAAGAGCTCGGGTTGCTAGAATGATTGTTAGATCATTCTAGCAGTAACCTGCTTTGATACCAATTGTGAAGTCACTGGATCGGTTGACATCCGAGCGTGTTCTTGAGGGAAGGAAAAATAACCAAGAGACAAACAAGAGAACGAACAATAATAGAATGGTTTCATTGATAAAACCTAACGATTACAAGCTCGTTAACAGAAGAATCATGACTCTTGGCAAGGGGAGATCGAGCATGATCTCCCCTCTCATCCGGCAGCACCTAGGCCCCGGGCACACTCTCAAAACCTTACCTCTCTACACAATGAAACTGGTATTTATAGTTCTCAGCCCATATCAGATGCGACTGGGCTTATTTGTGCGATTGGACCATACATATGGTTCAATCTTACGAATGGCCCAATAACATCTCTCAGTCGCACGACTGGTCCATTAGCATGGCTCAATCGTACGTCTGAGTCTCATTCGCATATGCTCCTGCGAATGACTCAGTTTTATGTGTTTACAACATATTAGGTGTATTACATTAAGCCTACACTATTCGTCAAGCAACGAATACGCTATATATGACAATATATGCTCCAACACATTTTTTGCTAATTAGATCTATTTTATTTAAAAGCAAATCGTCTTTGTGTGAACACTAAAAAAGTGAATTGTCTTTTAGCGAGTACTATTCCATTGCTCGATTAACTTAGATAAATATTCAAATCAATTGAATAGGAGATCTGGATTATTGATAGACATTTATCAAATGTTTAAGATTATTTGAATAAATATATTAACAAAATCCTTGATCTGATAACTTAATTATCATTAAAAGGATTTACTGATTCGTGATCTTAATTGCTTAATTTTCATTGATTAAGTTTTTGTCACTAATTAGTTCATTACTTATAGAAACTCTGAAATAGTTAAAATCTTAGATCTTAACTAATCATGAGTAACTTTGGTGGATCATCATAACAACCTCCAAAGTTGGAAACAAAAGCAGATTTTAAGTCCTGGAAAATCAAGTTCAGGAATCATGTTAATTATACAGACTCTGACTTATGGGTTTCAATCACTGAAGGCCCTTATATTCCACCCACTCTTGGGCCGGATTATAATGACAATAATCAACCCATTAGTATAAAGGATATGTCAGCTGATGATATTAAGAAGGTTAAAGTTGATATTAAAGCATAGAGCTTGCTTAGTATGGCTTTACCTGAAGAAATATTAATCAGATGTGAGAACTATAAAACAACAAATTCCTTGTGGAAGATTCTTCATACACTTTGTGAAGGAAGTGATGAAATTAGAAGCATTAGGAGAGACACCATTCATTCACAATATGAAACCTTTCATCATATTGAGGGTGAATCAATTCCTCTACAACTCCATAGGTTCATGCAACTTGTAACAGAGATGAATATCTTGGAGTTGAAATATACAAATGAGGAGTTAAATAAAAAGATGCTCCATACTTTGCCAGAAAGTTGGAAGCAAATAGTGTCCATGTTCAAGAACACCATTGATCTCAAAGCAACTAGTTTAGATACATTGGTAGCTAAAGTTGAGGCTCTTGGAATGGATGAAAAATCAAGAAACAAGAGTGTGAGAACACATGTCTCACGCTATCATTTTAAAGAAACAAAAAGTGCTGGAAGTGCCTTTATTTCCAACAATGATAGTGACAACTCTTGTACTTTGAGTGAAGATGTAGATGAAGTAAGTTTCTATACATCAAAACATTCAAAGAAATCTTCTCAAAGTAAGTCAGGGAAAGAAAAAGGAAGAAATGATGATAGAAGAGATACATCTACATCATGAGCAAAGTCTTCATCAACTAAGAATCAAACTGAGCCAATCACTGTTGTTCTGGACTCTAAAGAACAAAAAGCAACCTTTGTAGTTTTCAGTTCAAGTTTTCAAGCTTACCTAGGAAGCTCCTTAACATCTACCAACATTTGCCAGCAAGACTTAGAAGAACTACCTCCAGATGTAGTAAAGGTGATGGATCTAAAATGGCAAATGGCAATGATTTCTTATAGAGCCAAATAATATCTTAGGAGAAATAAAAACTTGGTTACAACAAGCAAATCATCAAAGATTGGTTTGGATAAGTCAAAGGTACGATATTTCAAGTGCAATCTCTATGGACATTTCTCTAGAGAATGCAATCAACAATCAAATCCTGACTTGCCACAATAACAGCAACATCAGTCTCACCAACCATCATTATCTCAAAGATCTTTCAGACAACCACAACTGACCAACTCATCCCCGCCAGCCACAAATACATCAGCAGGAACTAGTAACTCTAAAGAAACTGGGCTGATCATTCTTCAAGATGGAACCTATGACTGGAGAATGTATGAGAAGGATGACTTGGAAGAAAATAAGATATAATGGCTCACATGGAAAACAAAGTTCCACCCATGTCTAGAGAGAAATAATGGTATTGCAAGACAATTCAGTGAACCAAGAACTCCATAGCAAAATGGAGTTGCTGAAAGAAGAAACAAAACACTTATTGAAACAGCAAGAACAATGCTAGGTAATTCACAATTACGAATCACATTTTATGCTGAAGCAATGAATGCAATATGCAATGTTCAAAATAGGACATTGATTGTCAAAGAATATAATAAAACACCTTATGAGCTTGTATTCAAAAGAAAACCTTACATAGGATATCTTAGAGCTTTTAGGTGTTATGTATATGTTTTAAACACAATAGAACAACCAGGATATTTTTTAGAAAAGGCCTATGATGTTTTCTTTGTTGGATATTTTTCACATCTAAATCTTAGTAGGATCTACATTCTATAACATAACATTGTGGAAGAAACTCCTAATATGTCATTTGATGAATCCTTGTTTACTAAATCTGTAAAAGGATCATCTTGGTTGTTTGATATAGATGCTCTAACAGACTTATTTAACTCTGGTTATTTGAATAATGCAGGATCTAATGATACATGTTATCCATTTGTTCTTCCAAATATGAATTAAGTATCATTGTCTGGTGATCCCCCAAGATTAAACACCTCAACTCACATGGAACAAGGAACAACAACTAATAACAATGATGCTACTCAAGTGCAACAAAATGGATCCATATCCGCAGATGGAAATACTTCATCAGCAGGTGCTGACACTACATCCGCAGATGTGCATTCAACATCAAGGGATATGAATAATGCTTTGGATGATGCTCCATCCTGTCAAGCAGATATAACAACCATTGGAGATGATGCAGCGAATCCTCATATAGCATGTGTAGATGTTGCTATAACTCCTACGGAAGCTCAACCTACATCTGGAGAAACTCCTACGAAAGATATTGAAAATGCAGCTAATGTTCAAACTCAGGAAGATCCTCCATACCTAATGATGAACATGAGGAACACTTTGATTACTTCCTAAATTCATCAACTGGATTGGATCCATCTACATCAATGGATATGACTAACTTGGAATAATCTATTCCAGTTGAATCAATTCCAGTTGAATCAATTCCAACAACAAGAATTCATAAAACTCATTCGATAAACAACATCATTGGTGATGTTAATAAGAGAACCACAAGAAGTCAAGGGGAAGCTTCTAACATATGTCTTTTCACTTGCTTTCTTTCATAAGTGGTTCCTCCAAATATCACAACTACACCAAAAGATAATAGCTGGATTGAAGCTATGCAAGAAGAACTTCAACAATTCAAAAAGCAGAAGGTCTGGAGTCTAGTTGATTTACCTAAAGGTCATCATCCAATTAGAAGAAGGTGTACCTTCAAAAATAAACTGGATGACAGGGGTATAAGTGTGAGAAACAAAGCAAGACTGATTGCACAAGGCTACACTCAAGAATAAGGAATAGATTATGATGAAGTTTTTGCACAATTTGCAAGAATTGAAGCCAAAAGAGTCTTTCTAGCCTATGCATCATATAAGAAGTTTACAGTCTATCAAATGGATGTAAAATGTATATTTTTATATGGAAAAGTTGATGAAGAAGTCTATGTAGCTCAACCTCAAGGTTTTGAAGATCCTGATTACCCTCATAGGGTGTACAAGCTTGACAAAGCTTTATATGGACTACATCAAGCACCAAGAAAGTGGTATAAAACATTATCATCTTTCTGTTGAAACATGACTACAAAAGAGGAACTATTAATCAGACTCTCTTTCTCAAGCAAAAACATCAAGATCTCTTAGTTGTTCAAATATATGTAGATGACATTATATTTGGATCAACAAATAAAAAATTTTGTGTGAAATTTGAAAAGTTGATGAAATCTGAATTTTAGATGAGTTCAATGGGAGAATTAACCTTTTTCCTGGGTCTACAAGTTTATCAGCAAACAGATGGCATCTTCATCAATCTAGATAAATATATCCTTCAAATATTGAAGAAATATAATCTTAGTGATGCATCCTCATGCAAAACACTTTCCTTAACAATTGACAAGATTGTACCTGATCCTACAGGAAAATCTATTGATCAAAGATTGTATAGATCAATGATAGGATCTTCTATGTAGTTAACTGCCAGTAGACCTGACATAATGTTTGCTGTGTGTGTTTGTGCTAGGTATCAATCAAATCCAAAAAGTCTCATCTGAATGCTGTGAAGAGGATTTTCAGATATTTGAAAGGAAAGCCTACTCTTGGACTTTCGTATCCAAAGGATGGTGACTTTACCCTCTACTCATATTCAGATAGCGACTATGGAGGATGCAATAACAACAGAAAATCACAATTGATGGATGTCAATTCTTAGGATCAAGACTTGTTTCACGGCAGTGCAAGAAGCAAACCAATGTGTTTGTATCAACAGCTGAGGCTGAGTATATAACTGCTTCAGCTGGTTGCTCTCAAGTGCTTTGGTTGCAAAACTAATTACTTGATTATGGTTACAACTTCCTTTATACTCCAATTTACATTGACAACTCAGCTGCTATGTTTATAACTGCTAATCTAGTGCAACATAGTAAAACAAAACACATTGAAATAAGATATCATTTTGTGAGAGATTGTTCAGAAAAATGTTTGATCAAGTTAGTCAAAGTGGATACAACAAATCAGCTTGCTGATTTATTCACTAAAGCCTTTGATTTAGTTAGATTTAATTTTCTAATTGAGTCTCTGGTTATGATTAACTTAGATTTACCATTATAAACAAGAAAAGCATGTGTTTGTCATTGTAAAAAAATTTATCCTTCGGAAGAAACTTCTGAAACACCTTCCGAAGCTTAGAATAACATTTCAATTTTCTTTCTAGCTGTGTCTTTTAATTCTGCATGACATATGTATGGGAAATGATAGTACACTATGCCTTTGCTTCTTCCTGAATTATCAAGAATCATTAAAATCTGATCAAGTTTCTTGATGTGTGAGTAGGTTCATCTTGAGTGGAAACTACACTAAGAGCATGCCAAACATAATACAAAGTGACTGTTTGTGGGAAACTTCATTTTGAGGATACAACAAGTAAGTCTTATTCTGTTGTGACTAAATCACTCATCTAAGCACACTATGTACAAACACTTTATAATGTCTATCTTTGCGAATCATATTCCCTTTGTTGTGTGTAAACAAAGACCTGGGTCTATGAAAAGATCATGATCCTCATCAACCCTCTGTTTTGTGTAAACAAAGACCTGGATTTATGGCACCTCTATTTTACGGAAGTAAAGACCTGGTGACCTGTTGATGATCAAATCTAAGCTCTCAAAAGAATCCTTAGTGATCAACTGTATATTGAATTTAGAGCTTCAACATAAATGCATTAATGAGTTGTCCAATGCATCTTAAGATAGAACTTATAACCTAAAGTACATAGTTTCTAAGTGTGAAAAAGTGATGATTTGATTCACAAAGGGAGGACAAACTTAAAGTAAATGAATGTAAAGCCCATAACAGTTACCTTCTAATAAACATGAAAACATGATAAACAACATGCCTAGTTGACATAGTACTCTTGTATGGATTTAAGTGGACAAACATACTTGCAATCGGAACTAAAATCGGATATCAGTTTATCAAACAAATCAATCAGGAAGATGCTTAGTGTAGTATGATCTCATTATATGTATAAATGCTTGTACATAGCATTATAACAACATGTTTTTAGCATGGTTGGACAGACATGTGTCTTTCATGATATTCTTCTTATAAATTTATGATAAATGCTTTTGTTCATCGTTGATCAAAAAATTTAGGGGGAGTAGAATCATGAAAAACAATATAACAAAAAAATGTCAAATGAATTGTCAATATAAAGGAATCGGAACTTGAGCACTAACTTGGCCTTTGGATACATGAAGTTTTTAAAATATAAACCTCTTGTGCATAATTGTCATGAATACAAATTCAACAAGGTCTACTAGCAATAAATGGTTTTATCAGTTAATTAGAACCATACAACATATTTATTCTCTACAATGCTTATTAAGCATCAACAAAAGCAATAGTGCTTTTTAAGCATCAGCAGAAGCTATAGTGCGGAATAAACATCAGCAGAAGCTATAGTGCGGAATAAACATCAGCAGAAGCTACAGTGCTTTTTAAGCAAAAGTAGAAGCTATAATGCAAAACTTAAGGGGGAGTAAAATATGACTATCCATAGATTGGTAACCTATGAATGAGTTAATATTTTACAAGTATAATTCATTTCCAGAGATTGGTAACCTATAGAGAATCAAGTTATACTTCAATTCAAATATTCAGTTTTAAGTTAGGCATCTGCAGATATCCTACGGATGCACTATGCACTGAAATCTACGGAACAAATAAATTCCATGAAAGAATAATAAGATAAGAATAATAAGAAAGTGGGACTCATTTCATTAAATAAATGAAATAAATGTGTCCGAGGAGTATAAATGATGTTTTGACTTGGAATTCATTATTCACTTTTACAAAACCTTTTTGACCTAGAAATTCGTTAGTCAAAAACTCATCCCTCCCTCATCTGATTTAAAAATTACTCAAATCTTAAACATCAAACAACGTTTAAAATCTGATTTCAAGTCTTAATCTCAAGGTAAATCATATCATAAACATCAGTAATGATCTGATTGATTCATCATTTTCGTTTAAACTCTTCATATTCTTAAAACATGATGACTTAGCTCTAATATACTCGTCTTCATTCTTATGAACAGATGGCTAATCGATTTGCGATGGAGCACAATGTGTGTGCATTTCTCAATGCTGATGACCATGTATCGGAAGGTTATCGGGACATCATCAAATATCTGCGATGATCCAAACTCTTTGATGCTTTAACTACAGAGCCTGTGATTCATCAAGATCATATCATCGATTTTGGAATTCCGCACGAATAGAAGAGGATAGAGAATCAAAAGTTATCATGGCAGAAGTAAAGAATGAAGGACTGAGAATTGATGAACAGACCATCAGGAGGGTTCTAGAGTTGGGAGAGCAAGAAGCTGGTCACCCTGATGTGTTTGAAAATGAATACATAGAGAAAGTATTCAACCTAATAGGATATGATAGTGACTTTGAAAAGGGGGAGATGAAGAAAGGAAGACTATGCAAGCCATACAGATTTCTATGTCACACTTACCTAAAGTGCATCTCTAACAAGAAATCTGGGCTTGACAGATTTCAAGGCACATTCTTCTGGGATTATTGGTATTTTTGAGGGAATAATATACAACTACTCAAAATACATTTTCAGTTGTATATGTGATAACATAAGAGTGCAAAAAGCTGATAAGATGTTCATGTTTCCAAGGTTTCTGCAACTAATCATCAATGCTGATCGGCCTGGTATTGCTATTGATGGTGATGTGTTTGTTCAAGCACACCTAGGTAGATCTATTCTGAATAAGATAAGTGGAATGTATGAACGAGAAGACATGCCTATGTTTACACATGTAGTTGACCCCAATGCCAACATTCCCCAAGAACTGCTATGGGAAGAAGCTCAAGAGATTTCATCCACTAACTCTGTGCAAGCCTCATCTTCACCTCCTCAATCACCCATTCACCAACACCCTCAAACACCCCAATCACAATCACCAGCCAGCCAAAACACTCAGCCAGTCTCTCCAATCCACCCTCTATCACCAAATCAACCTCAAACACCCTAATCACAATCACCAGCCAACCAAAACACTCAACCAATCTCTCCAATTCACCCTCTTTCACCAAATCATTCTCAAACTACAGAAAAGCAATCCACTAAGAGCTTTTACACTGGGAGATAGTCTTAGCTTCACAAGCAAGTACAATTCAATTGTCACCAACCAAGACTGAATCCCTTGTCCATTCATACAATACTGAACATGTCTCTCCAGTCACTGACCACCAGCAACAACAACAACCACATCAAGAACACGTAGAGCAAACTGTTGAGTCTGTTCAAGCTCAGCTAGTGTAGCACCTAAAGATGTGAATAATGATGAGATTGCTGGTCAACATCAGGATGAAGAAGAAGAAGCCAACTTTGTTGATGTGATTGCTTATAATGAAACTGATCTCAGTGATGATGATATCCCAATCAGCAAGAGCTATTTGGTTATAGAATAAAACAACCTTGTTGTCAAGTCGAACATTAGAAGAAAAAGAATTCAAGAGTTGAAGGGGATGTTGAAAGAAAAGGATAATCAGCTGCTAAAGCAAGAATCTAGGCTGAAAAGATTAAGAGAAAACATACAATGCAACAATGAAGTGATTGATTCTCTTCTTCAACAAGACTTTGAGCTCAAAGAATCAGTGAAGTTTGAGTAGGATGAAAATAAGAAGTTGATGATGAAAATTTATCATGTAACCAACTCTCTCACTACTCAATCTGTTTTGTTGAAAAGGAAAGAAGAAGAGATTGAGGAGCTAAAAATGAAAATCTATGCCCTGGAATCAAATGCTGCTCCTACAACAAATCAAACAAAAGAATTGTTGATCCATATGTACCTAGTTTACGGTCTCAATGTAATATGTCTATCATGTCCTAAATGTAATAAAACGAATGAGTTGAATGAAACATATTATGTGGTTGTTAATCTTAATATCTAATGTTTCAGTGCATGTTTTAATGTTTATTATTTATTTATTAACGCATATTGAGCCAACTATATAGGTTTGTGGTTGTTTGAATAGATCCTAGTCAAGTAATGATTGAGAAACATATTCAAACTTAGTCGTATGAAGTCTTCATGCGAATGGACCATGATAATGGACCATACGCATGAACACTTCATGCTAATGAACCAGTCGCACGACTGAGACATACGGATGACTCATTCGCATGATTGAACCTTCAGTCATGTGATTGACTTAATGCATGCTTTAGTCGCACGACTGAACCATACTAATGGTCCAGTGGTACGATGACTAACCCTAACCTATAAATACCACTTAAATCGTGGAAAAACGTAACACTTTGATGAATTTGACTCCTACTCATACCCTAGCAGTCCAGAACGTCCAAGAAAGCCAGCCCAAGTTCATAGATCGTTCTTGATTGATTCCTATTCGTTCTTAACGTTTACTTTAATCTTATATCGATCAAGTTAACGTTCTCACTGATTGGATCGCCAATCAAATAGGATTCCACACTATTGAGTTGGTATACACGTGAATTAGTTAGTACTCCGTCTGGTACACGGTCCCTAACAAGTGGTATCAGAGCTTTGGCTCTTGATTTATGTGTGATTCAATCGTTTTGATATAAAAATTGTGTTTTTCACTCAAAAATGCAATCTTTTTGTGTCAAACTGTGTTTTAGACATCTCCAGGTCACAAAGTTAACGTTTTTCCAGCATACGGCAATTAGGGTTCTTGAGAAATTCGTGTTTTTGCGTCAAAATACCTAAAATTTCGAATTCTCAAGATTCAGCAGCTTCAGTCGCACGATTGACTCAATCGCACGACTGAATCCATACGCATCTCTCATACGCATGATTGGACTCAGTCATTCATCCTTACGTACGACTGAATTGCCTAGTCACATTGTTCATTCGCACCTGTTTATTCGCACGAGTGAGCCATACGCATTGGTCCATTCGCATGTCTGAGCCATATGCATTCGTCAATCGCACGAATTGTCCAATCGCACACCTTCATTTGCACAAGTAACACAGTTTTGTTCTAAAGACCAAAGTCAAAAGAAATGGAGGATCAATATTCAGCGTTCACCGCAGGAAGGGACTCTAGGATTCAAAATTTTTTGCTTCTAGAAAATGAAGTAGGAAATCACTACAAGCCCCCTAAGCTAATAACGTTAGATGATTACCCATAATGGAAGCAAAGATTTGAGATTTACTTAAATGGAGTAGATCCCAATCTATGGGAGTCGATAGAGACAGGATATAGCATGCATGTAGGTGCAGATGGAGTCAAACTTACATCAAGCGGTATGACTGACGGCCAAATGGTAAAGTACAATGCAGGGAAGAAAGTATATGCATTGCTAACTCAGTCAATTCCTAAGGACATCTTCCATCAATTTTTTTAAAACAAGCAAGCTAAGAAGCTGTGGGATGCATTGGAAAAGAGGTATGAGGGAAATGCATCGTTAAAAGCTCTAAAGGCTAAAGCGTTGAAGAAGGAGTTTGACAACTTCTCGTCAATGGGAAAGGAGAGCTTGGACGATGTCATTGATCGGTTCTACCATTTGATGAGTGAGCTGTACACTCATGGAGTCACCACATCTATGGAAGACAAAGTTTCAAACTTTGCAGATGGGTTGCCAGAGAAGTGGGTTTCCTTTGTCTCCAACCTCAAACAGAATGATTTGCTGGCAAAGTTAGATATCAACGACTTCATTCTAAAGCTGAGAGAGAAAGAGTTGAGGATGAAGTACAGGGCCCAAAAGTCGTCATATGATCAGAATCCGACACTGTACAACCCAACTCCACAAGACAAAATGTCTGGAGCGCCATTTCAAACGGCATTTGTGTCAAGTTCAGCCGGTCCATCTCAAGCTACTACTTAGGATCTGACATGTTAGGGTCGTCTTGTACTCAATACATAGCACCTGAAGCCAATGCTACAAAATGAAGACTGAGCATCTCGGGAATGTTACAGTGGAGGTAGCAAAGGAGCACATGGATCTCTTAGCAGCGGTCGTTCACTCCTATAATGGACTAGTTGCTGGAAAGATTGGGAACTGCCATCTGGAAGATGAGGATTACGAGCAGGTAGACGAGACAGAGCTGAAGAGAATGGACATCATGTGGGCCTTAGCAAGTGCTGTTCGGAGAGATAAGAAGTTTGTCAAGAAGACCGGACAGAATCTGATTGCCACTAAGGACATAACTTTTGGTTTTGACAAGACCAAAGTTACCTGCTTCAACTGTGGGGAAAAGGGGCACTTCAAATGTGAGTGTGTGAAGCCCAAGAACACAGGAAATGGAAATCCATTTTCATCCTTCAATCATCAGGATAAACCCATAAGCAGTCCTACTTCGTCACGCAAGGATCCTAAAGCCTTGACTACCCACGATGACGAAGGACAAGATTAGAGCTTTCAGTTTGTGTCTCCGGGAGAATCCAACATTGCTAGTGTTGAGGATCTAGGTGACGACTCAGCAAGCGAAGGTGATATTGCAGTGGAACTCGCGATGTCAAATGTTGAAGAAGCTACAACTATATTTGATCACCTCCCTGAAGAAGGGACAAGTTCAACAAGTCCAGAATCACCAGAACCAGAAAAGTCAGACACTACTTTGATGGCTGATTCAACCGCACCCTCTCAGGTAAGTACCACTACTCAACTTTTCAACAATCATGCTTGTTCTGATTGTAATAAATATAGGGAAAGCATTGATGTGAAATTTGCTAGGTTATTAGACCATAATGATAACTTAGTAAAGGACTTGCAACTGTGCACTAAAGCAAATAGTCTTAAAACAAAATGAGCACAACTACAAAGAAAAGATAGAACTCTTGAATAAATAACTTAGGGAAACTGAAGTTGTAGCTTTTAACCAAGCTAATGACATTAAGTTCTATCAAAACTCCCTAGAGGACACTAAGAAACAAAAAGTAGTTTTGGAAGTAGAAGTAAATTAATTAAAACAAAAACTGCATAGTTGGACAAGTTCTTCTCATATTATCCAACACTTAGTGAGAGAGCACAACAATGAGGAGGGTTTGGGATATAAAGTGGTACCACCATCACATGAGACCTTGATGAATGCAAAAAGTAAACCAATAAATAATAACCCAATAAAGGATCATGTGGCATCCACTCCTCTTGTAAGTGATCCAGATTCCACATGTAAACCAAATGAATCTGTCACTAAACAAAAGAATACCACTTCAAAATAAAAAGGTAAAATGCCTTGTGTTAATTTGGATGAACAATTTGAAAAGGTTATGACAGGATCAGCGATCACAAGTTTGATGTATTAGGATACAAAGCAGCGGAATACAAACTAGAATTAGACAAATTGTAGCAAGCAATCGATACTTGTAAGCATTAAGAGCGCATACGGTTATAGAGGGAGAGAATATATATTTCTGATTTCAAGGAATGTTTATAGAGGTAGAATATTTCTAATCAAATCATTCATTCATTCATTCATTCATTATCGTTACAAAAGTTGTCACTCCTTATATAGAGTGCAACAATCACTGCTGTTATCCGGAAAGTGACAACTGGCAGATCTAATACAAAAAATAACTTTCTTAACAAACTACTGAAATGTTCACAACTACTGAGAACATATCAGCGTGTTAAGTACAAAATATAAAACTACTGAAACTACAACGACTGAAGAACAAGCTCTTAGTCGTTTTACAAAACTACTGAAATATAAAAAATATAAAACTACTGATATCACAACTACTGAAGAAGTACTCTTCAGCAGTTGTGACAAACTACTGAGGCTTCAGTACTTGATCTTCAGACTTTGACCTTCAGGTTGTCATCAGCTGATGACTTCAGTAGATATCATCAGCTGATGTCTTCAGTCTTTGTCTTCAGACTTTGTACATCAGTTGTTGATCTTCAGCACTTGTAAACTCTTCAGCTGTTGTACTTCAGTACTTTGGTCTTTCAGCTTCAGCACTTGTGTTCTTCAGCTGTTGTACTTTAGCACTTTAGTTCTTCAGCTGTTGAGGTCTTCAGCACTTGATCTTCAGCTGTTGAAGTCTTCAGCACTTGTCAAACTACTGATGAGGCTTTCAGCAGTTGTTGTGATACCATGTGGGACTTAGAGGTTTTCTGATCTTGGCTCATTGGTTCTTTTGGTCCAACAAACTCCCCCTGAACCAATGCAGCCAAAACCTCTAACTTATTAATTCTCCCACTTATTGATGGCAAAATGTTGGTCTTTTTCCTTCTTGATCAGTAGAGAAGATGACCCATGTAAGCTCCGGCCTGGGAAGAACCTCAAATATTTGTTTGGCAGAGTATGAATGGGAACTCTGTTTTAGGGAACAGGACACAGAGCTGTTATCCCATTCATGAGATTCACTTCCCCATAATGAGTCTGTACGACTCTCTTGTGTAGGCCTCAAGGAAGGTGATTTGTTCCTCCATGGTAGCTCTTCAGGACCTCCTTCAAACAATGATTCAGGCCCATAATACTCAGACAGGTATTTGGCCTGTTTCCCATTCTTTAGCTCCACAGTTGTTATTATTCTGTAAGCAAACTCATCGGGTGATTACCCTCTAGGAACAACTGGAGCTCATTTTTCCTGACTTCCTCAAGCCTCTTGTAAACTAACCCCTTTTTCACTATTTTGTTTTCCAGCATCTTCTGAGGGGTTAGATTAGCTTGTTGGCCTTCTTGAAGTCTTCTAGGATTTCCCAGGGTGAAACTACAAAGACCAGAGAGATCACTTCATCTACGATCTTTTTCACCTGGCCAATGTATCTCCGAGGTATATTGTTCTTATGAATTCTGTGAGAGACCCTGGGATCAGGCCAAATCCTCACTCTTTCCTTTTGATATTGAAAGGTATGCCTGAGAGTGTAAAGTCTCAGGGCTTGCTCCTTCATATTGATGATAGAAGATGTGGCTGCATAAGCTTTGTCAACTCTCTTCAGCAATTCCTCATCATGCTGTTTATGAAGCTCTTCTTCTTCTAGCTTCACTTTAACCATTTGTCTCTGGACTTCAGGAGTAATTACTGAGGAGTGACTTGTGGCCTTAGGCAACTGAATCACAGCTGAGAGCGGCAGCCTGTCTTCATCATCTTCTTCATCTTCTTCTAGCCTCAATATCCTTCTCTTCTTCTTCAAGGGTATATCATCGGCTATGGGTTTTGAGGGTAAGGGAGTTGGTTTGGTGGGTTGTGTTTTGGGTGGTTTTGGTGTGGAAATGTTGACAGCTGTGCTGCTAGCATCCTTGAGGTGAGTGTGGCTTTTGATTGCTTGGCTAGCTCAGTCCTGCTCCCAGCACCCGCTTCATTCAAAGCTTCAATAACAAGCCCCTTAGTGTATGCTTCAGACGAACAGATCTTGGTGGTGATTGCCAAGATACTGTCCCTGGACCAAGCTTTGATTTCAATCATTGATCTTCCAAGATATTTTGCAATAAATCTTATCATGATTTCAAGCCTTTCTCTTTCTAACACTTCATAACTTGCCCATCTATTCTGGATTTCTTCAATCTCTAGTCGTCGAATCTCAGAGTCAAGTTTATTGGTGTCATGGCCTTGCCTAAACAGCTGATCAATGATGTTGTCCATTGATCTGCTGTTTCGGCATCAGCCTCTTTTATCAGTAGCTCCAAGGCTTTATCTTCAGCAATGTGCTCATCAGCACCTTTCTTCGCTTGTAGGTGAGCATTGGTTGCTGTTCTTTCTCCTCCTTTTGGGCTTGCTTCGCTTCCTTCTTTTCCTCGGATCTTTTCCTCTTCTTTTCTTTCACTGCAGTACTCTCCCCCTTTTTGGTTGCATTGGAGGAAGGGGTTTGTACCGCAGAAAGAGTCTTTTGGACAGCAGCATCAACCAAGGGCTGTAAAGTTGAGGAAAGCCTCTCATCAATGGCTTTGATCACTATATCAGTGATTATGGGTGTGATGAGAGGGAGGGAATTTTGGAGTACAGCACCTATTTGCTCAGGAGGGTTCTGTTCCTGAGAAGTAGGGCCTGAAGCAGAGGCAGGTGGTTGATTTTGGAGTGGCTCGGTGTTTGGGAAACCTTCAAGTGAAGATGCCATCTGTGGTGGATAGAGGCAGATGGTCTTTCTCCTTGTGAGAGTTGGTCAAGTAGGTTTTGCAGCCTACTGACTTTCTCTTCAAGGATGTGTGTTCTGGGCAAGAACATCATAGAAAAAGCCCAGGTCATCATCAGCCGAAGCTGAATCATCTGACCTCCTGCTTAGAGCAGGATTTACATGCACTGGGTGTAGACCAGTTGGTGCATGTGCCCTTGTGCTTGGTACTAGGGACTTCCAGCCTCAGGACAATGTCCATCATCAGCTGTTGCCTCTAGTGAGGTCTTAGCAATGTTACTAGCCTCACTCTGGTCATGTGGAGTCAGAGGAGGTGGCAGCCTCACTAGATATTCTAAGCTCCTTGTCTACACCAGGAGATAGAAGTGGGAAACCCCTGTGCTGTGGGTTCTCAAGTGCACTGTGTTCCTCCCCCTCAATTGTAGAGGTATTCCCAGTAGTAAGTGGTTTCTAGGGAGGGGGTGAGGAGTGCAATTGAGTCAGCACTTGTGCAACTATTAAAGTTGGGTTGTGAAGGGCGGTTGTTTGGGGTGAGGGGATAGAAGCAGTGTGCACCTGGGGAGGTTGGTGCTCTTCAATGGCAATCTCCTCAAGTGAGGAAGATCCCAGATGTGTAGGTGCCCCTGGGTGGTTGCTGCAGGCTCCTGTTGAGAGGAAGCCTGAGCGGCTGTGGCTGGAGGAGTCATTGTATCCACTAGGGGGTTTGTACTAGTGGATATATCCTGCGTTTGTGTTGCAGGGGCATCCTCAGGGGACTCAATTCCCTGAGTAGCCGTTTGGGGTTTCTTTTTGGTGGGTTTGGTGGGGACTTTGGATTTGGAGGTGGTGGCTGTGGGTTCCAGCTGCGTGGGTTCCAGCTGCGTGGGTTTTCGCAGCTTGGCAACCATTTTGAGTGTCCGGTCAGAGTTGTGCCGGGAGTATACTTCCGGCAGAACAGCCGTAGCAGGGACTCCCAAGCCAACAAGTCCCTCAGCATTAAGCTGGTCTGTAATAATGGCCATTATGAACCGTGGATATAGTATCCAACGATTGGCACTTAGTTTTTGAGCCATATCCTTGAGCTCTAAAAATATTATTTCAGAAAAATTAAGTGGTTGTTGCTCAAGGATAGAATACATTACCTGCTGCCATTTTGTCGACATTTGATCCCAAGACGACGTCTTAGGGGCCAAACATACATTCACCATGTGAAAAATCAGGCGCTCAGCGTCATTAAAGTGTTTCTTCATGATGGTGGAGGCACTGAGATCGCCTTGATATCCATGTTGAGCAAAGGATAGATCTATGGTGCCCTTCGGATATCCAGCAGGAGAAGTAGCATCATTCAGTTGAAGAATTTGGCGGATTATTGCAGGAGTGATGACTACTTCTTTGGTGTTGACGACCGACCGGAGGGATGGTGTGTTGTTCTCCCCAGTGGTAACAGTAACGTTCATCCAAAATTGGTGCAAGGATTCGGCATGTAAGATGGGATTCAGAAGAAATGCTGTGTTGTATTGGGACTGAACCATAAGATCGATAGCAGTATCGAACTTAGTCCAGATGGGCGATTTAGTGAGGTAGGCAACGCAGTTGTGTCGCGGTTTAATTTGCATAGACGCCATTGAGAAGAGGAAGTTTTGGAGAGGAACGTTAGGTGTTTGAAGAAGATGAAGCAATGAGAGCTAAGGTTAGGGATATATATAGGGTACGGGTAAGGAAACGACTGAAGGATGTGGTGTTAGTCATCAGTAGTTTTAAACGACCGTTGACATGGTATTACCCTTTCAGACGTTGAAACAGCTGAAGTCGTGGTGTTAGGCATCAGTAGTTTAGAAAACTACTGAAGACCGTGGTTTTGACTTCAGATGATTGAAACAACTGAGGACTTGGTGTTTGTCATCAGTAGTTATGAAACTACTGAAGACAGTGGTTTTGTCATCAGCTGTTGTAAACAACAGAAGACTTGGTATTAGTCATCAGTAGTTATAAAACTACTGAAGACGTGGTTTTGCTTCAGTTGTTTAAAATGAAACAGCAGTTGTACAAACGACTGAAGAGAAAGTTCTCTTCAGCTGTTTTCGTCAATTCTTAGCTTTTCAGCTGTTTCAAACTATCCTCAACACATTCATCAGTCTTTTTGGCTGATTTCAGTTGTTTCATAGGACATCAGTACTTATCTGTTTTTACTGATTGCAGTAGTTGTAACTGCATCAGTATTGTAACTACATCAGTAGTTTAGAACAGATGAAGTACTTCAGTACTTGTGAGACATTTAGCCTTCAGTAGTTATAAAACTACTGAGGTTAAAAGAGCTCATCAGTACTTATATGTGACATAGGTACTCATGATCATCAGTATGAATTACTAAGATCATGAGTAGTTGTCACTATTCTAGTTGCAGCATACCAAGCCTTAACACCAGGTTTTAGAAAGTTGAACTATCCAAAGGCTTAGTAAAAATGTCTGCAAGCTCATCAGCACTAGGCACAAACTTAGGATCAATCAGACCTTTTTAAAAATAGTCCCTTATAAAATGATGTCTGATCTCTATATGTTTGGTCCTAGTGCTGGACTGGATTTTTGACAATACAAAGAGCTGAAGCACTATCCATTAACAATGGAGTCTTAGTCTCTGTAATGCCATAATCCAAAAGTTGGTTTTGAAGCCAGAGTACCTGAGATGTACAACTTGCAGCAGCAATGTACTCTGCTTCAGCAGTGGATGTAGCAACTGAGGTCTGTTTCTTGCTCTGCCAAGAAATCAAGCAGTTGCCTAGGAATTGACATCCACCAGAAGTTGATTTCCTGGTCAACTTACACCCTGCATAGTCACTGTCAGAAAAAGCAACTAATTTACCAGAATGTCCGGTAGAATACCATAAACCTAGAGATGGAGTGCCTTGCAGATATCTAAAGATCCTCTTGACTGCAATCAGATGAGACTCTTTAGGTGCAGCCTGAAATCTAGCACAAACACATATAGCAAACATAATATCTGGTCTAGAAGCTGTTAAATACATCAAGGACCCAATCATACATCTGTAAAGTGTTTCATCAACCACTTTACCTTTCTGATCTGTGTCCAGTTGTGTGGTGCTGCTCATGGGAGTAGAACAAGGCTTACAGTTTTGTAAATCAAACTTTTGCAAAAGATCTTTTGTATATTTGGACTGATGAATAAAAATTCCATCAGCCTTTTGTTTGATTTGCAACCCCAGAAAGAACTGTAATTCTCCCATGGCACTCATTTCAAACTTCTGTTGCATCAACTTTGTAAAGGCATCACACAACTTTGGATCAGAGGATGCAAAAATGATATCATCTACATAAATTTGAACAAGTAGATTATGCTGCCCAGCTTTTTAATAATGAATAAAGTCTTATCTATGGAGCCTCTAGTGAAATTGTTTTCCAGAAGAAAGTTTGATAATGTCTCATACCAGGCTCTGGGAGCTTGTTTTAACCCATAAAGAGCTTTATCAAGCTTATACACCCAATTAGGATGTTTATTGTCCTCAAATCCTGGAGGTTGACATACATAAACCTCTTCTTTAATTTTTCCATACAAAAATGCACTTTTGACATCCATTTGAAAAACTTTAAGGTTTTGATAAGCAGCATAAGCTAAAAACAATCGAATTGCTTCCAGTCTGGCTACAGGGGCAAAGGTTTCATCATAATCAATACCTTCTTCTTGTGCAAACCCTTGAACAACCAGTCTGGCCTTGTTCTTAACAATAAGCCCATTTCCATCAGTTTTGTTCCTAAACACCCATTTAGTGCCTATTGCACACTTACCTGGAGGTAGAGGAACCAGTTCCCACACTTGCTGTTTCTTGAACTGAAGAAGCTCAAGCTGCATGGCATCAACCCATCCATTGTCCTTTAAAGCAATGTGATAATTCTTTGGCTCTTGCTGACTGATGAAGAGAGCATAGAAGCAGAAATTTGACAATTGACTTCTTGTTGATACTCCAGCAGTGATATCACCAATGATTTGAGACATAGGGTGATTCTTCAGATCTTGATACACAATGAGATCTGTGCAAGTGTTTGTAGCCGTTCAGCAGCAACAGATGGTGATGGTGAATCATTTCCTTGAAACCAATCAGTGGATGGTAATTCAAAGGAAGTTGAATTCGAAGAAATCTCATCAGCATTTGTTGTGGATGGTGCTACTGGAGCTACAGGAACATCAGGTCTAGCTGAGTCAGGCAGCTGATCACTAAACCTGAAGAGGTGAGTACCGCAATCATCATCATCATCAGCAGTACCACCAGGTGGTGAACTGTTGACAGGAGCAACAGCAGGAGTTTGATAAGGACATATTGCAGTATGTCCAAATCAAATAACTCCACAGGACTTTGTGGAATCTTGTCCTTTGGAGATTCATTAAACTTAACATGTAGAGTTTCTTCAACCTCTTTGTTCTGCAGTTGAAGACTCTGTATGCCTTGCAAGTAGATGAATAACCAACAAAGTACCCTGCATCCACCTTAGGATCAAATTTATGGAGTTGATCCTTTGTGTTGAGAATGAAACAGGGACACCCAAATGCTTTGAAAAATGAAATCAGAGGAGCCAAATGATGGAGAACTTCATATGGAGTCTTCATCAACCTCTGATTTACTAAAACTCTATTTTGCACATAACAAGCTGTGTTGACAGCTTCAGCCCAAAAGGTCAGTGGCAAACCTGAGTAAGCCAGCATGGACCTTGCAGCTTCAATGAGGGTCCTGTTCTTTCTCTCCACTACTCCATTTTGTTCTGGAGTTCTTGGAATGCTGAACTGCCTTTTGATTCCCTTTGAAAGATAGAAATCATCAAGTGTATTATTTCTGAACTCAGTTCCATGTCACTCCTAATACCTTGATTGGAAGGGAATACTGCTTCTCAATATACAGCACAAAGTGAATATCTTCTGAGCACCCTCATCCTTTGAATGTAGAAAGAAAGTCCATACAATCTGGAGTAATCATCCACAATTACCAGACAGTATCTCTTCTTTGCCATGCTCATTACTCTCACAGGACCAAATAGATCCATATGCAGTAATTGCAAGCAGGCATTGGACTTAGGCACTTCAATGGGAGGGAATGAGACTTTGTGCTGTTTTCCTTTTAACACAGCAGTGCAGGTTTCATCACAGTGGAACTCCTTTATTGGTAAGCCTCTGACTAAACTGTTGTGGGAAAGCTGATTCATGTTTTTGAGATTAACATGACCAAGCCTCCTGTGCCACAGTTTAGATTCTTGAGAAGAGGCTTTGGAAAATAGGCAAGGATTGCCTTTGAGATCTCTTTCTTAGAGAGATCTAAGGCATACACTCTTCCTGTCCTGTTGGCTTTCAGGAGAGTGTGATCATCTAACACCTTGTCAATCAAGTGCAAAACTTTGGATGACAGAATCCTACAGTTTTGACTGGTGAAAAGGGCAACATGGCCTTTATCACACATTTGACTGACACTCAAGAGATTGTACTTGAGATTTTCCACATGATTGACATCATCAAATTTGATTTCTCCATTGGAGACAAAGCCCTTACCGATGATGTAACCCCTAGCATCATTGCCAAAAGAGACAAATCCCTTCTTTCCTTGAGAGTAGTCATGAAGAAGAGAGATGTTCCCAGTCATGTGCATAGATCCCCCACTGTCTACATACCAGATGCTACTTTGGCATGTTGAAGAACCCTGCAATAATAAACAATCAGTTAGTTTTAGAGACCCAAAACTTTTTGGTTTTGGGCCTGGTCTCATCAATAGATGGTAAACTAACAGGTTTATTTGAAACAACAGCCTGAGAGGAAGAAGATGGTGTAGAAGAGGAGTCCTTTGGCTTGGACCTCCTTTTCTGTGGTTTCAACATAGGAGCATCTAGTTGGTTAACTCTACCTAACAGATGTTGTACCATCATCACCAGCTGTGTCTGATTTTGTGATAAAGCTTTCAGCTCATCAGACACATTGCTAGTGGAGTTTGATAAGTTCCTATGTTGCACCTTTTTCTTTTGAGCACCCTCAGCTGTCACCTGTTTAACCCCTTCCTTTTTGGATTTCTTTAAGGACTTAAGGGTTACAGGATTTGATGTTGCTGATACAAATGTGGTCTCAAACTCAGTCTTCATTTTTACCATTTTCTCATTAATTTCTTCTTTTTGTTTGAGTTTGGAACCTCTTTTGTACCAACAATCATCTGTAAGATGATTGAACAAACCACATACTTCACATGGTTTCTTCTTCATCTTAGGTTGATCATCAACTAAAGAGGGTGAAGCAACAGAAGACTTGTTCTTCAATGCTTTGGAAGCATTGGTTGCTTTCTTGACTACCTCTTTAGTAGTCTTCAAACTCTTTCTACTGCCAGTTTTCTTCTCTTCAGTACTGACAGCAGTTGAAGTTTGAACTTCAGGTGTTAAATCCTGCCCTCTAGTCCTTTCAGGACCTTCAGGATTAACTCCTGAGTTGATCAACTCATTAATCATGTGAATGTCAGCATTTGAACCATCAACATCAGCTGATAGGTTCAAAGAGGGCTTGATGCTGACTGCTACTTCTGATTGTGCTGTATCAGAAGGTAGATCACATGATGTGATGGATTGGTTATCACTCTCACCATCAGATTCTACCTCTGCTCTTGGGGTAAAATCGGCAGGTGGAGCAATGTGATTGTAACCAATTCCAAACTTCACATTTGAAGCAGATTGCTTACTAAGAAGCATTTCAAAACCTTTGCATGATTGTACCCATCTATCACACTCGACCTGGGTAACTGCAAGGGTTTCTTTGAGATCTTTGTACTTCTCTAGAAGTACTTCTTCTCTAGCCTTATCATCAATTATTTGGCAATTCAGTTTATAATCTCATCATTTTTATCTTTGAGCACAAACTCAAACTCAGCTTTGTTTTTGGAAATTATTTGTTCTAGCTCAATGTTCTTATTAATTAGAGCTACATTTGCTTCTCTAATGGAAGCAAATGCTGCTATGCATGGTTCAGAACATAATTTGGCTTTTGCCTCAGAGGATACCTGTGATACCTGTGGTGTAGAGGCATTAGAAAATGAAGTATCAGCAGACTCCAAAGCCATAAGAGCTAGATTCCCAAAAGGACTGTCACCACCATGTTGACCAGCACCTGAGAACAGTTGGTCATGACCAGACAAGTCAACTGGTAAACTGCTCCAGTCAACAACTCCTGGGGTGAAGAAGCTGTGTTGTTGAGGTTGAGATGTTGATGAGATTGGGAAGGCTGAGGTTCTGGTAGTGCATGAGGTTGTGGTGTCATAGGAACTTGAACTTGATTTGACTGTGGCATGTAATAACAAGGGTACGGATATGGCATTTGACCCTGAGGAACAAAATATGCCGGAGATTGTTGTTGAGGATGATGACTAGAGGTGACAGGATGTTGCCCTCTGTGTTGTTGACTATTGCCAGGAAAAGTCACAAAGGGTGCAGTGGAGTTAGATCCAGTTGATCTACACTCTCTTGCAAAGTGTCCAAGCCTTGGCATTTGTGACACCTCAACTTGCTCTTGTCAAAACCAACTTTGGTTTTGCCAGAGAGTCCTGGGAATTTTCTTCCAGTTCTTTTATAGAACTTCTGAGATCTGATATTTATCAAGGCCATTTGGCTCAAAATATCCATCTCTTCTAAGTCATCATCAGCAATCCCCTTGAGATCATCCATAATGAAACATAGATTGTCATTATTACACCCAGTAAACTGACCATCAACATTCACAAATGCAGAATCAGAGGTGCTCGAAGAGAAATTTATATGCTCATCATACTGGCATTCAGATGAAGCATATTCTGACTCATGACCCACAAGGCAGTGTTGCCTTGTACAAAGTCTTCAGTGAGCTTTCCAGATGAAGACAGCTTTCTCTTCTGTTCTATCTCTCTCTCTCAAAAGTGAGCAGTTTCCCATGGAGTTGGGTGAGAGATAGTTTGTCCAAACTTGCACTGGAGCGTAGGATAATAGTATATGTGTCCCATCTCTCAGGCAGTGATCTGAGAAATCTGTTATTCATCTGAATATTGGTGTATTCAAGTTTGACCATTTTTAGTTCAGAGATCAAACAAGAGAACCGCTCATATTGTTGAGTCAGAGTCTCACCTTTTATATGAGAGAATGTCTCATATTGTTGGGCAAGAATTTCTCTATTATTTGCCAAGACCTCATCTGTTCCTCCAAATTGTTCTTTCAAGGCAATCCAGAGGTCGTGGGCAGTTTCATGATGCATTAGCCCAGAATAGATTTCATTGGGCAGTGCCATGGCCAGAATTCCATGGGCTTTTGCATCAATTTCAAGCAACTTCTTATCCTCATCTGAGTATTGCTCCCTCCTCTTCGGAACCATTTGATTGGTTTCCGGGTTATTCACCATAGGCTTGTGTGGACCATGTACCACTGATGTCCAACACCCTGCGCTGTTAACAGACATGTGATGGAGCATACGTCTTTGCCATATGTTATACTCATTCCTAACCAGCATTGGTGGCTTGGTTGAGGAACCAGTATTGTGAGGATCATTGGAAGGAGTAGTCATTTTCAGTTCAAAAACAATTTAGTTCAAGCTTTTAAAAGTTTTAGACAGACCACAACAAACTCAATGAGAACCAAGAAAAGATCTCAGGATGAATGAGCAGAAATACAGAAAATTCAATCTCTATAACCGTTTCTTGCAAAAACAAAAGCTAATTCAATCAAACTTAGATCTTGAATAGCAGTTTCAATGATCAATATTAGATCGATCAATGATTAACCTGCTCTGATACCATTTGACAGGATCAACGATCACAAGTTTGATGTATTAGGATACAAAGCAGTGGAATACAAACTAGAATTAGACAAATTGTAGCAAGCAATCGATACTTGTAAGCATTAAGAGCGCATACGGTTATAGGGAGAGAATATATATTTCTGATTTCAAGGAATGTTTATAGAGGTAGAATATTTCTAATCAAATCATTCATTCATTCCATTCATTCATTATCGTTACAATAAGTTGTCACTCCTTATATAGAGTGCAACAATCACCGCTGTTATCACGGAAAGTGACAACTGGCAGATCTAATACAAAAATAACTAATTCTTAACAAACTACTGAAATGTTCACAACTACTGAGAACATATCAGCGTGTTAAGTACAAAATATAAAACTACTGAAACTACAACGACTGAAGAACAAGCTCTTTAGTCGTTTTACAAAACTACTGAAACATAAAAAATATAAAACTACTGATATCACAACTACTGAAGAAGTACTCTTCAGCAGTTGTGACAAACTACTGAGGCTTCAGTACTTGATCTTCAGACTTTGACCTTCAGGTGTTTCATCAGCTGATGACTTCAGTAGATATCATCAGCTGATGTCTTCAGTCTTTGTCTTCAGACTTTGTACATCAGTTGTTGATCTCCAGCACTTGTAAACTCTTCAGCTGTTGTACTTCAGTACTTTGGTCTTTCAGCTTCAGCACTTGTGTTCTTCAGCTGTTGTACTTCAGCACTTTAGTTCTTCAGCTGTTGAGGTCTTCAACACTTGATCTTCAGCTGTTGAAGTCTTCAACACTTGTCAAACTACTGATGAGGCTTTCAGCAGTTGTTGTGATACCATGTGGGACTTAGAGGTTTTATGATCTTGGCTCATTGGTTTCTTTGGTCCAACAGGTTAAAATAAAGTCTGGTTCAACAAAGTCTATTTCTGAACCCAGAAATATCAAACAAATTAACCAATCACGTGCTTATTGTCTAAGTCCAAATAAACAAAAGGGAAAAGATGTTAAAAATGTTCAAACAATTAATTTTGTTAAACAAGATAAAACATCTAAACAAGAAGTGTCAAAACCCAAATAGAATAAAGTCACACATGTGTCACACACTTCTCCACAGAAATAGTTAAATTTTCAAGTTGAAAGCAGATCATGCTACAACTGTGGAAAGTATGGGCACATCGCGTCTTATCCTTATTATCAGACACCAAAGAAAAAGATTGAACTTTATGACATTAAATCAAGCTCTTTCAAAAGAAGCTCCATGACTCCACCAAAAAGAGTCGGTGAACCTAAAGTTCAACCTATCAGCCAGTCAACTGTTTATCACAAACATGCCTTACACAAAGCTAGCTTATGGAAAGAAAAGTCTATGTCTGGTAATGAGAACAAGAAGACAAATGATCTTCCCTCACCCTATAATGGACAATGGGTAGATTTTATGATGTGTGATGCCTCTGGGACACCCAACCCGGTTAAGGCTTGGGTCCTTTATCTTAACTAATGTTTTCAATTGAATGTGCAGGGTGTTCGCTATAGTGCTAAAACAAACACTTGGATTGTAGATAGCGGAGCATCAAGGCACATAACTAGAAACCGGGCACTACTATCAAACATCAAACAAATCAAAGGAGGTCATGTTTCTTTTGCTGGAAACAAAGGAGGGTACATCATAGCTCAAGGGGAAGTGGGGAACCAGAAAGTGAAGTTTGACAAAGTAAACTATGTTCAACAACTTCAAAATAATTTGCTTTCTATGTCCCAAATATGTGACAAGGGATTTAAAGTAGTTTTTGACAATAAGAAGTGCTCTGTCCTGAAAAAGGATTATGTGATTCCGGAGGACCAAGTCCTAATGTCAGCCTCAAGATATAATGACCTTTACGTCTTGGATCTATCAAAGGCCTCCACAACAGATCATCAAGTTCAATTATTATTGTCAAAAGCTACTGAGAAGGATTCTATCTCCTGGTATAGGAGAATGGGACACATCAATCCAAGGAAGATGAATCACTTGATCCAGAATGATCTAGTGAGAAGAGTCAATGTCAAGAACTTCCAACTCCCGATTTTTGTGTCGCTTGGGAGAAAGGTAAACATACTAAGAAGTCTCATAAGGCAAAGAAAGTTAATTCTATAGAACTGCCTCTTGAACTTCTTCACATGGATCTGTTTGGTCCAGTCAGTACAAGAAACATCACAGGCGACTTGTACTGCTATGTACTTACAGATGACTACTCAAGATTCTCTTGGGTGATGTTTCTGAAATCATAATTAGAAACATTTGAGTCATTCAAAGAACTGGTAACTACACTGGAGTCACTCTACAAGCTGAAGGTAAGACAAGTCCGCACAGACAACGGAACAGAGTTCAAGAACCAATGGATGGAGGCATTCTGCAAAGAAAAAGGAATTGTACATTAGTCCACATCTGCCTACACTCCACAGATGAACGGGGTTGCTGAAAGGAAGAACAAAAGCTTGATAGAGACTGCAAGGACGATGCTAGTAGACTTGAAACTGCCTATCCAATTTTGGAATGAGGCAGTTGCAAATGCGTGCTACACGTTAAATTGAGTTCTGGTAGTCAAACGCCATGGCAAGACGTGTTACGAGTTACTTCAATGACATAAACCAAATCTAGAGTATCTCGAACCATTTGGCGCACTATGCACCCTACTGAAGAAAACTCAAGAAGGCAAGTTTAGCGAGAAGGCTAAAGAGGGAATCTTTCTAGGATACAACATACCAAATAAGAGAGTTTCCAACAACTCAACGGGTCAAGTAGAAGTGTGATGTAACGTCGATGTTTAGAGATACACCACTCCTCCTGCTGGAATGGACCCCCATTCTTTTTCGACTATGATGGATTCTTCAAGTCCTTCAATATTCCTCTCTCCACTTCTGATGATGAGTTAGCATCCAAAATGATGTATGATGTCTTAAACACACCATCATAGGACTCTACATCATCTGGTTCACTAGGTGAATCACCCAACCATTCAGGGGGAGCACTCGAGGTAAGTGACTCTTCCTCTGACAACGAAGCCGTGGAGAATGATCAGGAAACTCAGGAGCAACAGGTTCCTACTACTGCAAGTCCACAAGCATCTAACGTTGATGCCTCTGAGTCTTCGAAACCTCACACTCCTACTGCCTCAGATACGGAACCAAATGTTCATAATCTTGATTCTGACGTAGATGTTCCCCTCACTCCTGGATCACGCCTAAATGTCTATCATCCCCTGGACAATGTCATTGGGGATGTCAGATCAGGAGTTCAGACAAGAAATTAGCTGTATTCAGTTGATTATGCCTCGGTAATGGAAAAAGGGTATCTTCACGATGGTGCCTATCATTGTTTTGTGTCTCAGTTTGAGCCAAAATACGTCAGTGAAGCCCTAAATGATGAGGCATGGGTGAGTGCCATGCAAGAAGAACTTCTTCAGTTCAAGAAGTTAGATGTATGGACACTGGTAGATAGACCTAAAGGTGCTAAGGTCATTGGCACCAAATGGGTCTTGAAATGTAAGAAAGATGACCAAGGTGTCATCATCAGGAATAAGGCTCGACTTGTAGTTCAAGGATTTCGACAAGTCGGGGGAATAGATTACAATGAAGTATTTGCACCAGTGGCGAGGATGGAAGCAATCCGTATCTTCCTAGCCTATGCCTCTTACATGAAGATTAAAGTCTATCAACTGGATGTAAAGAGTGCATTTCTTCATGGCGAAATCCGGGAAACAGTGTATGTCAGTCAACCCGAAGGATTTGAGGATCCATATTATCGGGATAGAGTTTACAAACTGGATAAGGCTCTCTACGGGATTCACCAAGCCCCGAGAGCATGGTATGAAAAACTCTCAACTCACCTTGTGAAACACGGATTTTGCAGAGGTGTCATTAACTGTATATTGTTCATCGAAGAAAAGGATGGTGATCTGCTGCTTGTTCAGATTTATGTTGATGACATAATCTTCGGTTCCAAGAACGAAGACTTATGTAAAGAATTTGAAGCAATAATGAAGGCAAAATTTGAAATGAGTGCCATGGGAGAGATGAAGTTCTTTCTCGGGTTACAGGTGGATCAAACATCAAAGGGGATATTTCTACATTAGACAAAGTATGTAGGGGGATTCTTAATCGGTTTGACATGGAGAATGCTTCCGCAACTGGGACTCTACTTGCTACCAACCATGATGTAGCACCGACGAAAATGGTGATCTGGTTGATGCACCATGTACCGAGGAATGATTGGATCCCTCATGTACCTCACTGCCTCAAGACCTGATATCTTGTATACGACATGTCTTTGTTCAAGATATCAGGCGAAACCAAAAGTTAAACATCTTATAGGAGTCAAGAGGTTATTCCGTTATCTGAAGGGTACACCAACACTTGGGTCGTGGTATCCTCATGACGATGATTTCGAGCTTACCGCGTACAGTGACTCGGATTATGGAGGCTGGAAGATGAACTACAAATCCACCTCAACAGGATGTCAATTCTTTAGGAGAAGATTAGTCACATGGCAGTGTAAGAAGCATACATCAGTTGCGTTGTCAACTTGTGAAGCTGAATATGTTGTTACGGCAAGCTGCTGCTCTCAAATCATCTGGATTCAACAGCAGATGTGGGACTACGGTTTGAAATTTTCTAACACCCATATATTGTTGATAATCCTGCTGCAATAGCCATTACCAAAAATCCTGTCCAACATCCTAAGACCAAACACATCAGCATTAAATATCACTTTATACGTGATTGTTTTGAAAAGAATCTAATCGATGTAGTTAAAATAAATTCGGATTTTCAACGCGCTGACCTCTGTACAAAAGCCTTTGATAAACCATGTTTTCTATATCTGTTAGAGGTCAACGGTGTTAAAAGGAAAAGTGATGTAATTCCAGAAGATGACCATGTTTAGTCTGATGCGTTGAGTCATTTTTATTTTTTTTTTAATTTTATTTCAGTTAATTAATTTTATTGGTTTTATTTCTTCGCCTATTAAAATCATAAAAACTCAAATCATTTACGGTTTTAGAATTTTAGGGGGAGAATAGGTTAAGTTAAGTTAGTATTAAAAAACACGAGGGAGGAGGACATGCAAGCTAAAAGAAATGAGATTGTATCTGAGATATCGATTCAACGACTATGGAAAATGATAGTACACAGGAACAAAGAATTTGGGACTTTAAAAGATTTAATTTGATTTAGATGCGGAATTCAAAGTATAAGTCTGAGAAGTCTAAGCAAAAGTAAAAGGAAAAATGATAGTAAAACTTGTTGCTACTAAGGTAACACGGCGAAAGTAGACCTAGAGGTTGCTAGACCATTAGATGATGTGTCGGTAGATTCAACACAATAGATAAGTAGACCTCTTTGGTGATCTCAAGATCAAACTAAGTTGTTTAACAAGCTGGAGGTTATCATCTTATCCCTGGTTAACACAATCAACAGAGTCCAATAAAAGGTGACGAGCAAAATAAATGCCACAAATGTGTGCGGATGACCAAAATATGAGCAAAGCACATGATGAAAAATGCAAAAAGCATTCAAACTAATAACCTATGTTGTTGGTGTGATCTGTATGAAAAGAATAAAATTGCTCAAACAAGAAAATAGGTTGTGTGCCTCTCTGCTTTGCGGTGGCACTGACCTGAGGATAAGCATAACCTATATATTCTAGAATTCATTATTGTTTGCCGCCTCTCTGTTGTGTGGTGGCACTGACCTGAGGCTTGGCTTATCTTTGAAAGCTCTAAGAATAGTTTCTTCTTGTTGAAAATACCCGTAGACCGCTCAAAAATCTCCTGAGGAATGTTGATTACCATATAAGCGTGGGATCCACAAATGCTTGTTGAAATAATTAAACCTTAAACCATCACCAATCTGTGTCAAATGTCAAAAGTTTGTGTATGGATTTAAGTGGACATGTATACTGACAATCATCATGGCTGTAATTCTTGAAAGTCCAAATCAATGTGGGCATCTTATAGTACTAGTATGATTTCCTAAACTTGCTAATGACTCTCGACGAAAACAAGAATTTATCATCAAATGATTTTGGTAACATGTCCGGAATGATTCGATTACCTGTATGATTCCATAATGAATCGTTCCACTTATGGTCAAAATAACATGAAGTTGTCTATTCAAGAAATAAATCTGTTAGATTTCTATCTTAGGATTTTCACCTCACACAAAATCACAAAAACATTTTTAGTTTTGTCTTTTAATGTTAGCTTTTTTATTTTGTTTTAACTTTTAGCCAATTTAGTGTTATATGTCGGACTAAGTTGTGGAATTCAATCTGGGATTTAATCATTTAAAAGGGTCACTTCTGAGGTGACCAAATGTGTTTTCATTTGTTAAATGGGTCACATTTGAGGTGACAAAATGTGTTTAAAAGGATCACGACTGAGGTGATCAAATGTTTCAAAGTTAAAGTGATCATGTCTGAGATGATCGAATGATCAAAATGTTTGATCAAAAGTTAAAAGGGGTTAAATGTCTATTGGTCATAAGTCAAATCATGAGTATGATCCATTCGCCACGACTGGACCATGAGTATGGACCAGTCGTACGATTAGACCATACTTATGCACTATACAACTGAATGGAGCATGAGTATGAACCATTCACACGAATGGCTTACAAGATTGAGCCATTCGCCTGAATGGATTGTTCAAATGAGTTAGTCGCCCAACTGAAACCTAGTCAGCCGACTAAATGTGATCGACTGAACCAATTGCACGACTGAGATCCAATCGCCTGAATGAAACAAGCGAATGGATCCAGTCGCCCGATTGAAACCAGATTTAGTATAAATAGGCCATAGTCGATTGCATATACTCATCACTCTCATTCACCCTAAAATCGCCCAGAGTGCTGTTACTCTGCCAAATTTTCCTCAGACCTTGCTTGACTTCAAATTTCTGTTTTATGATGAGTGCCGGTGTTTATACAGGTACAATGCGGTACAATCTACCCAAATCGTAGTCGATTTGTGCCCTAGATTATTGAATTCGGCCCTAACAAAGAACCGAGACTTAGTTGGATTAATAAACAAATAAAACTAAGTAAAATGTTGAAATCAAGGTTATTACGTGCTAAGTAAGGTTATTGCGAGTCTAATGAGCCAAACCACGATGTCTAATGTTAAGAATTGCTCATAATTTAAGTTTCAATCGAACAGACAGTCTGTCATGCAACTAGACACCCGGATGAACTACAATCGCACCATTGAGCTGGGCAAATGACTCAGTCGACCGAATGAACAAGGCGTATGAGCTCAGTAGGCTGACTGAACCAGTCGCAGGCTCAGTCACCCGATTGAACTCAGTCGCATGATAAGTCACCCACTATATTCAGTTGCATGTTAGGTCAAACGACTGAACCCAGTCATCTGGTTTAATCGCACGATTGAACCAGACTGACCTCAAATAGTTTAGAGTGATCGAATATATATGTGTCTTATATTACAGATCTATGGCAGATCGGTGGACCATCAACACCAAGCACAATATATGTTCTCATTTGGACGCCACCACTCGGAACGCTGTTGAGTTTGCTGGCATCATTGCTTTTCTAAAGAGATCACGGATACACCGACGCATATCTACACCATGCACTCCCTACAAGTCTATACAGCAGGCCTTCTGGGAGGGTGCATCAGTTGACAGATCTAGTGAGCCCTATTGCATCAGGAGTACCATCTTTGGGCAAGACATAGAGGTGATAGCTGCAGATCTTAGACGCGTACTGGACCCGAGTGATGATGCTGCTCACCCAACCAGGCTACACCCTATGACTTGAGGGGATGTTTCCTTAGGAGGAAGTACTCAAGGGACATCATGCAGGTGTGCTAAACAAAGAAACCTGTGTCCCCAGCTCAAGTACTTGGCACATGTCATACTGAAGTGCATAGCTTTGAGAAGGGGTGGATTTGATGACTTATCACACAAATCCAGAATGCCTACGTGGCACTGGTGCTGAATCCCCCTTCAGCTTCTCCAACATGATATTTGCTTACTTGATCGAGAACCTTGAGGCCAAAGGCAGGAAGGCTTCTGTATGTACCCAAGATTCTTACAGATGATTATAGATGAGAAGCTTCCTTCGCTACCCAAGGAGAGCCACGATGAAATATCTCTCAAGATTATGGATGACACAACTCTTAGGAGAATGAAGGTCTACAGGGGAAAGCAAGTCAAACCCCTTGTGAGGAGACTGTTCGGGCACCTGGCCCGGGCGGATTTCGTGGCACCGGCAAGGCGTAAGTGCGCCACGAGGAGAGTGACTCAGATGTGAGCAAATTGCTCTTCCATCTGAAGACTCTGATGATGATGACAGTGGTGCTGGTGAGACTCTGGCCCTAATACTTCTAGGGCAACCATGCACATGTTACACCTCCACACCCACTTATGGAGATGCCACCACCGCCAGTTTCCATCAGGATTTCTTCCCTCCTGATGAGAGGAAGAGAGTGATGAGGAGCCCACTAACAAGGGACAGGTGGGTAGTAGGGTGGGTGACCACGAACGAGGTATTTGGGAGGTTGACGAGGACGCCCTAGTGAGTCTGGGGAGACTGCGGAGACCCCATCTACACACGGACTACCCAGAGCAACACTCCAGGGGGGGAGAGCATCTCTCAAGGGGCACGAGGAGGAAAAAGAATGGCTCCAGACACATGGGATATGAAGATGAAAGAAAAAGGAGGAGGAGGATGACATTCATCACACCACCACCACAAGCACCACTACCCATTCATCCCATCACCACTACCACTCCTCCCATCACCACACCACTACTCCACCACTCCCACTACTCTACTTCACCCACCATCACATACTACCTCTGCACCACCTAATCTACACCACTTCCACCACCCATCAGCTTACCCATCACCACACACACATATTCCCACCACCCAATACAACTATGTTGGACCAAAAGACCAATGAGCCAAGATCAGAAAACCTCTAAGTCCCACATGATATCACAACAACTGCTGAAGGCTTCATCAGCAGTTCGACAAGTGTGAAAACTCCAACAGCTGAAGATCAAGTGCTGAAGACTTCAACAACTGAAGACTAAAGTGCTGAAGTTCAACAGCTGAAGAACACAAGTGCTGAAGCTGAACAGCTGAAGAACACAAGTGCTGAAGCTGAAGACCAAAGTACTGAAGTACAACAGCTGAAGAGTCTACAAGTGCTGAAGATCAACAACTGGTGTACAAAGTCTGAAGACAAAGACTGAAGACATCAGCTGATGATATCTACTGAAGTCATCAGCTGATGAAACGTCTGAAGTTCAAGTCTGAAGACCAGTACTGAAGTTTCAGTAGTTTGTCACAACAGCTGAGAGTACTTCTTGTAAGTGTGAGATCAGTAGTGAAGTTTCAGTAGTTTGTCACAACAGCTGAAGAGTACTTCTTCAGTAGTTGTGATATCAGTAGTTTTATGTTTTTACTTTCAGTAGTTTTGTAAAACGACTGAAGAGCTTGTTCTTCAGTCGTTGTAGTATCAGTAGTTTTATGTTTTTCAGTAGTTATAGTAACTGATAACACTTAGTATTTTTGTAAGAAGATGTCAGCTGTTTTGACATCTTCAGTAGTTGTGTTTCAGTTGGAATAATTCTGTTAGATGTCACTATCAAGTGACATCAGCAGACGTCACATCTCTTATATAAGAGGTGTCGACCTAATTGTAAGTGTGACATTCCGTTACCACGAAAGCGAATATTGAATGAAATATATTGCAGAATTCTCTCTATCTATAACCGTTTTTGTTCTTCATTGAATATCTTTTCGTTCTTGTGAATTGGCTAATTCATTGTTAGAATTCCGCTGCTATACTCTCTAATCAATCAAACGTAGATCACTGATCCTAACAAGTGGTATCAGAGCAGGTTAATCATTGATCGATCTAACAATTGATCATTGAAACTGCTAATTGATATCTATGTTTGATTGAATTAGCATATTCGCAAGAACTGGTTATAGATTATTGAATTTCTGTCGCTTTCGTTCATTTATTTTGAGATCTCTCTTGGTTCAATTGGTTGTTGTGTTTTGTTCTAAATCTGTTTTAGCTTAATTGAATTTGATTGAATCTGAGATGACTACTCCTTCTAATGATCCTCACAATACCGGTTCCTCAACCAAGCCTCCAATGCTGGTTAGGACCGAGTATAACATATGGCGATCATGTCTGTTAACAGTTCAGGTTGTTGGACATCTGTGGTACATGGACCACATAAGCCTATGGTGAACAATCCGGAAACCAATCAAATGGTTCCGAAGAAGAAGGAACAATACTCTGATGAAGATCGGAAACTGTTTGAGATTGATGCTAAAGCCCATGGAATTCTGGCCATGGCACTGCATAATGAAATCTATTCAGGGCTTATGCATCATGAAACTGCTCATGATCTCTGGAATGCCCTGAAGGAACAATTCGGTGGCACAGATGAGGTCTTAGCAAACAACAGAGAAATCCTTGCCCAACAATATGAGACATTCTCTCATAGAAAGGGTGAGACACTGACTCAACAGTTTGAGCGTTTTTCCTGCTTGATCTCTGAGCTGAAAATGGTGAAACAGGAATACACCAATAGCCAGATGAATAACAGGTTCCTCAGATCACTGCCTGAGAGATGGGACACATACACTATTGTCCTACGCTCCAGTGCAAATCTGGATAGCCTATCTCTCACCCAACTTCATGGGAAACTGCTTACATTCGAAAGAGAGATAGAGCAGAAGAGGAAACTGTCCTCATCAGGAAAGCTCACTGATGACTTTGTACCAGGGAATACTGCCTTGGTTGGTCATGAGTCAGAATATGCTGCATCTGAAAGCAATTATGATGAGCATATTGATTTCTCTTCAAATAGTTCTGATCATGCATTTGTTGGTATTGAGAGTCATTCTGGCAGTAATAGTGACAATCTATGCTTCATCATGGATGATTTGAAAGGAATAGCTGATGATGATCTAGAAGAGATGGATATTCTGAGCCAAATGGCATTGATTAATATCAGATCTCAGAAGTTCTATAAGAGAACTGGCAGGAAATTTCCTGGACTCTCTGGCAAAACCAAAGTTGGTTTTGACAAGAGTAAGTTGAGGTGTCACAAATGCCAAAGGCTGGGACACTTTGCAAGAGAGTGTAGATCAACTGGATCTAACTCTTCTGCACCCTTTGTGACTTTTCCTAGTACTAGTCCACAAAACAGAGGGCAACATCCTGCTGGTTCTGGTCATCATTCACATCCTAGGTCTCCTGCATACTTTGTTCCCCAGGGTCAAATGTCATATCCTTATCCCTGCTATTATATGCCTCAACCAAATCCTGTTCAAGCTCCAATTGCACAACAACCACAAGCATTGCCTGAACCACAACCTTCCCAATCTCATCAACAAACTCAACCTCAACAACACAGCTTCTTCACCCCAGGAGTTGTTGACTGGAGCAGTTTACCAGATGACTTGTCTGGTCATGAACAACTGTTCTCAGGTGCTGGTCAACATGGTGGTGAAAGTCCCTTTGGAAATCTAGCTCTTATGGCTTTGGATTCTGCTGATACTTCATCCACTAATGCCTCTACACCAAAGGTATCACAGGTATCCTCTGAGGCAAAAGCCAAATTATGTTCTGAAACATGTATAGCAGCATTTGCATCTATTAGAGAAGCAAATGTAGCTTTAATCAACAAGAACATTGAGCTAGAACAAATAATTTCCAAAAGCAAAGCTGAATTTGAGTCTGTGCTTAATGATAAGAATGATGAGATTTACAAACTTAAATGCCAAATAACTGATGATAAGGCTAGGGAAGAGATACTTCTAGAGAAGTATAAAGATCTCAAGAAACCCTTGCAGTCACCCAGGTAGAGTGTGATAGATGGGTACAATCATGCAAAGGTTTTGAAATGCTTCTTAGTAAGCAATCTGCTTCCAATGTGAAGTTTGGCATTGGTTACAATCACACTGCTCCACCTACAGATTTTACTCCCAGAGCAGAGGTAGAATCTGATGGTGAGAGTAATAACCAATCCATTCATCATGTGATCTACTTTCTGATACAGCACAATCAGAAGTAGAAGTCAGCACCAAGCCCTCTCAGAACCTATCAGCTGATGTTGATGGTTCCACTGCTGACACTCACATGATCAATGAGTTGATCAACTCAGGAGTTAATTCTGAAAGTCCTGAAAGGACTAGAGAGCAGGATTTAACACCTGAAGTTCAAACTCCAACTACTGCCAGTAAAGAAAAGAAGAAAACTGTCAGTAGAAAGAGTTTGAAGACTACTAAAGAGGAAGTCAAGAAAGCAAACAATGCTTCCAAAGCACTGAAGAGCAAGTCTTCAGTTGCTTCACCCTCTTTAGTTGATGATCAACATAAGATGAAGAAGAAACCATGTGAAGTATGTGGTTTGTTCAATCATCTTACAGATGATTGCTGGTACAAAAGAGGTTCCAAACTCAAACATAAAGAGGAAATTAAAGAGAAAATGGTAAAAATGAAAACTGAGTTTGAGACCACATTTGTATCAGCAACATCAAATCCTGTAACCCTTAAGTCTCAAAGAAATCCAAAAAGGAAGGGGTTAAACAGGTAACAGCTGAGATTGCTCAGAAGAAGAAGGTGCAACATAGGAACTTATCAAACTCCACTGGCAATGTGTCTGATGAGCTGAAAGCTTTATCACAAAATCAGACACAGCTGGTTATGATGGTTCAACATCTATTGGGAAGAGTTAACCAATTAGATGCTCCTATGTTGAAACCACAGAAAAGGAGGTCCAAGCCAAAGGATTCCTCTTCTTCACCATCTTCTTCCTCTCAGGCTGTTGTTTCCAATAAACCTGTTAGTTTACCATCTGTTGATGAGACCAGGCCCAAAACCAAAAAGGTTTGGGTCTCCAAAACTAACTGATTGTTTATTATTGCAGGGTTCTCCAACATGCCAAAGTAGCATCTGGTATGTAGACAGTGGGGGATCTATGCACATGACTGGGAACAGCTCTCTTCTTCATGACTACTCTCAAGGAAAGAAGGGGTTGTTTCTTTTGGCAATGATGCTAGGGGTTACATCATTGGAAAGGCTTTGTCTCCAATGGAGAAATAAAGTTTGATGATGTTAATCATGTGGAAAATCTCAAGTACAATCTCTTGAGTGTCAGTCAAATGTGTGATAAAGGCCATGTTGCTCTTTTCACCAGTCAGAACTGTAGGATTCTGTCATCCAAAGTTCTGCATTTGATTGATAAGGTGTTGGATGATCACACTCTCCTGAGAGCCAACAGGACAGGAAGAGTGTATGCCTTAGATCTTTCCAAGAAAATAGATCTCAGAGGCAATCCTTGCCTATTTTCCAAAGCCTCTTCTCAAGAATCTAAACTGTGGCACAGAAGGCTGGGTCATGTTAATTTCAAAAACATGAATCATATCCACAATAGTTTAGAGAGGTTACCAATAAAGGAGTTCCACTGTGATGAAACCTGCACTGCTTGTTTAAAAGGAAAACAACACAAAGTCTCATTCCCTCCTATTGAAGAGCCTAAGTCCACTGCCTGCTTGCAATTACTGCATATGGATCTATTTGGTCCTGTGAGAGTAATGAGCATGGCAAAGAAGAAATACTGTCTGGTAATTGTGGATGATTACTCCAGATTTGTATGGACTTTCTTTCTACATTCAAAGGATGAGGTTGCTCAGAAGATTATTCACTTTGTGTTGTATATTGAGAAGCAGTATTCCCTTCCAGTCAAGTGTATTAGGAGTGACAATGGAACTGAATTCAGAAACCATACACTTGATGACTATCTTTCAAAGGGAATCAAAAGGCAGTTTAGCATACCAAGGACTCCAGAACAAAATGGAGTAGTGGAGAGAAAGAACAGGACCCTAATTGAAGCTGCAAGGTCCATGCTGGCTGACTCTGGTTTGCCACTGACCTTTTGGCTGAAGCTGTTAACACAGCTTGCTATGTGCAGAATAGAGTCTTAGTAAATCAGAGGTTGATGAAGACTCCATATGAAGTTCTCCATCACTTGGCTCCTCTAATTTCATTTTTCAAAGCATTTGGGTGTCCTGTTTTATTCTCAACACAAAGGATCAACTCCAAAATTTGATCCTAAGGTGGATGCAGGGTATTTTGTTGGTTATTCATCTACTTGCAAGGCATACAGAGTCTTCAACTGCAGAACAAAGATAGTTGAAGAGACTTTGCATGTGAAGTTTAATGAATCTCCTATGGACAAGATTCCACAAAACCCTGTGGAGTTGTTTGATTTGGACATACTGCAATATGTTCCTTATCAACCTCCAGCTGTTGCAGATCATGTGGATAAATCATCTTCTGCAGCATGTCTTCCACCTGGTGGTATTGATGATGATGATGATAATATCAATACTCACCTATTCAAGTTTAGTGACCAACTGCCTGTGTCTGCTAAATTTGATGTTCCTGTAGCTTCAGCAGTTCCATCCACAACAAATGCTGATGAGATCTCTGATTCCTCTACATCTTTTGAGTTACCATCTAATTCTTGGTTTCAAGAGTCTGCATCAACATCTGCTGCTGCTGAAGGTCCTACAAACACTTGCACAGATCTCATTGTTTATCAAGAACTGAAGAATCACCCCATGTCTCAGATTATTGGTGATATCAATGCTGGTGTTTCAACAAGAAGTCAATTGTCTAACTTCTGCTTCTATGCTCTCTTCATCAGTCAGCTAGAGCCAAAGAACTACCATGTTGCTTTGAGAGACAATGGATGGGTTGAAGCCATGCAGCTTGAGCTACTTCAGTTCAAGAAACAGCAAGTGTGGGAACTGGTTCCTCTTCCCCCAGGTAAGTGTGCAATAGGCACTAAATGGGTGTTTAGGAATAAAACTGATGAAAATGGGCTTATTGTTAAGAACAAGGCTAGACTGGTTGTACAGGGGTTTTCACAAGAAGAAGGTATTGACTATGATGAAACCTTTGCCCCTGTAGCCAGACTAGAGGCAATCAGATTGTTTTTAGCCTATGCTGCATTCCACAATCTTAAAGTTTTTCAAATGGATGTCAAAAGTGCATTTTTATATGGTAAAATAAAGAAGAAGAAGTTTATGTGTCAACCACCAGGTTTTGAGGATAATAACATCCTGAATGGGTGTATAAACTTGATAAGGCTCTTTATGGGTTGAAACAAGCTCCTAGAGCCTGGTATGAGACACTTTTCACTTTTCTTCTTAAGAATAATTTCACTAGAGGCTCCATTGATAAAACTTTGTTTATTAAGAAGGTGGATCAGCATAAGCTACTTGTTCAGATTTATGTTGATGATATCATTTTTGCATCCTCTGATCCCCAGTTGTGTGATGATTTTACAACATTAATGAAAAAGAGGTTTGAAATGAGTGCAATGGGAGAATTACAGTTCTTTCTAGGCTTGCAAATTAAACAAAAGGCTGATGGAACCTTTATTCATCAGTCAAAATATACAAAAGATCTTTTGAATAAGTTTGATTTACAAAACTGTAAGCCCTGTTCTACTCCCATGTGCAACACCACACAACTGGATGCTGATCAGAAAGGTAAAGCTGTTGATGAAACACTTTACAGATGTATGATTGGGTCCTTGATGTATTTAACAGCTTCTAGACCAGATATTATGTTTGCTACATGTGTTTGTGCTAGATTTCAGGCTGCTCCTAAAGAGTCTCATTTGATTGCAGTCAAGAGAATCTTTAGATATTTGCAAGGTACACAATCTCTGGGTTTATGGTATTCCACTGGACACTCTTGCAAATTAGTTGCTTTTTCAGATAGTGACTATGCAGGGTGCAAGTTAACTAGAAAGTCAACTTCTGGTGGTTGTCAATTCCTAGGCAACTGTTTGATTTCTTGGCAGAGTAAGAAACAAACATCTGTTGCTACATCAACTGCTGAAGCCGAGTACATTGCTGCTGCAAGTTGCACTTCTCAGGTACTCTGGCTTCAGAACCAACTTCTGGATTATGGCATTACAGAGACTAAGACTCCATTATTAATGGATAGTGCTTCAGCTCTGTGTATTGTCAAAAATCCAGTCCAGCACTCTAGGACCAAACATATAGAGATCAGACATCACTTTATTCGGGATTGTTTTGAAAAAGGTCTGATTGATCCTAAGTTTGTGCCTAGTGCTGATGAGCTTGCAGATATTTTTACTAAGCCTTTGGATAGTTCTACTTTCCAAAACCTTGTGTTAAGGCTTGGTATGCTGCAGCTAGAATAAGTGACAACTACTGATGATTTCAGTAAAAAGTACTGGTGATCATTGGTAACCATGCATATAAGTACTGATGAGTCCTTTCACCTTCAGTAGTTTTTATAACTACTGACGGCTAAATGCCTCACAAGTACTGAAGTACTTTATCTGTTCTAAACTACTGATGTAGTTACAACTACTGATGTAGTTACAACTACTGAAATCAGTACAAACAGATAAGTACTGACGTCCTATGAAACACCTGAAAAGCAGATGCAAAGTCTGATGAGTAAGTGTTGAGGACAGTATGAAACAGCTGAAAGGCTATGAATTGACGAAAACTACTGAAGAGAACTTTCTCTTCAGTTGTTTCTACAACTGCTGTTTCATTCTAAACAACTGAAGCAAAACCATGTCTTCAGTAGTTTTATAACTACTGATGACTAACACCAAGTCTTCAGCTGTTTACAACAACTGATGACAAAACCACTGTCTTCAGTAGTTTCACAACTACTGATGACAAACACCAAGTCCTCAGTTGTTTCATCATCTGAAGTCAAAACCATGGTCTTCAGTAGTTTTCTAACTGCTGATGCCTAAAACCACGACTTCAGCTGTTTCAACGTCTGAAAGGGTAATACCATGTCAACAGTCGGTTTAAAACTACTGATGACTAACACCAAACCCTTCAGTCATTTTCTCACCCCTACCCTATAAATACCTGTCCTCTTCTAATGTTTCATTAGCCGTTATTTTCTGAACTTCTCTCTCTCAAACATGGCGACCATGAGTCTGAAACCACGACATAACTGCGTTGCTTACCTTACAAAGTCGGCTTTCTGGAACAAATATGATAATGCCATTGACTTAATGGTGGATTCCCCATATCGCACAGCCTTTCTCTTGAATCCAACCATCTACCCTGAATCCCTCAGTCAATTCTGGTCAAATGCTTTTGTTCATACTGATGAGTCTACCGGCCAGATCTCTGTTCGGTCCCTTGTCAACCAGAAACCAGTGGTCGTTACAGCCGACATCATTCGTCAGGCATTACACTTACACGACTCCACCGCTGTGACTGCATACCCAAAGGGCATAACAGATATGTCTTTATCAATCATGGGTATGAAGGTGATCTTCGGGCTACAACCGTTCTAAAGAAACATTTCCATGACGCTGAGAAAGTCATTTTTCACATGGTAAATGTCTGCTTAGCCTCCAAGACATCTTCTTGGGATCAAATGTCATCCAATGGCAACAGGTATTGTATTCTATTCTAGAACACCAACCGCTAAATTTTTCTGAAATTTGTTTCTAGAAATAAAGAACTTGGCTCAGAAACCTGTGGCAAACCGATGGCCATTATATCCCAGGTTTCTGATGGCCATTATTTTGATGAATTAAAATCTGATGGCCTTGTTGGCCTTGGAGTCCCTGCACCAGCTGTTTTGGCTGAGGTATACTCCAGGCACAACTCAGACCTTACACTCAAAGAAGCTGCCCGAATGCTAAAACCAAGCACAGGGAACCCACAGCTTCCTCCATCAGAACCAAAGTCCCCACTAAACCAAAACCAAAACACCCCAAAACAGCTATTCAGGGAGATGAGTCCCCTGAAGATGCTCCTGCACCACCAACGCAGGATATACTTGCTGGCTTAAACCCCCCAGCAGTATCAGAGACTCTACCAGCCATAGCCGCTCAGGATTCCTCTCAAAAGGAGCCTGCAGCCACCACACAGGGGTACCCACACATCTGGGATCTTCCTCACTTGAGGAGATTGCCATTGAAGAGCACCATCCTCCCCAGGTGCACACTGCTTCTACCCCATCTCCCCATGCAACCCCCCCAAAGTCCAACCATAATTATTGCAAACGTGCTGACTCAGTTGCATGCCTCTCCTCCTCCCCAAAAACCACCAACAAAGGGGAGAACCACAGACATTGAGGAAGAGGATCACCATGTTTCTGACAACCCACAGCACCGGGGTTTACAACTTCTATCTCCTGGTGTAGATAGGGAGATTAGAATATCTAGTGAGGCTGCCACCTCTTCTGCATCAGCACATGATCAGAATGAGGCTGGTAACATTGCTAAGACCTCACTAGAGGCAACAGCTGATGAAGGACATAGTCCTGAGGCTGGAAGTCCCCAGTTCCAAGAAAAAGGGGCACATGCTACAACTGGTCTACACCCAGTGCATGTACATCCTGCTCCAAGCAGGAGGTCAGGTGATTCAGCTTCTGCTGATGATGACCTGGGCTTTTTCTATGACGTTCTAGCCCACAACACCATCCTGGAGGCTGAGGTAAGCAGACTACAAGAACTGCTTGCCAAGAAGTCTCAGGATGAAAGTCCATCTGCCCCCACCAACCCACAGATGGCACCTTCATTTGAAGGTTCCCCAAACACTTTACCCTCTCACTTCACTGAGCCTCCAGCTTCTGCTTTTGGCACTATCTCCGGGACAGAACCCCCCAGAGCAGATGGTTGCTGTATTCCAACAATCCCTACCTCTCATCACTCCCATCATCAATGACATTGTTTATAAAGCCATTGATGAGAGGATCTCCTCAAGTCTACAACCACTCATTGATGATGCTGTGCAAAAGAAACTTTCTGCGGTACAAACCCCTGCCACCAATGCATCCAAAAAGGGGAGAGTACTGCAGTGAAAGAAAAGAGAGAAAAAGAACTGAGGATGAGAAGGCACAAGAGAAAACCCAGGAGTTGGAAAAAGAAAAGCAACAACAACTGATCACTTACAAAAGAAAGAAAAGTGCTGGTGATCAAACTATGCTGAAGAAAAATCCTTGGAAGAGCTGGTAAAAGATGCAGATGACACACACAGCCGATCCATGGACAAAATCATTGAGCAACTCTTCAAGCAAGGCTTTGATACAGCCACATTAGACAGTGAGATCAGGAAGTTGGAAGTAGAGGAAATTCAAACCAGATGGGCTGGGTATGATGTGCTGGAGAAAGAGAGATTGGAGATCATGATTCGATTCATTGCCAAATACTTAGGAAGATCTTTGATGGAGATTCGTTCATGGACCAGAGACAGTATTCTGGCTATAGCCACCAGAATCTGTTTGTCTGAGCAATTTCATAAGGGGATTATCATTGAAGCACTTGATGAGGCTGGGGCTGGAAAAAGGTTTTGAAATGGCAAGACTTACAAAGGCCAAACTCACAACCAAAATGCTTGAACAACCTTCCCTATCACCCACTCAAAAACAGCCTACCCCTCAAATCTCCAAACCAATCTCAAAGCCCAAATCCAAACATCCTCAATCTTCAAAACCAATTCCTTTACCAACCCAACCATCATCCAGTGATGCACCTAGAAGGAGGAGAAGGGTGCTGAGGATAGAAGAAGATGAAGAAGAAGAGGATGAAGATGATAGTCTGCCACTCTCTGCTGTTCTAAGGCTACCAGAACCCAGGAGTCAACCCATGATCACACCTGACTCTCAAAGGGAAACGGTTAGAGTCAAAATAGAAGATGAAGAACAGCAGAGAAGCAGCACGATGAGCAACTACTGAAGATGGTTGACAAGGAATTTCCTCAGTCATCATCTATACAAGCCATGAAAGGGCATGCTCAGAGGCTATACACTCTCAGACACACATTTCAGTATTAGAAGGAGAGAGTGAGAGTATGGCCAGACCCCAAGGTGAGTTCTAGAATCCACAAAAGATCCATTCCACATAGATACAATGGCCAGGTTAGAAAAACAATAGACTCTGCAATTATGTTGGCCATTGTAGTCTCACCATGGGAAATAATTGATGAATTCAAGAAGGCTCATCAATCAAAAATGACCCCTCAAGCCTTACTGGAAAACAAGATGATCAAAAAGGGGTTATTATATAAAAAGCTTGAAGACATAAGAAGAATGAGCTCCAGTTACTCCTTGAAGGCACTCATCCTGATGAATTTGTCTATAGGGAGGTAACTACTGTGGAGTTGAAGAATGGCAGGACTGTGAAGTACTTATCTGAGTACTATGGTCCAGAGTTCTTCTTTGAAGGAGGAGTAGAAGAACTCTCCAAGGAGGAACAAGTTGTTCTCCTTGAAGCCTATGTTCGAGAGTCGTACAGACTCATAATGGGGAAGTAGATCTCATGAATGGGATAACAACTCTGTGTCCAGTTCCCCAAAACAGAGTTCCCATTCATACCTTGCCAAACAAATCTCTGAGATTTCTTCCCAGGCCAGTGCTTATATGGGTCATCTTCTCTACTGATCAAGAAGGAAAAAGACCAACCATTTTGCCAACAATAAGTGGGAAAATAAATCAATTAGAGGTTTTGGCTGCATTGGTTCAGGGGGAGTTTGTTGGACCAAAAGAACCAATGAGCCAAGATCAGAAAACCTCTAAGTCCCACATGATATCACAACAACTGCTGAAGGCTTCATCAGCAGTTCGACAAGTGCTGAAACTCCAACAGCTGAAGATCAAGTGCTGAAGACTTCAACAGCTGAAGACTAAAGTGCTGAAGTTCAACAGCTGAAGAACACAAGTGCTGAAGCTGAACAGCTGAAGAACACAAGTGCTGAAGCTGAACAGCTGAAGAACAAAGTGCTGAAGCTGAAGACCAAAGTACTGAAGTACAACAGCTGAAGAGTCTACAAGTGCTGAAGATCAACAACTGGTGTACAAAGTCTGAAGACAAAGACTGAAGACATCAGCTGATGATATCTACTGAAGTCATCAGCTGATGAAACGTCTGAAGTTCAAGTCTGAAGACCAAGTACTGAAGTTTCAGTAGTTTGTCACAACAGCTGAAGAGTACTTCTTCAGTAGTTGTGATATCAGTAGTTTTATGTTTTTACTTTCAGTAGTTTTGTAAAACGACTGAAGAGCTTGTTCTTCAGTCGTTGTAGTATCAGTAGTTTTATGTTTTTCAGTAGTTATAGTAACTGATAACACTTAGTATTTTTGTAAGAAGATGTCAGCTGTTTTGACATCTTCAGTAGTTGTGTTTCAGTTGGAATAATTCTGTTAGATGTCACTATCAAGTGACATCAGCAGACGTCACATCTCTTATATAAGAGGTGTCGACCTAATTGTAAGTGTGACATTCCGTTACCACGAAAGCGAATATTGAATGAAATATATTTGCAGAATTCTCTCTATCTATAACCGTTTTTGTTCTTCATTTAATATCTTTTCGTTCTTGTGAATTGGCTAATTCATTGTTAGAATTCCGCTGCTATACTCTCTAATCGATCAAACGTAGATCACTGATCCTAACACACTACTGCCACCACCACCACCTCTAGCCACCAGGTAGGACCATCATATCACCCATCTTTTCCCTCAGGATCATCTCTACCTTTCCTAGTGGGGTAGGGAACAACTTTCAGCACTAAATTGTATAGTGCTGAAGCTTTGTGGCTGCGAGACGAGAAGACTGCTCAGCTCTGACAGTTCGTGGAGCTTACTGCTGCACAATCACAACAGATCTCTCAGCATGCATAACAGATTGAGGAGCAGGCTTAGCATATGACTGCTCAAAGTCTAGAGATTGCCCAACTCAAGGAGCAGAACGTGTTGTCTACTAAGAAGATCGAGGAGTTGGAGGATGCGAAAAGGACCATCATGCTCAAACTTAAGGGCACAAAGGATGAGCCTTTGAAGATCAGAGAGGGAGATGGCGATGATGGTGATGATGATGATAGTGATGATGATGATAGTGATGATGATGATGATGATGGTGATGATGAAGGTGATGATAAAGAGGATGATACAGAGGGAGGTGATGATGAGGATGGAGGAGACGATAAAGGAGAAGGAGATCCATGTGCTTCGGGTCCAAGAAGTTAGTGAGAGGTGGACCAAAAGGAAACAAAATCCGGGTGCCTCGACATCACCCGACAGCAGAGGAAACATGAGCCAAGATAAAAGTAATGCATAGATGTTTGTGTAATTTAAATAATCTGTAATTGAATATTGTATTAAACTTATATGCATGAATGTTTATGTATATATTTAATGCTTACTGTTTTGATTACTTACTGATGGATGATGTGTCACATGTTTTAAATCACAATTTCAGCGAGATGAATACGATGTTGCTCCCCTTCAGCAGATCAAGTCTCAACTCACAATCATACTTGATCTGCAAGGGTTTGTCAGGAGGTCAGTAAGCTATACTCCCGAAGAAGGAGAAATTATTCACAACCTCACTGATGAGCAACTCACAGAAATATTCCGGTTAAACCCGGATGAATTGTTTAAGGATGCCCCTACCATCGATATTGCTAGTGGTGATGAGCTCAACGATGTTGATGAGATAGAGATTGAAGACATCATAGCACAGCACTATCCGAAATATATTGATCGAGAGGAAAATGTGGTTCTTGATTTTGGAGATACACACGATAGTGATATGCATGCTAAATTGGATACGATGGAGAGGGAAACCGACAAATCAGAAAGCCAAGCCCAAGCCACTGACGCCGATGCTGAGATCAAAAAGGCTGAATGAGCAGCTTGCTTTGCAGAGATTTGTGCCCAACGCATAGCGCCAAAGCCGAGTGCATACGCCAAGCTCTACAAAGTCAAGAAGCATCTTAAGGTGTTTGGCAAGATTATAGTGTGGGCTTACTTTGAGGATCTTAATGTATATGTTGTGAAAAGGGAAAAAGGAATCGAGTACTTTAGATTTCCACATGATCTGAAGACTCTCCCTGGTTTTGAGCTCAACCAGTTAGCACGCCTGAACCTGCTGTATGCTGACCCCAGGAAGATGTCTGGCTGGTTTGAAGCTGCGTTGAAGAGAGAATGCCACACACGATGGGTTAATTTCAAGCCTCAACAACCTACGAGATACATTCGAAGGTCGGAGGTCGAACCAAGGACTAGGAAACCCAAAGTGGTGCTGAAGTGGAGTCCACCGCGTACTATGTCAAAGATCCCCATAAGGGAAATGCCACAGGACTTCACTCCCCACTTCAAGTGGTGGTATTATGATTGGCGTACAGGAGAAGCGGTCATAGTATTATAGAAAGAGCGCCAAATGGAGACCATCCGGGTATTTGACCCAATGTGGCTAACCAACCTGTCAGCTAGTGATGTTTATACTTTATACAGGTGGCCATTATTCTATGATCCGCAGGATATTATACAGGCCCTCCAGTTTCAGAACGTGATAAGACTCTGCTTTGCATTCGAGATACATGCTGGAGTCACAGTCGAGGAGAGGCATAAGAAGTTTGACGAGCTAATGAAGGATGCCAGACAATGAAGGAAACTAGGTCCAAGGGGGAGTTTGTTGATCTATATGTACCTAGTTTACGGTCTTAATGTAATATGTCTGTCATGTCCTAAATGTAATGAAATGAATGAGTTGAATGAAACATATTATGTGGTTGTTGATCTTAATGTCTAATGTTTCAGTGCATGTTTTAATGTTTATTATTTATTTATTAACGCATATTGAACCAACTATATAGGTTTGTGGTTGTTTGAATAGATCCTAGTCAAGTAATGATTGAGAAACATATTCAAACTTAGTCGTATGAAGTCTTCATGTGAATAGACCATGCTAATGGACCATACGCATGAACACTTCATGCTAATAAACCAGTCGCACGACTGAACCAGGAGACTGGATCAGTTGCAAGACTGAGACATACGGATGACTCATTCGCACGTCTGAACCTTCAGTCATGTGATTGACTTAGTCGCATGCTTTAGTCGCACGACTGAACCATACTAATGGTCCAGTCGTACGATTGACTAACCCTAACCTATAAATACCACTTAATTCGTGGAAAAACGTAACACTTTGAAGAATTCGACTCGTACTCGTACCCTAGCCGTCCAGAACGTCCAAGAAAGCCAGTCCAAGTTCATAGATTGTTCTTGATCAATTCCTATTCGTTCTTAACGTTTAGTTTAATCTTATATTGATCGGGTTAACGTTCTTACTGATTGGATCACCAATCAAATAGGATTCCGCACTTTTTGAGTTGGTATACACGTGAATCAGTTAGTACTTTGTCCAGTACATGGTCCCTAATAAGAATCTTCTGAGACCTTAAAGCAAATCATTCAATACACAAGAAAAAGGAAGTACTTGGGTTTTGTAAAGAAGGAAGTGATTGAAGTACATGATTCTGCTAAAAGATCAAAATCTGTTGAATCTTCAATCTTAAAGTCATATTAGAAAATGATGTCGAATGGATCGAGCTGACTAATGATAAGTCTCTCAAAGAACAAAAAGAATCACAAGTTGAGAAGTTGATGACAACAAAAGACATATTAGAAGAAAGGCCTGAGTCAACAATGTTTATGACCCTTATCAACCATGGGTTTCCTTTTAATATGATTGAAAGAATGATTTTCACCGAAATGAAGGATCTGCTGAAAGAGTTTGAGCTTGCCAGGTTCATGATTCCAAATTATGACTATGAATCATTCACAACTTTTCAAGCCATTCAAAAAATCAAGAAAGATCTAGGCCACTATGATACAGCAAAGTTTAGCAAGTACAATATGGCCTGTTGGCTGTAGGGCCATAACAACAAGGCATATGAGCTTAAAGGAAGAAATGTTAGTGAACTGAGAAGGATGATGGAACATGTAATGGCTGTTGAGATTGACATTGGAGTAATATTCATGACTGAAGCACCAAAGTCTGATGCTAAGCAACAAAGCAAACTCCCTACTGATCCTACAACTGTTGAAGCTAAAGATCAACACAAAGGGAAAGATAAACTAATCAGAGAGCCATGAGCAGTCAAACTTGGAAAAGTGTGGCCATTGGGTACAACAGTTAGAGAGATTAGCAAGAAAAAGTCTATCTTGATAGAACTGTTTGACCACATCACAAGCCCCAACTCTATGGAAGACAACAAGATCATGACCTGGAAGTATGATCAAGAATGGGACTGTGTAATCATTAAGAGAACATCTGGAAGGATTCAATGCTTCCATAATGTAGTATCCGTATTGTGCCTAAATGAAGGTGGCATAAAAAATCTGCAAAGTTTAATCATCTCTAACTATCCAATTCACTCAAGAGGAAGAGACTTCTCTGTGTTGGTGGAAAAGTTAAAGACAAAATTTAGAGATTATGTGCTGAAAGAAGCTAAAAAAGAGGATGATGAGCACAAAAGAAGGTCAGAAAGGATGAAAAGATCAAGCACCAACTCCTCCATATTAGTTTATGATGAATTCTTAAGGAGGGTTGGTTATACTAATAGGAAAACAGCAGCTATCAAAGTCATAGCAAGAAATCAATACACTATTCCCATAACTGAGTGGGGATATGTTAAGAAAACAAAAGAAATGGTGCTACTGAGGAATGCTGATGAAAAGAAAGGTGACAAGATAAGAGTCTTCGACCCAATAGAGATCAAAGCTCCACCCAAGATACACATCATACTTACATGATAAATGCTTTCCAAAGTTGTCTGAGGAAAGAACATAAAATGATTTATACTTATATATTCATTTGATACAAGTGGTGGACAAACTGTATGCAAAATCATACAAGAGAAGAAGATATAATGTTGGGCATTTGAAAGGAGTTAACATTGAAAAAGTCTCAGAACTAAGAGTCTCAAAAGAAGATGAGTTGGAAATTGTCAATAATCAAAGTGTTGTGGAAACTCTCACAATAGAAGAAGACATTTTGGGGCTAAATTTCGAGACACTTCAAAAGATATGCAGAATGGAGATCAAATACAAATATGATGATCAAAAGGATGTAGTATCTTATTTCAACAAGAAGGTGGTGTTAAGATTGAAGAAGCTTTAAGTTTTGTAAAGCTGATTACAAGTGTCTAAACCTAAGGGGGAGTATTGTTAGATCTAGGAACAATAGGTCTAGATCATTTTGTATAGGCTTATAACTTTATCAATACTTGTAATGAATGATTTTAATTCATTATTTAGATGTATGCATTATGTATATAGTTTAACTTTATTTGTGTTGATTTATGTATGTTGCAAGTAAAACATTGTACTTGGTTAATTTGTGAAATTGACTAAGTGTAAGAAAAATCTACGGATGAACATTTTTGTTCTTCCGTAAATATGTTTCTTACAAATCCAATCATCCGAATATCATCTGCTGATGAACAGATAGCTTTGGAAGAACAAATGCATTCGGAAGAACAGATAGCTTAGGAAGAACAAAGTACCTTTGAAAGAAAAAGATTTTTGCGGAAGAGCAAACATCTACAGAAGACTATGTACTTGCGGAGTCCAAACACTTGTATTTAAATAATACAATTGTTACAAGTTAACAAGTCAATAAGACAGTTGTGCAAATCCCAAGAGATCTGGTGTTTCCTAACTGAAACATGCGTGCCTATAAATATGGATCCTAGGTTTTACATCAAAGAAAGAGACGACACAGAGACCAGACGACACAAACACAAACACAAACACACAATCAACCAAACGACAAACCCAAATATCACATCAATATAAACCCTAGCAGCCGTCACATCAACATCAACATCAACACAATCATAGTATTAATTGTTTATAGCATTCATTATTAATTCATCTGTAATCATTAATCAGTTTTAATGACATACGTTTGAATTAATTCTTGTCTTTGCATTAAATGTGTTCATATAATTGTGTTAGTCATAATAATCAATCATTATATTTTACATCAAGCAACTAAACATGGTTAATGTTGATTCCGCAAACATTAACTTGAGTTACTATAACACTGATAATTCCTGATTACAATCCTTGGATTCATACTTATCTTAAGGAAACACTAGCTAGGAGACCTTTAAGAAAAGCTCAACTAGGAACACAAGAACCTGTGAATATGATTGATCTAACTTCTAGCTCATCTATGCAAGTGGGTGATGCTATCAAAAAAGGGGAGAAAGTCATCACAGACATAGAACCTAAGAGTTCTTCACAAAGCATGGACATTGAGGACTCACCATCTTCACTTGTAATTGTCCAAACTCAACAACTTTCTAAAGTTCATATTAATGTGGACTCTATAGACTCCTTCATTTGGAGTCTTTTTGAGGAAGGTATACCAAGAGTAGTGTCATCTCCACCTCAAGGAACTACTAACTACATCATAGAGTGGATGTATGATACAACCAGAAGAGCCTTATTCTTCAAAGAGTTCAAGGGCAACAAGAAGTCTTAAATTTTCAGACTTTGAACTACTATGAAGGTCTTGACCTTGTCAACATCCCACTTGTCAATCCAAGACAAGCTTACAGGCTGGCACAAAGGATTCAAGATAGGAATACTAAAGAGTTCAACCTTAGAAGGAGACAAAGAAAACTAGGTAATACTATCGGTCAACGGGATGTTGAGGTAGACCCTAAGATTGGCTTCGAAGGGGAAACCTTGATTGAAGGCCCAGTGGTAAAGCCTAAGAGGCCTGCCACACCTACAACTACTTTAGCAATTCATTCCCTTAGTGAAGCACCTACTGGTGAAGGTGTATCACAACCTCTCTCTGGCTAGAGCTTAGAGCCTAAACCAAGCAATGAAGGCCAAAGCTCTCTCCACCCTGAGTCACACAGGTCTTGAGTGACAAAGGGGAAAGGAAAATGACTCATGAGGAGATTGAGGAGGAGGAGAGAGAGAGGAAGGGAAAGCCAAGGGGAGAAAGTTCCTTTGGATCTGCAGGATTCATGAAAGTTGTAATCAGGGCTGCCCCCAGACCAAACACTCAATATGATGAGTTGAGGCTAGTCGGGATTACTTACCTGCAAACTAGGAACTATGACATTGATGAGATTATATCTCTTCCTTTAGAGGAACTTAATGAACTGGCTGACATGGAATTATCAAGAGAGAGGAAGGAAGCAGAGGATGCAAGGATACTTCTCCAAATCAAAGAGGAGAAGAGACAAAAGAGACTGTACAAGCATGTTCATACTCTCTCTCTATTTCAAGAAAGTCCTATGCATGAGACTATGGTTGCTACACGAGAACCTCAGGTAGACAAACAAATATTTAGGCGAAACATGATCAGTTACCTGAGTGCCACAGGTCTCTACCAAGCATATGCACTTCTTCCCTTTTCCTTTGAGTACATAGAGTTTGAGTATCTCAAACAGCTTAAGCTTGAAGTACTCAAAGAACAAAAAGCAACAAAAGAAAGATGGGGGAAGATGCTGCAAGATCAAGAACCATCATCCAGAAGAGCATGAAGAAGTCTGCCGACAGACAAAGGATGATGAGCTTCTTCAAGCTGTATGGATTCTCCGGAAGGAGACTTGGCCCTATATCTCTATCTACTATGGATGAGCATATTAGGGTGATCAAGCAGAAGATCAATAGAGGAGAGTTACTTGACTTACATTCCCCTCCAGGTGATATTCTTCCTAAAGTGGAGGTTAAGGTTGAACAACCTGAGACAACACAACCTGAACCTCCTGCTGAGCCTTAGCAAGCTTTATCTTCTGATCCATAACTGGGCCAAATTCCCTCTCCTTCTGAACCTATAAGGGATAACACCTAACTGAGCAAGACAAGACTAATCAACAAGGTGCTACAGACCAGTCTTCTCGGTTAAAGTCATCAAATAGGAGAAAGAGGATGGCTTCTAGACCAAAGTCAAAGAAAAAGAAGAAGTCTAAACCATCCACCTCCATACCTTAGAGTGAGTCAGATCAACCTGAGGAAGTGCATGAAGAGGCAGCCTAATCAACTCTAATTCAAGTGACTCCTCTTGCTTCTGAGAGACCTATCTTATCCTAGACCTTGAAAACTAATCTAGAATTATTCAACCTACCTCTACATGTGATTAGAGATCAAGGTGGTGAGAATGTCTACACATGGCAAGAATTATTCAACCTACCTCTACTTGATCTCTTTGAGAAGAAAAGATACTATGAAAGTTTGAGTGATCCTGACCATCTAATGAAGAAGGGCCTGGTCATCATCATGATGAGGACTGTCAACTGATGAAGATCTTCAAATGTTTTGGTAGCATCAGCCTAGGAGGAGTTTGTAAAGATTCCAATAAGTCTGATGCAGCCAAAACATTCAAAACATTCAAAACATCCAAAGTCTCTCTGCATGCATGCACCAAAAAACTGAAGTAGAATGCTTCAGAAGTTTTACACCTTGGACTAGAAATATTCTAAGTGTAAAATCTTCTGAAGCCAAGACCAACATTTTCCAAAGCCAAGACCAACATCTTTCGAAGCCAAAAGTGAAGTCTACTGAAACTTAAAGGCAAAGTCTTCCGAAACCAAAGAGTAAAGATAGATTTCCGAAGACTTTATGAACATGCTTTTATCTGATGTACTTGAACATAAAGCTGAACCACCTTTTTGTTGCAACTCTGTTTGACTTACTAACTCTCATAAGTTGGTGAAAAGGTCCATGCTTTTGGTAATTATACATTGAGGTCTTGAGTCTAAGCTTTCCACTCTATGTACTTAATCCTTTTTGTAATATATTCGGATGTAAGCTATGGCATGTCATAGTCACAAAGTCAAAAGACAAACTATTTTTTGACTCTACATTTGATTTTGTTGTCTAGTCTTATGTATCCAACTGGGCTTCAAAGTATGGCCGACTATAGGATGTAGTATATGTATCTCAAGTACTTGTAACTTTCCATTATGCTTTGTAACACTTTGCAATAGAACTTGAGAAGCAATATACAACATTCTTAGAAACCCAAATACTTGTGTTGGTTGCTGTCTTGTTATGTCTCTCATATAATTGTGTTCTTAGCTTCTTTTATTCTAGTTAACTAGTTCCTTATTTGATCTGCTAAGTGTTCTAAAGAACTTTCCTCAATTGTGTTGTTGTGTTGTAAAGTGCATCACCCCTTCTAACAGTCCTGCATATACATACATACATACATACATACAACATACATACATACATACATACATACATACATACATACATACATTCATACATAAATACATACATACATACTACATACATACATACATACATACATACATACATACATACATACACAAATATATATATATAATATATATATATATATATATATATATATATATATTTATATATATATTAATTCGAGCAAAACTGAGTGAGCGTTGAGCAATCGGATCTTTGCTCGTGCTCTTCTCGTTTATAAACCGATCTAAGCCGCTCTGCTCATTTACAACCAAGCAGAATTCAAACGAGCATTTTCTGATTGATCGTCGAACGATCCATGAGCGTAGAGCAGTTTGGAAAGACCTACCTCAAGCCCTTGGTTCCGAGCCGATCGGTAGCAAATTGCTAGAGGTCCGAGCCTGACTGGTCAGGCGACACATCTTTGGCTCCAGACCAGGCAATAGCTAAGCGCATAGCTCGAGAACTAGTGAACGAGTAATAAATGGTCTAACACCCATATTGATGTGGTTACTGACATATGGACCATGTTATCATATTGTGGTGGGTCGTTTATTGGAGGTTACATGTTTTACAATATCTATATCTATACTACTATAATATACAAAACCTATGAATAGATTGATTATTTTTTACTTTTGTAAGACATTTAGAACAATTATTTAATCATATAGTACAAGTGTTTTATTCAAATGTTCTTAAATTATTCTTGCTAATAAACTTATTTTAATTAATACATGAGTTAATGCATATGATAAAATTTAGCATATTAAGTATTACTTTATTTATAATAATTTAAATAAACATTATATTTATATTTTTACTATTTAAATTAAGTATTATATTATTAACTAAATACTATTTACCAAATATTTAAATAACAACAACAACAACAATAACAATAACAATAATAATATAATCAGTATTTAAGGTTAGTCGGAAAATAGACTTAATAGCACACACACATTACGCTAGCCAATTCATTATGCAAAACATATAGAAATCAATAATAAATATTTATATTATCTATACTATTTATAAAGAATTGTATGATGCCAAAATAATAATTTTATCTTTACCTTAAGACACCTATAGGGTTAGTTTGGTAATATTATGGTAGATTTTAATTTAATTTTTTCATCCGTATGAATTCATTAAAAAAAGTAATAACAATAATAATAATAGTAATATTATTTATAGTAATTATAATAGTTATTTACAAAATAAAAATAATTTTAGTAATAACTAATGATTTGCAATAATATACAAGTCATCAAAATAAAAATATACATGCTTTCAAAACTACTTCAAGGTTCTGAATATTATCTCGTTTTTCTCTTATAATCAATGTTTCGACATTATATTTTTTCCAAAAACATAGTTGTTAATATAATTTTAATCCATATCTACGGATTGAATACTAATGTTCAAGTAATCAATATCAAGTGTTATAAACACAACCTGCGACAAAGAGCGGGTTCACACACTATAATAGATGGAAACACATATCTTTAGATTATTCACTTCAGTCCATTCTCTTTAGTACTAGCTATTATATTATGAGACATTCTTTTATAATTTTATGTGTGCACATAACTTACATGTGATTTCTATCTAAGTCATTAAAAGAAAGAATTGTAAGGATTACATTTAGAGACTGATGCAATTAAAGAGCTTTCAGCATGCACATATGATGTACATGAAAATTAATTCGAAAGATTTGCTATAACTCAGTAAATTATGCCAAGTATCAAATCTTACAAAGCAAAAAGACCAATTCTTCCAAAAGCAAAAGTGAAGTCTTTCAAAGCCAAGACTGATTTCTTTCAAAGACAAAAAAGGCATGTCTTCTCTGACATGATTTTGACAAAAGCTGAAGTACCTTTCCGCTGACATCTCTAAAAACTCACCACCAACTCAAGCCCCTCAAGAAGTGAAGGCTAAGGTTGAATCTTTTGAGACAACAAAACCTATACCTCTTGTTGAGTCTCAACAAGCTTCATCTTTAAATCCACAGCAGGGTCAAACTCCCTCTCCTTCTGAACTTGTAAGAGCGGGAGACTCAACTAAAAAAGACAAGACTGAACAATAAGGTGATGTAGGCTAGTCTTCTCAGTTTAAGAATTCTAAAAGGAAGAAAATGATGGCCTCTAAACCCAAGTCTAAGAAAAACAAGAAGATAAGGAGTATCCACTTCCATACCCCAAGATGGGTTAGAACATCCTGAGGAAATGCAACAAGAGGAATCTCAATCAATTCCTATTCAAGCAGCTGCTCTTGCATCTGGAAGATCCATCTTGTCCTGGACTTACTCCACTTATCTAGAAAGATGGCATGTAAGATCAAGGTGTTGAAGATGTTTACAGATGGCAAGACATGTTCAATCTACCTCTGCATGATCTCTTTGAGATAAGAAGATACTATGCGAGTCTGAGTGATCCTGACCAACTGATAAAGAAGGGTATGGTCATTATCATAATGAGGATTGTCAACATCTAAGATCTTCATATGTTTTGGTAGCACTAGCTTAGGGGAAGTTTGTAAGGTTTATGTAAAGGATGCTGCACCTAAATCATCCAAAGTCTTCCTACATGCATGCACTAAAGTATAGAAGTAGAGATGCTTCGAAAGTTTTACACCATACACTAGAAAATTACTCTAAGTGTAAAATCTTTCGAAGCCAATACCAACATCTTCCGAATCTTAAGTTGAAGTCTTTCGAAGCATCAGAGACAAAGTCTTCCGAAGCCAAGAAGTGAAGACAAAATCTTCTGAAGACTTTTGAATACATACTTTATCTGATGTACTTTACCATAAAGCTGGACCACTTTCCACTGTAACTATTGATTCACCAACTTTCATAAGTTGGTGAAAAGGTCCATGCTTTTGGTAAACTGTACATTGAGGTCTTGAGTCTGTGCTTTCTACTTTATTACTTTTATCCTTTTTGTAATATACTAGGATGTGAGCTATGACATGTCATAATCACTAGTCAAAAGGCAATCTGCCTTTTGACTTTACATTTGATTTTCTTGTATAGTTCAAGTGTTTCCAGCTAGCCTTCAAAGCATGACCTGCTGTAGGATTTAGTATAATGTATCTTAGGTCTTTGTAACTTAGATACATGCTTTAACACTTGTAAAAGAACTTGAGAGACAACATTCTTGAAAACCAAACTTACATATGTTGTTCTTTGTTCTGTCTTATATTTTACCTATATTCTAAGTATCATCCTTGTGATTAACCAGTTCCCTATTTGATCTGTTAAGTGTTCTAACATCACTCTCTTCATTGTGTGTTTATTTTGTAAGTGACCAACCCTTCTAAACGGTCTTGCAATTTGTATCAGAGCATTCCAGGCTCTTGATTGTAAAATCTCACTATCTTAAGATCCCCCCACACACAAAATATTTAACATATCAAATGGCAACTATCTTTAAAGCTAATATGGAAACTAGAACCATGATAAAATCCCCACTGATCAGTCCTAAAGACTTTGACACTTGGTGCCAAAGGATGGAAGGGTTCATTAAGTCATAAGACTCCAGGATATGGGAATCTGTTGTCTCAAGACCTTACATACCAAGCACCTCTTTAGTTGCTACTGGAGGTGGTATGATTCCAAAGGTTGTGACTGATTATTTTGATGAAGACAGGAAGAAAGTTGAGATTGATAAAAAAAGCCATGACAACCAATCAAAATTCTTTCCCTAACTCCATATATAGAGGGTTCAAGAAATGTAAAACAACTATACAGTTATGGGATGCACTAAAGCTAATGTATGAGGGGTCAACTAAAGCTAAAGAGAACAAGAAGGATCTCCTGAAGCAGTAGTTTAAGACTTCGCCTACAAAATAGGTGAGACCATGACTCAACAATACTTTAGGTATGTTGAGATTGTGGACACTTTAATGGATGTTGGAGTGACTCTTGAGAACAGGAACATTGTAAGGAAGTTCATGTCCTCTCTTCCTAGACAATAGACACATTTTGTGTTCTTTGTATAATCATAAACCGTTTTTTCTATTTGATCTGTTAAGTGTTCTAACATCACTCTCTTCATTGTGTGTTTATTTTGTAAGTGACCAACCCTTCTAAACGGTCTTGCAATTTGTATCAGAGCATTCCAGGCTCTTGATTGTAAAATCTCACTATCTTAAGATCCCCCCACACACAAAATATTTAACATATCAAATGGCAACTATCTTTAAAGCTAATATGGAAACTAGAACCATGATAAAATCCCCACTGATCAGTCCTAAAGACTTTGACACTTGGTGCCAAAGGATGGAAGGGTTCATTAAGTCATAAGACTCCAGGATATGGGAATCTGTTGTCTCAAGACCTTACATACCAAGCACCTCTTTAGTTGCTACTGGAGGTGGTATGATTCCAAAGGTTGTGACTGATTATTTTGATGAAGACAGGAAGAAAGTTGAGATTGATAAAAAAAGCCATGACAACCAATCAAAATTCTTTCCCTAACTCCATATATAGAGGGTTCAAGAAATGTAAAACAACTATACAGTTATGGGATGCACTAAAGCTAATGTATGAGGGGTCAACTAAAGCTAAAGAGAACAAGAAGGATCTCCTGAAGCAGTAGTTTAAGACTTCGCCTACAAAATAGGTGAGACCATGACTCAACAATACTTTAGGTATGTTGAGATTGTGGACACTTTAATGGATGTTGGAGTGACTCTTGAGAACAGGAACATTGTAAGGAAGTTCATGTCCTCTCTTCCTAGACAATAGACACATTTTGTGTTCTTTGTATATCATAAACCGTTTTTTCTATTTGATCTGTTAAGTGTAACTTGTTTCACCACCATATGAAACTGTTGCATTGACCCCTTTAACTCCACGTCCAGATTGATGTGGATTCACTCATTCAAAGCATGTTTGAGGATGGTGTAGCAAGGGCTATGTCTACCCTATCCTATCCTACTAAAAATGAGATTATAGGATGAAGGTATGATGCTAATAGAAGAGCCTTGATACTCTCTAGATGTCAAGGGAAGCAAGAAGTCTTTAACTTTTAGATCCTTAAGTACTATAAGAGTCTTCCTCTAGTTCACATATCTCTTGTCAACCCAAGTCAAACCAGGCAAGCTGAAAGATTAGCTAACAAGATTCTAGAGAGGGTGGTTTAAGAGTTCATACTAATAGCTTATCTATATTTATAAAGGCTAGCAGGTAGTACTATTAGTCAACTTCATGCTAAGGTGGACCCTAAGATTAACTTTAAAGGAGAAACCTTGGGTGAAGGGCCAATGTTGAGCTTGTGAAACTTGAGACAAGAACTTCTTCAACACCTATTACCCTTAGTTAGGCACCAGCTGGTGAAGGTGTCTTACAACCTCTCTCTACCCAGAGCTCAAATGCTACACAAAGCAATGAAGGACAAAGCTCTCTTCATCCTGAGTCACACAAGCCTGTGAGTGACAAATAGAGGAGGAAGGTTACCTATGAGGAGATTGAGGAGGAGGAGGAGGAGAGATAAAGAAAGATGATGATGAGGGGAGGGAGTTCAAGTGAGACCCGTAACTTCATAGAAGTTGTAATCAGGGCTGCCCCCAGGCCAAGCACTCAAGATGATGAGTTAAGGGTAACCAGATTAAACTATTTGGGGATAAGGAACTATAATATTAATGAACTCACCTCTCTTCCCATGGAAAAACTAAATGAACTGGCCAGCAATAAATTGTTAAAGGAGAGAAAGGAGGCTGAGAATGCAAAACTGCTACTCAAAATCAAAGAAGAAAGGAGAAGAAAGAGACACTATAAAGCCTGTACTCTCTCCCTAGTTCAAGAAAGCTCTGAGGTAGTGGTTTTGTGTAAGGTTATATCAGAAAGGCTGATGCAACCAAAGCAAGCAAAAAACTTCCAGCATGCATGCACTAATGTACAGGTAGAAGCTACTTTGTAAGTTTTACACTTTTCATAGAATATATTCTAAGTTTAAAATCTTCCGAAGCCAAAGACCAAATCTTTTGAAGCCAAATATGAAGTCTTTTGAAACTTTAAAAACAAGTCCTCTGAAGCCAATGAAGTGAAAACCGATTTCTGTTTACTTCATTGAATTTTATTTTATTTACGATGCCATAAATTGACATTTAATTTATGTTTACTAATTATATTTTTATAACTAAATACTATTTAATTAAGTATTATTTTGGTTAAATATTTAAGTATAGAACTAATATATATCTTCATATTTATAATAATAATGATATTAATACTTTCTTCTTAAAATTTAATAGAAGTATTCATTTTCCTTTGAAAATTTAAAACAACAATTTCAATCCAAAAGTTTTTTTACTCAAGTTGAAACAACTAATAAGGGTATTAGACTAAACTAAAACAACTTATGAATTGTTTTTTATTCTTTTGAAGATAAAATGTAATTTAACTTATTTACTCTTCTTAAAATTTAATAAAAGTAATTACCCTTTCTTCAAAAATTTTAAATATCAGTTTCAATTCAAAAGTTTTATTTTTTGGGTTCAAATTGAAATAACTAATGAGGGTATTAGACTAAACTGAAACAACTTATAAAATTTTTGAAAATATATTATTTTTTTTATTTTTTTTAAAAAATCATTATTTAACTCAATCATTTATTTGTTCTAATTATAATTTTGCTTTTGAAATTGAACATGACAACTTTATATAATTTATGAGCGCTAGCAAAGCAGTTCTAGAAACAACTATCAGGTGGTGGGTAAGAGCCGGAAGAGGATGCACATTGTTTTGTGTATATTTTTGTTGTTTTTCTTTTTTGAAAAATTAATGTTAGTTTAATGTTACTTGCAACTAGTGAAAATATTATTTTTCATGATCAAATAACTTTAAAAAGTATTATCTTTTACTTTTAGGTAATATCAATATTCGTAAAGAATAATAATTTTTTTCAAATAAATGACCTAAGAGGTTATTTGGTAGCCTTTTAATCAGTTTATTACTGGTTCAAATGTTTGAATGATTCAACATTTAATGTTTTAGACTGTTTGTTTCACGAGCAAATGTTTGAACGGTTCAGACATTTGCCTTTTAATGGTTAAACATTATACTAGTGCTTAATGGGTAAGACCTCTTATCTGAATTAGTGAAATATTTGCATTGGAATAGTTAAAAGATATACTAGCTATTAATGGTTAAGATCTCTTAATAGTTCAACATAATGGTTTAGACCTTTTATTGGTTCAACACTTAATCATTTAGAAGTTGCCAAACAACCCCTAACTCGATGAGTCGTATGGCTCTAACATTTTAGGTGTAAAGCTTGATAACAATGATTCGATACATTAAGATAAGGATCCTAATATAAAGACCCCATATACACCGGGTATAACATGAGACGTGACGTATAGTTTCTCATAATTAATACCTGACATTCCAAGTCAATTTGTCACACCCCAATCTTGATGGCGGAACGTCGAGATATGAGGGTTAAGATTGTTCACAACCACATAACGCTATTATTAAAACCCAAATATGATATTCATAAGTTTCAAATGTAACACTACAAGCATAAGTCTCTGTAAGGATTCCTGAAGTCTGATGCAACCCAAAACTGCCTAAGTGTTTCAACAACATGCACTAAGTACTGAAGTGAAGAATGCTTCGGAAGAATTACACAAAGCATTAGAAAATACTCTAAGTGTAATATCTTCCGAAGCCAAGACCAATATCTTCCGAAGCCTAACATGAAGTCTTCCGAAGCTTGAAGAGACAAAGTCTTCCGAAGCTTCAACCTATGAAGACAGATTTCTTCCGAAGACTTTTAGTACACATGCTTTATCTGATGTACTGTTCCATAAAGCACCTTTTCCGCTGCGTCTCTGATAAGTCACCAACTTACAAGAGTTGGTGAAAAGGTCCATGCTTTTGGTAACTGTACATTGAGGTCTTGAGTCTGAAACTTTCCACTTTATGTACTTTATCCTTTTGTAATGTATAAGGATGTGAGCTATGGCATGTCATAGTCACAAGGTCAAAAGGCAGATATGCCTTTTGATCCTACAATTGATTTTGTTAGTGTCTAGTCAATTGTATCCAGCTGGCTTTCATAGTATAGCCAGCTGTAGGTTGTAGTATAAGTATTCCAAGTTCTAGTATCTTTCTTAATGCTTAGTAACACTTGTAAAAGAACTTGAGAAAGCAATATACTGCTCCCTTGAAAACTATACTCTCTTGTTCTGTCTCTTGCTTTACTTGTGTTCTCTGCATCACCTTTGGTTACCTAGTTCACTGTTTGATTAACGTTTAGTCAATCTTCTCATTGTGTTGTTGTGTTGTAATTGTGTTCAAGCCCTTGAACAATCCTGCAGTCTCAAATAAGAAATTAACCATATGTAATAAGAAATAATTCAAGACAATTCATTTATTTAACTAGGTCCATTCCAAGATGTGAAAAAACTTCAAAGATGGCAATCAAACTTGCGCGTTTCCTGAAACACGTTAAAAATAAAAGGTCAACATAAAGTTGGCGAGATTTCCATAGTTCTTATACATAAATATATAAAAGACAGCAATTCATGTTATAAGTTAGTGAGCAAAGTAACTAGGGATGTAAGACAGATGCACAATCAAACCTTGACAGTTTACAAGTTTCCACGTTTACAAGTTTATACGATTAGCTAAGTGTACTTGTATTAACCAACCAGGCTTGTCAAGTCCATAGATCTATGATATCGCCAAGCTAGCAATAGTTAATGATTACACATATAATAGTTAATACATGTTAATTACTAACATCAACTAACCACAACATATAAGTGAATTGCCAAAAGTTTATAAGAATCAAACGAGTTTACAAGTGCAAGTTTATAAGGTAATATGTTTCACCCCAAAGCGTAAAAATTTAAAGAAAAGGAGATAGAAGTACTTACATGATCAATGAATATATAAATGACGATTAATAAGATTAATGATAAGCGTTGTTCCAATGTAAACCGTCACGAGACACCAAATTATGTAATTACAAGACTTAAGTTTAATAATAAGTTTAACGAGTTAACGAGATCTAGGGTTTCAATTTGGTATTTATCAACTATTGTATTTAACAAAATGGAATCAATTTATATTTTCTTGAAAAAAATATATAGTTATATTTTATTTAAAGATGTGAAAAGAAACAATTATGATAATTTAAAAAGGTTATATATAACGTTTAAATAAAGTTTTATAACTAAAACTTTATTACTATTTAAACAAACTAATTGAAAAGAGTTATTTGGACCAATAATAATTTACTAATTTTTATTTTCAATCCAAAAAAATTATTCAACCAATCTTTGCTAAAATGTTTTATTAATAAAAACATTTTTAGTTAAACTTAGAAAAAGTACAGAAAATATTTGGAGGCTTTTGAAAATATTTGAAATTTATAAAAATGATTTTTATATATATTAGAAATTTTCTGAAATTTGTTTTAGACTAAAAAATCTTTAAAAATAATACATGAGGGTGCCCGGGTTCGAACCCGGGACCTCATGTTAGGGGAACAATGCCTTAACCAGTGAACAAGGGTCAGGCCTTGGTTCATTTTGGTTTCCAAGCCTTATAACCTCAAGTAAAGATTTTCTCCCAATTGAAGAACCCTAGAATCGTTCTTGCCCCAAATTAAGTTCTAAACGATTAAGTAGACGTTTGAAACCATAGGGCTTTTGCTTCCTATGATCATACAAACTGTAGAAGATTTCAATTACCCAATTTGGAGTTCAATCATGCCAAGAACAATTGAAGAACAACCGTGAGTATGTTGCGGGTAAATCTGATTACAAACAATGATGATAATTCAATTAATTACACAGGAAGCTTCCATAATAGTCGATGATTGAATGCCCTCTATAAATTTCAGGATTTGAGGGCCAAATAATGATGTTTGAGTGTAGAGCAACTCACGGTTAAAGGGGAGATCGAAGGAGATGTTTGTGTAGGTTGCAAGTGAAATTAAGAGTTGTATTCGATTAAGGATAGGTAGATGATTGGTTATGTTTGATTAATTGAGTTATTAATATCGTTTTAAGCTCGAACAGCTATATGATTAAAGGGTTTCAGTTATGCCTTTGTTTGTGTTTGTAATCGGTGTTTAATCATAATTATTATGCTCATTCAAGTTCGTTGCAGGTACACAAGGCGTTTTGAAGCGATTCTGTTTGAATTTGAAGATTTTTAATGAGTTTTGGGGGTGGCCAGAGCTCGGCCGGAGTATGGCCAGAGCTCCGTCAAAAAATCGGGGTGAAGGGGAAGTTTGGTTTGGAATTTTGTAATTTTACACATATGGTCCCTTTGGTTTTGATTTTATCATTTTATGTGAGAAACTTATGTTTAAAGTTCCTAAGTTGACAATAAAGCCCCCTAGACTTCTTGTAAATCTTTTTTAAGTTTAATAAATTTTACAAGTTGTTATTATTGATAACAATAATATTATTATTACTTTTCTTAGTTATTATTAGTATATTATTATGATTATTATTATTATTATTATTATATTATTTAATGTGTAATCATTAACATTACCAACTTCTAATTTAAGAATTTAAGACAAATTTAAAGAAATAAACATAAATAACTCATTAATTTTAAGGTAAAACAACAATGGTCCTTAGAAGAACTTAATAATTTAACTTTTATTTAACACATTCAAGATGTTGTAGTCTCCCCAAGAATTTCGTCCCGAAATTATGAATAAACTAAGCGAACAAATGCACATATTTTGCCTTCATATGGTCCTCACGCTCCCAAGTGAACTTAGCTCCACACTTATTCTCCTAACAAACCTTGACAATTAGAGTAGTTGTGGTACTAGCTTTCTTCATAATGCGATCCATAATTTCAACAGGTTTTTCAACAAAGTGCAATGACTCATCGATCTGGATCTCTTCCAGTGGAACATGTAGACTCTCGTCGGCTAAACACTTTCTCAAATTTGAGACATGGAACAAAGGATGAACTCCACTAAGGTCAGAAGATAGTTCTAGTCTATAAGCCGCTTTTCCAATCCTTTTCAAGATTTTGAAAGGTCCTACAAACCTTGGAGCCAGTTTACCCTTCTTTCCAAAGCGAAGAACTCCACGGTGAAACCTTAAGAAGAACCATGTCGCCAACTTGGAACTCCAATGGCTTATGACGCTCATCGGCATAACTCTTTTGTCGAATTCTTGCCACTTCAAGGTTCTTGGCGGATTATGGAGACTTTATTGGTCATTTCTTGTATAAGTTCAGGACCAGTGATGAAGTTTTCACCAATGTCGGTTCAACAGATCGGTGAATGGCATTTACGACCATAAAGTGCTTCAAATGGTGCCATCTTGATACTCGAGTGATAACTATTGTTATACGAAATTTCTGCGAGCGGTAAATGCATATCCCAATCACCACCAAAGTCAAGGACAAAAGACGCAACAAGTCTTTGAGGGTTTGAATTGTTCGTTCGGTTTGACCATCCGTTTGAGGATGGTAAGCCGTACCTAAATCCAATTGAGTACCCAAGAGTTCTTGCATAGACGACCAAAAGTGTGAAGTGAAACGAGCATCTTGGTCGGATATGATGTGCAACGGCACACCATGACGAGTCACAATTTCGTCAATGTAGATGCAAGCCAATCTTCAAACTTTGTATGTGTCTCGTATTGGTATGAAATGTGTCGTTTTGGTCAAACGGTCAACAATCACCCATATACTATCATGACCACGAGGAGTACGAGGTAACTTGGTTATGAAATCTGTAAGGCCATGTTCCCGGGACGCTTACAGCTGGCCAATCATTGCTCATAAAATATATAATTACATTTAACTTTCATAAAACATCGTAGCGGAACATCAAACAACACTTTTCATTTAATAAAAAATGCTTTTGCAAGTTAATATATCATTCATTACACATTTTCATTTGTTCGCATTACAATGCAAAACATTACAAAAGAATGCCATCCATAATGCCAATAGCTGCCCCGCGTCATCCTCAGCAACGATCACCTGCCACTCGAAAATGCATAAAAAGTTAGCGTTGCTGAGTGAGTTCTAGTTTTATAATAAAGCATACTTTACTTTCATTAACCGTTCTTTACTTTTGCATGTGATCATGCATAACGTGTCACACCCCAACCTTGACGGCGGAAACGTCGAGGTGTGAGTTAAGATCGTTCACAGCCACATAACGCTATTAAATAATCCAAATATAATTTAAACATAAGTTTCAATTGTCACATTACAAGCATAAGTTTCAAAGAAAATAAAAGCATAACATAGAATGTAACAAATCATTCTATTTTATTTATTTATCTAGTCCATTCCTAGATGTGCAAGCTTCAATGTGTAGGAATCAAACTTGGGCATTTCCTGAAACATGTTAAAAATAAAAGGTCAACATAAAAATGTTGGTGAGCATTCCATAGTTTTCAATACATAAGTATATAAAAGATGGCAATTCAAGTCATAAGTTAGTGAATAAAGTGATTAGGGATGTTATGAACAATGCAACAATCAAACCTCGACAAAAGTTTTACAAGTCTCAAACGTTAAAAGTATATACGATCAGCTAAGTGTACTTGGATCAACCAGCAGGCTTGTCTTACCCATAGATCTATGACTTCGCTGGGCTAGCAATAGTTAATAATTGTACATATAACGCCATAACATGGTAACCACAAAAGTTCAACTAACCACAACTTTACAAGATGAATTGCCATAGGTTTACAAGTCTCAAATAAGTTTACAAGTGCAATGATAATAAGTTAACATGTTTCACCCAAAGTGTGAAAATATGAAAAAAAGGGTATAGAATACTCACATGATCAAATGTATGCAAAAGACGATTAATAAGAAATGTAATAAGCAACGTCCCAACGTAGTTCTTCACAACAATCCTAAGTAACAATATTCACAAGATTTAAGTTTTAGGTTAACGTTTAAACATGATTTAGGGCTTTTAAGAGAAAAAAAAAATTGGGATTCCATGATATATGTATATTTCTAATAAAAGAATTGATTTAATAAATTGTCATAGGGTCATAAACTTGAATCGTTTAATATGGTTGACAAGACAAAATATAAAGTGTAGATATCTTTTTATTTATAAAAATTATAAATAAAGTGTGAGTCAAAAACAATAACAATTTTTAATTTCTATTAGTTTATGTACATTATTTGAACAAACATCTATTTAGTAGATCAAGACTATATTTAAAGTTTAACTTACAAGAAATAATTTAAATATATTATTTGAACTAATAATGGTTTTAATAAGTTAGTCAACATTAAAATTTATTTTTTTTATAAGAAATTTAACTAATTATATCATTTGCTTTTTTTTTTATATAAGTATACAAGTATTATAAGAACATAAATTCTTAGAAATTGGTTAATGACTTCAAAATAATTTAAGTTTACCAGATTAATTTTTTATAAATTTTTAGTATTTTTCTATATTTTTAAAGGCTGAAAAGCCAAAAATAAAATGAATTGGAGGTCGCCGGGTTCGAACCCGGGACCTCTAATTCGAAATGTGAGTGGGGAACCAGTGAACCAAGGCATCCAGCCGCGTTTAAGACTCCGATCTAATAAATTAAAAACAGTAACAACAGATTTCCCCCAAATCGCACGAACCCTAGTTTGATCATACCACAATTGAAGATCGAACCAAGGTTGTTATCGATTTAATTCATGGGGCTTTTGATGCCCAGATGAAACCGAGCATAAAGGTATAATTAATTACCCGAATCGAAAACGAATTGATGAGGAACGAACAAAGAATCAGTCGCGACCAAGCTTGATTCAGTTTGATGCACAAATGGCGATGATAATCCAATTAATTTCGTGTGGAGCTTCGGGTTATGTTCACGGTGTAAAACCCTCTGTCAATTCGTGGTTAGAACACTCCTATGGTGGTGCTCGAGTGGTTGCAGGTTCGCGAAAGAGATGATGATGGTATGTGGTGTGTATGCGAATTTCAGGTGAAATTGCAAGTATTGGTGGGTTAGGAATAGTTAACCGATGGTTTATGTTCAATTAATTGGGTAATTACCACAATTTGCACGTTGAACGGTTATAAAAAATTGGGTTTCGGTTTCGAGTGGGTTTTTGATAATACAGGCGTTTTCAGATTGATTAAACAACGGTTACAAGTTCGATTTATGTGTTCGGTTTAATTTGAAGCGATTTGGTGTTAAATTTGCGACGTTTAGGTGCAGTTTGGGGGTCGCCGGAGCCGTAGCCGGCGGTGGCCGGATGGCCGATCGGAAAAACGGGGGAGAAGAGAGAGAAAGGTTTCGGATTTTGTCTTGTACAACTTTAGTCCCTGTGTTTTAAACCTTTGCTATTTTATGCCAAAACATTTATTTTAAAGTTTCAAGATTAACAAATTAACCCCTTATTATTTTTTTTTTATTTCATAATTTTTATAAGTTATTATTATCATGATTATTATTATTATTACACTTATGATTATTATTGATATTACTAATAGCATTATTATAATTTTTATCTTAATTATTACTATTATGATTATTAGTGTTATTGTAATATAATAGTTATATTATTAACTTTTTATTAAAATTTAAAGACAAACCAACAAGTAAACGTAAATAGCCCGCAAATTTCAAAAAAAGCACAACTAGCCCTTATAATAATTTAACAAAGTAAACTTCTGAAATTAACGAAGATACATGATGTTACAGTCTCCCCAACTTAAAAGAATTTCGTCCCGAAATTAGAAATAAGCTAAGAGAATAAATGCGGGTATCTCTCCCTCATTTGATCCTCACGTTCCCAAGTGAACTCAGCTCCACATTTGTTTTCCCAACGAACTTTAACGATAGGTGTGGTAGTTGTTCGGGTCTTCTTCAGGGTACGATCCATAATCTCAACAGGCTTCTCAACAAAGTGCAACGACTCATCAACTTGAATTTCCTCTAGTGGAACATGCAGATTTTCATCAGTCAAGCACTTCCTCAGGTTTGAGACATGAAAGACAGGATGAACTCCGCTAAGTTCAGAAGGTAACTCCAGTTTGTAAGCCACTTTCCCAATTCTTTTCAAAATCTTGAAAGGTCCTACAAAGCGTGGGGCTAACTTACCCTTCTTCCCAAAACGTACAACCCCTTCCATGGAGAGACTTTAAGAAGAACCATGTCGTCGACTTGAAACTCCAATGGTTTGCGTCTTTTGTCGGCATAACTCTTTTGGCGACTTCTAGCCACCTCAAGATTATTTCGTATTTTGGAAATTTTGTCGGTCGTTTCTTGATAAGTTCCGGCCCAGTGATAATATTTTCCCCAATGTCAGTCCAACAGATTGGGGAACGACATTTACGGCCATACAAAGCCTCGAATGGTGCCATTTTGATACTTGAGTGATAACTATTGTTATACGAAAATTCCGCGAGCGGTAAATGCGTATCCCAATCACCACCAAAATCAAGGACACAAAGTCGTAACAGATCCTCGAGGGTTTGGATTGTTCGTTCGGTTTGACCATCGGTTTGAGGATGGTAAGCCGTACTTAAATCCAATTGAGTTCCCAAAAGCTCTTGCATCGAAGACCAGAAGTGTGAAGTGAAACGAGCATCTCGATCAGAGATGATGTGTAAGGGCACGCCATGACGACTCACAATTTCATCAACATAGATTCGGGCTAGCCTTGAAACCTTGTACGTGTCTCGTATGGGTATGAAATGTGCTGTCTTGGTCAAACGGTCAACGATGACCCAAATGCTATCATGACCACGAGGTGTACGAGGTAACTTGGTTATGAAATCCATGGATATATGTTCCCATTTCCACATAGGAATTTCAGGTTGCTCGAGTAACCCACTTGGTCGTTGATGCTCGGCTTTACCCTTGCACACGTGAGACACTTAGAAACATAAGATGCGATATCTTTCTTCATCCCAGGCCACCAATATTGACCACGCAGGTCCATGTACATCTTATCGGAGCCAGGATGAACAGAATATCGGGTTTGATGAGCTTCGTTCATAATGAAGTGCCGAGGTTGTCACGATTCGGGATCCAAAGTCGATTCAAGAAGTACCACATGCCGTTCGGTTTTGTCTCCAATTGTGACCGTACGTTAGTCATCAAATCTTCATCTTTTCCTTCGTCGGTTAGTGCCACTTGTTGAGCCTCGCGAATGCACATCTCGAGGTCACTATCGACCCTTATGTTTTGCAGCATGATAGTAGCCTCGTTGACATCCACATGAATCTCGGTATCAAATTCTCCTAGCGTATCAAACCATTGCCTTCGATCTCGAATTTCTTGAAGCGAGACAGTCTTGTTGTGGACCTTGCGACTTAGTGCGTCGGCTACAACATTCGCCTTTCCAGGATGATAGCGAATGTCGCAGTCGTAGTCACTAATCAACTCAATCCAACGTCTTTGTCTCATGTTGAGATCCTTTTGGTTGAACACGTGTTGGAGACTCTTATGATCGGTGTAGACTATACATTGCGTCCCATATAAGTAGTGCGCCAAATCTTCAATGCAAAAACCACCGCACCAAGTTCAAGATCATGCGTTGTGTAGTTAACTTCATGCACCTTCAATTGTCTCGACGCGTATGCTATAACTTTGCCTCGTTGCATGAGAACACAACCAAGACCTTGATTAGAAGCATCACAATATACAGTAAAGTCGTCGTTTCCATCGGGTAGTGTGAGAATAGGAGCATTACACAACTTGCGTTTCAATGTCTCGAAAGCCTCTTCTTGCTCGGGTCCCCATTCAAAAAGTCGATTCTTTTGGGTTAGTGCCGTTAATGGTTTAGCAATCTTCGAGAAATTTGCTATGAACCTACGGTAGTATCCCGCTAAACCCAGAAAAGAACGAACCTCGGTTGGGGTTGTGGGAACACACCAATTCTTCACAGCTTCAATTTTAGGAGGATCCACGTGAATTCCTTGACTATTCACCACATGCCCTAGAATTGAACTTCTTCCAACCAAAACTCACACTTGGAAAGCTTGGCGTATAATTGCTCCTTCTTCAAAAGTTCAAGTACTTGTCGCAAGTGTGTCTCGTGATCGATTTTTGTCTTGGAATAATAAGGATGTCATCAATAAACACGATCACGAATTTATCCAAATACAGTTTACATACTCGATTCATGAGATCCATGAACACAGCAGGCGCATTGGTCAGGCCAAATGGCATGACCATGAACTCGTAGTGTCCATATCGAGTACGGAAAGCGGTCTTTGGAATGTCATCATCATGAACACGTAATTGATGATACCCAGATCGTAGATCGATCTTCGAGAATTGAGTTGCTCCTTGCAGTTGGTCGAAGAGGTCATCGATTCGGGGAAGAGGGTATCGGTTTTTAATAGTAAGCTTGTTGAGTTCCCGGTAGTCGATGCACATACGAATGACCCATCCTTCTTCTTCACAAATAGTACAGGTGCGCCCCACGGTGATGAACTAGGGCGAATAAAACCCTTATCGGTCAACTCTTGCAGTTGACTAGCGAGCTCTTGCATTTCAGAAGGTGCAAGACGATAAGGCGATTTAGCCACAGGGTTTGCACCAGGGATTAAATCAATCTTGAACTCAACTTCACGCACGGGAGGTAACCCTTTAAGATCTTCGGGAAAAACTTCGGGAAAGTCTCGCACAACAGGAATGTCTTTCAACTCCTTACCCTTGGCTTTCGTATTAACTACATATGCCATGAAAGCCATGTAGTTTTTACTTAAGCACTTGCGAGCTTTGATACAAGACATGAGTTTGAGTCTTTGGGATGATTTCTCCCCAAAGACCTTCAAAGTATCTCCAGTAGGTAGAGGAATTTGGATACACTTCTCAAAACATAGAATTTCCGCACGATGTTTGGCTAACCAATCCATACCAATGATAACATCAAAGCTTCCCAATTGCATAGGAATAAGGTCGACGAAAAACTCGTGTTCGTTAAGGCTTAAAGTGCAATCGTGTATTACGACGTCCACGACAATAGATTTTCCGTTGGCGATTTCGACAGTGAAAGATCTTTCTAGATTGACGCGCGGTTTAGAAAGTAAAACCTCGAATTCCAGGGACACGAAACTCCTATCGGCACCCGAATCAAACAATACAGATGCATAATGTTTATTTACGAGATACATACCTGTTTGGTAACAACCTATTATTGATATGATGAATATAGATAGGAAATTTTGCAAGACAAGAAAAAGGACTAGAAGAAATTTAACGGCGTACCATTCACCACGTCGTTGTTGGCTTGCGCTTGGTTGGCGTTGATGTTGAAAGCCCTTCCACGAGCTAATGGCACAGTTCCCGCATTGCGAGGACATTGAGGGCGAATATGACCAGCCTCGCCACAGTTGTAGCAGGTTCGGTTGGAAAGCATGGCAGTGTTGTTTGGCGCACGAAGACAAGTAGCCACTAAATGACCATACTTTCCACACAGAGAGCAGACTCGACATGGAATGTTGCTTGCATGGTGGTACTTGCACGTGTTACACATAGGATGTGGACCAGCATAAACCTAGCCATGGGAGCTTGATTCGCAACCATCATTTGTTTTTGAGGAGCATTAGGAGCGGTCACGGCATAGTTGCGTGTCGGATGAACTTACGCTTGTTTTGGAAGATGACTCGGCCCTTACCTCCTTTGTTGCCTCGGGTATCACATTCGTAACAGACTTAGAACCCTTTGCCGACATAGTGCCAGCTCTTATATGATTCTCGGTGAGCTGTGCAGTGATGGTAATTGCTTCCTCCAAAGTTGTGGGCCTACTACCCACCACGGCATCTTGAATTTGAGGTGGCACCCCCTTGATAAATTTCTCGATGTTACGGGGCACGGTGTCCACCATGTGTGGTAGGAGCATACTCAACTCATGATGCCGGTGGAATAAGCCAAATGATTCCCACCATCCTGTTTAAGGTTCCAGAACTCCTCCTCTAATTTTTGCAGCTCGCTCCTCGGACAAAACTTTTGGATCATGATCTCCTTAAATTCCTCCCAAGGTAAGGCCAAGGCAATCTCGGTTCCACGATTTCTTTTTTCACTATTCCACCATGTGAGTGCTCGTTGTTGAAGAACACTTGTGGCATAGCGAACCTTGAACTCATTGGGGCATTCACTAACAATGAACGTGTTCTCCATACTTTCAAACCACTCGAGAAGTCTAGTGGCTCCTTCTTTTCCACTAAAGCTAATGGGTTTGCACGAGTTAAAGTGTTTGAAGGTGCAAGTACGGTTGTTCCCTTGTTGATTGTTCCCATTTTGATTGTTGCTATTGTCTCCATGAGCACCACTATTGTTTCCATTGGTGTTGTTGTTGTTGCTATTAGCCATTAGTGTGCTATTGAGTTCAGCAACCATAGTCGGGAGAACGGCAGCCATTTGTCGCGCAATCATGGCAGCCAGCTTACGGTCGGAACTTCCACGCTTTCCATGGTGACGAGACATGCTGGATATACAAAATGAGTTAGTTACAGGAGCGGGGATAACAGAGGATAGTAGTTTAACAAAGATAAGCTAAGAGTTTTAAGGTACACAGGATGTTTCCATTTGGTAACGCATTACCATTTGAAAACGTTGACACGTCAAGGTGAATTGACCCATTTACCTTAAAAACTTGTGTATGTTGACCATAGTTTATCACTCATCCCAGAAATCCCCAGGTAAGCACAACTAGTCCCGTAGGATTTATGCGATATGCTTGCCTTAGCCCGAGGGCCTTTTGCCAGGAAAACCAGGATACAGGTGTCTATGTGTCACACAATATTTCTTAGGTTCATAGAATCAAAACCTTGATGAGATTATATAGATTAGACATAACGTCTAAAGATCCAAGTCATAATATAAACATAAGATTCCACGTGTCGACGAGGATAAGATTAAGAGAGTTCATGTTCGGGGGAGTCAAAGGGTCAAAGTTAAGTTTAGGGAGACAAATAACAATGTTTAGGAATCCTATGCTAAGGCATCAAATTGCACATGAGAGGCATAGCATTATGTAGCATGAAAAGTATATGGTTTACAAATAGAAATATAATTCTATAAGGTTCATGCATACTATAGCCTAGGTCACCATTTCTAATAACCTAGATCCCTATAGTTATGGGCTCTGATACCAATCTGTCACACCCCAACCTTGACGGCGGAAACGTCGAGGTGTGAGAGTTAAGATCGTTCACAGCCACATAACGCTATTAAATAATCCAAATATAATTTAAACATAAGTTTCAATTGTCACATTACAAGCATAAGTTTCAAAGAAAATAAAAGCATAACATAGAATGTAACAATCATTCTATTTTATTTATTTATCTAGGTCCATTCCTAGATGTGCAAGCTTCAATGTGTAGGAATCAAACTTGGGCATTTCCTGAAACATGTTAAAAATAAAAGGTCAACATAAAAATGTTGGTGAGCATTCCATAGTTTTCAATACATAAGTATATAAAAGATGGCAATTCAAGTCATAAGTTAGTGAATAAAGTGATTAGGGATGTTATGAACAATGCAACAATCAAACCTCGACAAAAGTTTTACAAGTCTCAAACGTTAAAAGTATATACGATCAGCTAAGTGTACTTGGATCAACCAAGCAGGCTTGTCTTACCCATAGATCTATGACTTCGCTGGGCTAGCAATAGTTAATAATTGTACATATAACGCCATAACATGGTAACCACAAAAGTTCAACTAACCACAACTTTACAAGATGAATTGCCATAGGTTTACAAGTCTCAAATAAGTTTACAAGTGCAATGATAATAAGTTAACATGTTTCACCCAAAGTGTGAAAATATGAAAAAAGGGTATAGAAATACTCACATGATCAAATGTATGCAAAAGACGATTAATAAGAAATGTAATAAGCAACGTCCCAACGTAGTTCTTCACAACAATCCTAAGTAACAATATTCACAAGATTTAAGTTTTAGGTTAACGTTTAAACATGATTTAGGGCTTTTAAGAGAAAAAAAATTGGGATTCCATGATATATGTATATTCTAATAAAAGAATTGATTTAATAAATTGTCATAGGGTCATAAACTTGAATCGTTTAATATGGTTGACAAGACAATATAAAGTGTAGATATCTTTTTATTTATAAAAATTATAAATAAAGTGTGAGTCAAAAACAATAACAATTTTTAATTTCTATTAGTTTATGTACATTATTTGAACAAACATCTATTTAGTAGATCAGACTATATTTAAAGTTTAACTTACAAGAAATAATTTAAATATATTATTTGAACTAATAATGGTTTTAATAAGTTAGTCAACATTAAAATTTATTTTTTTTATAAGAAATTTAACTAATTATATCATTTGCTTTTTTTTTTATATATAAGTACAAGTATTATAAGAACATAAATTCTTAGAAATTGGTTAATGACTTCAAAATAATTTAAGTTTACCAGATTAATTTTTTATAATTTTTAGTATTTTTCTATATTTTTAAAGGCTGAAAAGCCAAAAATAAAATGAATTGGAGGTCGCCGGGTTCGAACCCGGGACCTCTAATTCGAATGTGAGTGGGGAACCAGTGAACCAAGGCATCCAGCCGCGTTTAAGACTCCGATCTAATAAATTAAAAACAGTAACAACAGATTTCCCCCAAATCGCACGAACCCTAGTTTGATCATAACCACATTGAAGATCGAACCAAGGTTGTTATCGATTTAATTCATGGGGCTTTTGATGCCCAGATGAAACCGAGCATAAAGGTATAATTAATTACCCGAATCGAAAACGAATTGATGAGGAACGAACAAGAATCAGTCGCGACCAAGCTTGATTCAGTTTGATGCACAAATGGCGATGATAATCCAATTAATTTCGTGTGGAGCTTCGGGTTATGTTCACGGTGTAAAACCCTCTGTCAATTCGTGGTTAGAACACTCCTATGGTGGTGCTCGAGTGGTTGCAGGTTCGCGAAAGAGATGATGATGGTATGTGGTGTGTATGCGAATTTCAGGTGAAATTGCAAGTATTGGTGGGTTAGGAATAGTTAACCGATGGTTTATGTTCAATTAATTGGGTAATTACCACAATTTGCACGTTGAACGGTTATAAAATAAATTGGGTTTCGGTTTCGAGTGGGTTTTTGATAATACAGGCGTTTTCAGATTGATTAAACAACGGTTACAAGTTCGATTTATGTGTTCGGTTTAATTTGAAGCGATTTGGTGTTAAATTTGCGACGTTTAGGTGCAGTTTGGGGGTCGCCGGAGCCGCAGCCGGCGGTGGCCGGATGGCCGATCGGAAAAACGGGGGAGAAGAGAGAGAAAGGTTTCGGATTTTGTCTTTGTACAACTTTAGTCCCTGTTTTTAAACCTTTGCTATTTTATGCCAAAACCTTTATTTTAAAGTTTCAAGATTAACAAATTAACCCCTTATTATTTTTTTTTTATTTCAATTTTTATAAGTTATTATTATCATGATTATTATTATTATTACACTTATGATTATTATTGATATTACTAATAGCATTATTATAATTTTTATCTTAATTATTACTATTATGATTATTAGTGTTATTGTAATATAATAGTTATATTATTAACTTTTTATTAAAATTTAAAGACAAACCAACAAGTAAACGTAAATAGCCCGCAAATTTCAAAAAAAGCACAACTAGCCCTTATAATAATTTAACAAAGTAAACTTCTGAAATTAACGAAGATACATGATGTTACAATACGTACACTAGATAATATCATTATTATCTTCATCATACATTCATTAACTTCCATTCATCGTACGTCATTATCATTCACATTCGTTCATACTTTCTTACTTTCATTCATACATTCATCATTACTTCTTTTTATTACATTAAAAACCATGAACCTTACCCTACCGTCATGCATAAAGCTAGTACTGGTCCGGTCTATCATAGACCCCCCGTCATGCATAAAGCTGGTACTGGGCCGGGTCTATCATAGACCCCCCGTCATGGCGCACAACAGCCTAGCCACAATACCTAGGGTAAGTTCGGGTGGACCATTGTCATGTGCTATACAAACCGTCATGCATAAAGCTGATACTGGGCCGGGGTCCATCATAGACCCCCCGTCATGGCGCACAGCAGCCTGGCCACATATCTAGGGTAAGCGACAAAGGTTCTATATAAATGGTCAATCACAAAGAATGACCCCGATGTGCATCCTTCTGGGGTAGCTAACCTACACACCGTTCGACTAACACCCTACATTGGGGCGTGTTCCATATACAAGGCTTGCAAGACTTACTATTTTCATTTGTTCATTAATGCATACATTCATTCATCATGTTCCTCTTTTTATTATCTTCCACTTTACGTTACATAATACTTTCATTTCATTCATTAACATTCAACGTAAAGCCATGGGAAAATAATCATACATCATAATAAGGAACATCAACATACATAGTCAACAACATCATACAGGACATCATACATACATAACATACATCATACATACCATCGTGGATAAGCATCAATCATACATCATAACATCTATGATCTCAAAAGTCAGCTTACATGAACCCCCGGGAACATCCTAAGTCAAATCCTAAATTTCATCTTTTTCCCAGAAAGTCAAAAACTATTCTAAGTGTTCATCCGCATTTGCCTTTTTGTTCATCCGTATTTGTTTTAGTTCATCCGCATTGACTTTACTCATCCGCATTTGTTCATCCGTATTGACTTTACTCATCCGCATTTCCCATACTTAGTCAATGTTCATCCGAATTAACTGTTCATCCGCATTGACTTTCCATTACTCATCCGCATTTACTTACTTAATAGTTAATGCTCATATGCATTAACTGTTCATACGCATTGACTTCCATTACTCATCCGCATTGACTTACTTAATGTATGCTCATCCGCATTAACTGTTCATCCGCATTGACTTTAATTACTCATCCACATTGACTTACTTAATGGTTAATGCTCATCTACATTAACTATTCACCCACATTTATTTTGAACACTTGGGCAGATTCTACAACTTAGACTATGAGCCCTAAACATCAGATTTTACTTCCCAAACACCATCTATCATGTTCTAAGCTTAAATCTTACATTCTAAGCCTTAGAAACACAATTATAACATCATCAAGCATGAACATAGTCCCTTGTTAGGGACCATGTACGGTATGGAGTACTAATTGATTTACGTGTATACCAACTCAAATAGTGCGGAATCCTATTTGATTGGCGATCCAATCGGTGAGAACGCGTGTAAAATCAATCCAAGAATGTAACTAAATGTCAAGAACGATAGTAGGACGGTTTATAGCGATCTATGAAGTTGGAACAGGTGTTCTAGGGTCTCTGGACGGCTAGGGTGTGATTTAGTGCGTAGGTATTTGAATTGTTAAGTTTTTCCATGAATTAAGTGGTATTTATAGGTTAGGGCTTCTCATTCGTGTGACTGAACCATTTGCATGGTTCAGTCGTGCGATTGAAGCATGCAGTTGATCCATCCGTATGACTGAAGGTCCAGTCGTGCGACTGAGTCAATCTTATGTTATACTCATGCGACTGATCCAGTCTCCTGGTTTAGTCGTGCGACCGATCCAGTCTCCTAGTTCAATCGTGCGACTGGTTCATTAGCATGAAGTCGTTCATGCATATGGTCCATTAGCATGGTCCATTCGTATGAGAACTTCATACGATTAAGTTTAAGCACGTTTCTCAATCATTGTTGACTAAGAACTATGTAAACAACCACAAACCTATATAGTTAGTTCAATAAGTGTTAACACACACTAATCAATGAAATATTAAACATTATAAGCATAAACCACACATTGTATTTCATTCAACCCATTCTATTACATATATTTAAGACATGAAATACATTTTACATTATGCTCATAAACTAGGTACATATGTATCTACAGTCTAACATCACATCATAATAGTAACATACACACATTTAACATACGGGAGTTTTATAAGAACATACATTCATGCATTTCCAGCCCTAAAATCAGTTAAAAACCAGTAAAAGAGGGGTTCTAGAACTCACCTTTGCAGCTCTTGAGTATGGCTTCTTCCAAACTCATTTGAAATTGAGTTCAACCGCCTAGAAACCCACTAAAAACATACCCAAACACATACAAACACACATGAGCATACACCCGAGGACATAACCAGTTAAGAACACCATAAAAATATGAATTCTTACCTTGAATTCGAACTTTCTTTCTGTTCTTCTACAAGACCCGAGAGTTTCTGCTCTCCTTCTATCTTTCTCTAAAATGTCCGAGGATTTGTGTGTAGAGAGAGTGATGGGCGGCCATGCCACCTTTATCACCAACTTTTCAAAAAATTTGTCCTTTTTGTTACTTTTAACCCCTAGACTTGGGTTTTATTTCTTTTCCTTCTTTTTCTTCACTTTATTCTTCTTTCTTGACTTTAAAATAAACGGGTGTTACAAAATCCATGGATATATGTTCCCATTTCCACATAGGGATTTCGGATTGTTCAAGTAAACCACTTGGGCGTTGTGCTTGGCTTTGACTCTTGCAAATGTGAGACACTTAGAAACATAAGACGCTATATCATTCTTCATTCCAGGCCACCAATATTGACTACACAGGTCCATGTACATCTTATCAGAGCCAGGATGAATGGAATATCAAGTTTGATGAGCTTTGTTCATAATGAAGTGATGAAGATTATCTTGATTCGAGATCCAAAGTCGATTCAAAAAGTACCACATGCCATTCGGTTTTGTTTCCAGTTGTGATTGAACATTAAACGCCAAATCTCCATCTGTCCCTTCATCGGTTAACGTTGTTTGTTGAGCCTCGCGAATGCATAACTCAAGATCACTATCAATCCTTATGTTTTGAAGCATGATAGTAGCCTCGTTAACATCCACATGAATCTCAGTATCAAATTCCCCTAACGTGTCAAACCATTGCCTTCGATCTCGGATTTCTCAAAGCGAGACAGTCTTGTTGTGGACCTTGCAACTCAGCGTGTCGGCTACAACATTCACCTTTCCAGGGTGATAGCGAATGTCACAGTCGTAGTCGCTAATCAACTCGATCCAACGTCTTTGTCTCATGTTGAGATCCTTTTGATTGAACACATGTTGGAGACTCTTATGATCGGTATAGACTATGCATTGTGTCCCATAAAGATAGTGTCGCCAGATCTTCAAAGCGAAAACCACAACACCAAGTTCAAGATCGTGGGTTGTGTAGTTCACTTCATGAACCTTCAATTGTCTTGACGCGTATGCTATGACTTTTCCTCATTGCATAAGAACACAACTAAGACCTTGATTAGAAGCATCACAGTAACGGTGAAATCGTCGTTCCCATCGGGGAGTGTTAGAATAGGAGTGTTACACAGCTTGCGTTTCAATGTCTCGAAAGCCTCTTCTTGTTCGGGTCCCCATTCAAAGAGTCGGTTCTTTTGGGTTAGTGCCATTAGTGGTTTAGTAATCTTCAAAAAGTTTGCTATGAATCTACGGTAATACCTTGCTAAGCCTAGAAAAGAACGAACCGTAGTTGGGGTTGTGGGAACACACCAATTTTTCACAGCTTCTATTTTTTAGGATCAACGTGAATCCTTGGCTATTCACCATATGCCCTAAGAATTGAACTTCTTCTAACCAGAACTCACACCTGAAAAACTTGGCATATAGTAGCTCCTTCTTCAAAAGTTCAAGAACTTTTCACAAGTGCATCTCGTGATCAATTTTCATGGACACGTATTTGATGATACCCAGAACATATATCAATCTTCGAGAATTAGGTTGCTCCTTGAAGTTGATCGAAGAGATCATCGATTCGAGGAAGAGGGTATTGGTTTTTTATGGTAAGCTTGTTGAGTTCCCGGTAGTTGATACACATACGGAATGAACCATCTTTCTTTTTCACGAACAACACAGGTGCACCCCATGGTGAAGAACTAGGACAAATGAATCCCTTATCACTCAACTCTTGCAGTTGACTAGCCGGTTCTTGTATTTCAGACGGTGCAAGACGGTAAGTTGATTTAGCCATAGGATTTGCACTAGGGATCAAGTCAATCTTGAACTCAACTTCTCGCACAAAAGGTAACCCCTAAGATCCTTAGGAAACACTTCGGGAAAATCTTGCATGACAAGAATATCTTTCATTTCCTTACCCTTGGCTTTCGTATTAACTACATATGCCATGAAAACTATGAAGTTCTTACTTAAGCACTTTCAGGCCTTGATGCAGGACATAAGTTTGAGTCCTTGGGATGATTTCTCCCCAAAGACTTTCAAAGTATCACCCGTCGGTAAAAGAAATTCAAATGCACCTCTCGAAACATAGAATTTCCGCGTGTTGCTTGGCTAACCAATCCATGCCAATAATAACATCAAAAATTCCCAGTTGGATAGGAATGAGGTCGATGAAAAACTCGTATTCGTTAAGGCTCAAGGTACAATCGCATATTACGACGTCAACGACGACAGATTTTCCATTGGCGACTTCGACTGTGAAGGATCTTTCCAGATTAACACACAACTTAGAAAGTATAGGCTCGAACTCCAGGATACGAAACTCCTATCCGCACCCGACTCAAACAATACAAAAGCATAATGATTATTTACAAGATACATACCTGTTTGGTAATAACCTATATTGGTATGATGAACACAACTAGGAATTTTTACAAGACAAAGAACGATTTAAAGAAATTCAACGACGTACCATTCACCATGTCGTTGTTGGCTTGTGCTGGTTAGCATTAATGTTGAAAGCCCTTCCACAAACCGGTGGCACAGTTTCCACATTGCGAGGACATTAAGGATGAATATGTCCAGGTTTGCCACTGTTATAACATGTTCGATTGGTAAGTATTGCAGTATTGTTCGGCGCATGAAGGCAAGTAGCCACCAAATGCCCATACTTCCCACACAACAAGCAAACTTGGTATGGGATGTTACTCGCGTGGTGGTACTTGCAAGTATTACACATCAGGTATGGCCCAGCATAAGCCCTAGCCACGGGGGCTTGATTTGCAACCACCACTTGTCTTTGAGGAGCATTTGGTGCTGTCACAACGTAGTTGTGTGTTGGAGTGAACTTGCGCTTCTTGTTTTGGGAGGATGACTTGGCCTTTACCTCCTTTGTTGCCTTGGGTTTCATCTTTGCAGCAGTCTTTGCACCTTTCACCGCCATAGTGCCAGCCCTAATATGATTCTCAGTGAGCTGTGCGGTGATAGTAATTTCCTCTTCCAAAGTTGTGGGCCTACTACCCACCATGACATCATGGATTTAAGGTCGTACCCCCTTGATAAATTTCTCAATGTTACGGAAACGGTGTCCACCATGTATGGTAGGAGCATACTCAACTCATGATGCTGGGTGGAATAAGCCAAATGATTTCCACCATCTTGCTTAAGATTCTTGAATTCTTCCTCCATATTTTGCAACTCGCTCCTTGGGAAGAACTTTTGGATCATTATATCCTTAATTCTTCCCAAGGAAATGCCAAGGCAGCTTCAGCCCTCGGTTCCTCTTTTCACTATTCCACTATGTTAGTGACCGTTGTTAAAGGACACTTGCAGCATAGCGAACCTTGAACTCATCGGGGCACTTGCTAACAATGAACATGTTCTCCATACTCTCAAACCACCCAATAAGTCCAGTGGCTCCTTCTTTTCCACTAAAATTAGTGGGTTTACACGAGTTGAAATGTTTGAAGGTGTAGGTGCGATTGTTCCCGTGTTGGTTGTTACGATTCTCCCTATGGGCATTGTTGTCAGCACCATTATTGTTTCCATTGTGTTGTTGTTGCTATTGGCCATTAAAGTGCTATTAAGTTTAGCAACCATTTATGGGAGCACGACAACCATTTGCAGGGCGATCATTGCTGCAAGCTTACAGTCGGAACTTCACGCTTTCCATGGTAACGAGACATGCTAAATACAAAAATGAGTTAGACACGGGAATGAGGATAACAAAGGATAGTAGTTTAAACAAGAATAAGCTAAGAGTTGTAAGGCATGCGGAATGGTTCCATTTGGTAACACATTACCATTTGGAAACGTTGACACGTCAAGGTGAATTGACCCATTTGCCTTAGAAAAATGTGTATATCGACCATAGTTTATCACTCATCCCAGAAATCCCCATATAAGCATAACTAGTCCCGTAGGATTTATGCGAAACCCTTATCTTAGCCCAAAGGCCTTTTTCCAGGAAATCCAGAATACAAGGGTCTATGTGTCACACAATGTTTCATTGGTTCATGAAATCAAAACCTTAAAGAGATTTGTATAAATTAGACATAAAGTCTAAAGATTCAAGCCATAAACAATAAGTATACAATCCCATGTGTCGTTGTAATAAGATTAAGAAGCTTCATGTTCGGGGAGAATCAAAGAGTCAAAGATAAGTGTAGGGGAGACAGGTAACAAAGTAAGCATTAATAAGGCAATCATATGCTAAGGCATCAAGTTGCACATAAAAAGGTATAGCATTATGTAGCATACAAACAATGTATTTTTACAAGGATAGCAATATGATTCTATAGGTTCATGCATATACTATAGTCTAGGTCACCATTTCTAATAACCTAAATCCATATAGTTATGTGCTCTTATACCAATCTGTCACACCACAACCTTGACGGCGGAAACGTCGAGATATGAGGGTTAAGATTGTTCACAACCACATAACGCTATTATTAAAACCCAAATATGATAATCATTAGTTTCAAATGTAACACTACAAGCATAAGTCTCAAATAAGAAATTAACAATACCTAATAAGAAATAATTCAAGACAATTCATTTATTTAACTATGTCCATTTCTAGATGTAAAAAAGCTTCAAAGATGGCAATCAAACTTGCACGTTTCCTAAAACATGTTAAAAATAAAAGGACAACATAAAGTGGTGAGATTTCCATAGTTTTCACATAAATATATAAAAGACGGCAATTCATGTTATAAGTTAGTGAGCAAAGTAATTAGAGATGTAAGATAGATGCACAATCAAACCTTGACAGTTTACAAGTTTCCACGTTTACAAGTTTATACGATACCCAAGTGTACTTGGATTAATCAAGCAGGCTTGTGAAGCCCATATATCTATGACGTCGCCAGGCTAGCAATAGTTAATGATTTCACATATAATAGTCAATACATGGTAATTACTAAAATCAACTAACCACAACACATAAGTGAATTGCCAAAAATTTACAAGAATCAAACGAGTTTACAAGTGCAATGTTTATAAGGTAACATGTTTCACCCCAAAGTGTAAAAATATGCAAAAAGAGGTATATAAATACTCACATGATCAATAAATATATAAATGACGATTAATAAGATTAATGATAAGCGCCGTTCCAACATAAACCGTCACGAAACACCTAATTATGTAATTACAAGACTTAAGTTTAATGAGTTAACGAGATCTAGGGTTTCAATTTGGTATTTGTCAATAATATTTAACAAAATGGAATCAATTTATATTTTCTTGGAAAAAAAAATATATATTATATTTATTAGAATATATATATATATATATATATATATAATATATATATATATATATATATATTATTCAAAGATGTGAAAAGAAACATTATAATAATTAAAAAAGGTTATATATAACGTTTAAATAAAGTTTTATAACTAAAAATCTATACTCTTTAAACAAAACTAATTGAAAAGAGTTATTTGGACCAATAATAATTTACTAAATATTATTTTCAATCCAGAAAATTATTCAACCAATCTTTGCTAAAATGTTTTATCAATAAAAATATTTTTATTTAAACTTAGAAAATTATAGAAAATATTTGGAGGCTTTTGAAAATATTTGAAATTTATAATATAATTTATATATATATATTAGAAATTTTCTAAATTTGTTTTAGGCTAAAAAAACCTTTAAAAATAATATATGATGGTGTCCGGGTTCGAACCCAGGACCTCATGTTAGGGGAACGGTGTCTTAACCAGTGAACCAGGGTCGCGACCTTGGTTCATTTTGGTTTTCAACCCTTATAACATCAAGTAAAGATTTTCTCCCAAATTGAAGAACCCTAGAATCGTTCTTGCCCCAAATTGAAGTTCTAAACGATTAAGCAACGTTTGAAACATAGGGCTTTTGATCTCTATGATCATACGAATGTGTAGAAGATTTCAATTACCCGATTTGGAGTTCAATCATGCCAAGAACAATTGAAGAACAACCGTGAGTATGTCGCGGGTAAATCCGATTACAAACGATGATGATAATTCAACTAATTACACAGGGAGCTTCCACGATAGTCCATGATTGAAAGCCCTCTATAAATTTCAGGATTTGAGGTCCGAATAATGGTGTTCGAGTATAGAGCAGGTCACGGTTAAAGGGGAGATCGAAGGAGATGTTTGTGTAGGTTGCAAGTGAAATTAAGAGTTGTATTCGATTAAGGATAGGTAGATGATTGTTTATGTTAGATTAATTGAGTTATTAATATCCTTTTAAGCTCGAACGGCTATATGATTAAAGAGTTTTTTTTATGCCTTTTTTTGGGTTTGTAACCGATGTATAATCATAATTATTATGCTTATTTAAGTTCGTTGAAGGTACACGAGGCGTTTTGGAGCGATTCGGTTCGTAATTTGAAGATTTTTAATGAGTTTTGGGGTGGCCGGAGCTCGGCCGGAGTATGGCCGGAGCTCCGCCGGAAAATCGGGGTGAAGGGGAAGTTTGGTTTGGGATTTTGTAATTTTACACATATGGTCCCTTTGGTTTTGATTTTATCATTTTATGTGAGAAACTTATGTTTAAAGTTCCTAAGTTGACAATAAAGTCTCCTAGACTTCTTTAAACCTTTTTTAAGTTTAATAAATTTTGCAAGTTGTTATTATTAATAATAATATTATTATTATTACTTTTCTTAGTTATTATATATATTATTTATTATAATAATTATTATAATAATAATTATTATTATTTAATATGTAATCATTAACATTACCAACTTCCAATTTAAAAAATTTAAGACAAATTTAAAGAAATAAACATAAATAACTCATCAATTTTACTAAAAAAAACAACAATGGTCCTTACAAAACTTACCAGTTAACATTTATTTAACACAAAAATTCAAGATGTTACAAAATCGGTCGATTTAAAAAACCATATAATCTTGATAGAGTCATACGTAGCGTGTGACCAATTCAGATGACAAAACTCGGCCTTTGTAATGAATTAACTAAGTGCCAACAATAACATGACTCAAATTGAGGCAGAAAGCTCAAGCTTCATTAATTTTGATAGAAATAAAGGTGAGAAAAGAGAGAATACAGAATATGGGATGAGAGAGAATAACCACTAGATCCAACAACTTTCTACCCCATGTCCTCACACATAATTAATTTAAATAGCATGCATAACCACATTCTATTAGACTTGAGCTGATGTGGCATTCATAGTGTAATCCTTGAATTTCTCTGGCATCTTCCGAATTCTTTTACTTTGCTTTGATTGGGCTGGGTTCATAGTTTGGTTAAGGGTACTTTTGGGCTGGTCTGCTGGGTCCATAACACTACCGCCCCCTTTAAACCCACTTGTCCTCAAGGGGGAAATCAGGAAACTGCGAGCCAAATGAACATCATCCTCCCATGTTGCATCTTCTGTATTAAGCCATCCCATTGGATAAGACTCTGTGGAACTGTTTGGGAACCTTTTACACGGTACGTCGTTGGAGGATAGCCTGGGGTGATAAAATGAGTGTAGAGGTGGAATCCACTAAGTGTAACGGCGTAATCTGATGGGTCGTTTACCGAGACATTTGCGAAGCAAGACACGTGGAAAACAGGATGAATTTTAGCGGTGACCGGTAAGTCTAACTTGTAAGCGACGGGACCAACTTTAGAAAGTACCCGGTACGGTCAAAAATAGCGGTGACCCAGTTTGTGGTGGCGTTGTAAACGGACAGATCCTTGTCGGTATGGTTGTAGCTTGACAAACACCCAATCATCAACATCAAACTGGACATCACGGCGATGCCTATCTGCAGCCAATTTCATGCGGGTCTGAGCCTTGGATAAATTAGCTTCAAGAGGGTTAACACATTATCCCGCTCTAGTAACGATCCTCAAGTGTAACATTAGAAGTTGAGCCTCGCAAGTAACGAATCAAGGAAGGAGGCTTACGGCCGTACACAATTTCAAAGGGGTCATTTGGGACGATGTTGGTAGGACGTGTTATACCAGAATTCTGCCCATGGTAAGAATTGCAGCCACTTTTGAGGGTGATCAGCCACGTAGCAACGCATATACATTTCCAAACATCGATTTAGTGCTTCCGATTGCCCGTCCGTTTGGGGGTGGTACGCGGTACTGAACTTGAGAGTGGTACCATTCGAACGATGTAGTTCCCGCCAGAAATCTGTCATAAAGCGGGCATCCCTGTCACTAACAATAGATAAGGGGATGCCATGGAGACGAACAATGTCATGAATAAAAGCCGTGGCCACTGTGAAACTATTGAAGGAGGATGGCAAGGCGATGAAGTGCCCATATTTAGATAAAGGATCCACAACCACCATAATAACGGTCTTCCTTGCGAATTCGGTAGGCAAGTAATGAAATCAAGGGCAATATCTTCAAAGACAGCCTGAGGAATCGGAAGTGGTTGGAGCAAACCCACCCGGGGATAAGAAGGACGGCTTGGTTTGTTGACACACCTGACACTGAGCAATGAAATTTTTAACTATGTCTTTCATATTTTTCAATAAAAAGTTGCAGCCAACCGCTGATAAGTGCGAGTAACGCCGGAATGACCGCCTAAGGCTGATGAATGAAACTCAACAAGAGTAAGTGCTGCAGGGATAGATTGTGCGGTACCCAGAACCGACTTTTATATAACAAGAAACCCGTCTTTGTAAGAATAATCGGGTAAAGTAGTGGGGTCGGTGCGAAAGCGTTGCAGCAAGGCACAATAATCCGGATCAGATTGGGCTGCGAGATGCAGTTCTTGTAACAAAGTTGGGACAGGAGCTGAAATGGCTAATAAGTGACCCGAAGGAATACGAGATAGGGCGTCAGCGGCTCCATTCTGTGAACCGGTCGGTATACAATGTCGAAATCAAACCTGAGCAACTTTCCCAACCATTTCTGCTGTTCCGGAGTTTTGTTGAATACCTGATCTTGGAGCCGTTTAAGGGACTGTTGGTCAGTGATAATAGTGAAACGGTGACCCAAAAGATATTGTCGCCATTTGGAAATTGCTTGCGTAATAGCATACATTTCTCGGTGGTAAGCGGAAGCGTGTTGCATCGAGGGCAAAGCTTCTTACTAAAATAGGCCAAGGGATGTTTGTCTTGTGATAATACAGCTCCAACGCCGGTGCCCGATGCATCGGTCTCAATGGTGAAGGGTTTTGAAAAGTCGGTAATCTTTAAATAGGTGTGGAGCTCAAGAGGTCTTTCAAGGTGGTGAAAGCTTTTAAGGTAGTCTCATTCCATAAAAATGCATCCTTCTGAAGGAGATCAGTGAGAGGACCCGCAATTGAAGCATAGTTTTTAATAAAACGCCGGTAGTAACCGGTAAGGCCCAAGAAGCTTCGAATATGTTTCACATTACAGGGGGTTGGCCATTGTTGAATAGTGAGGATTTTTCGGGATCCACTGCCACACCCGTGGAGGAAATGATGTGACCGAGATAAGCGAGTTGAGTTTGACCAAACACACATTTCGAAAGCTTAGCCACAAGTTGTTATCGAGTAACAGCTGAAGTGTAATAGTAATATGGTGCAAATGATCCGACCAAGATTTACTATAGATTAATATGTCGTCAAAGAAAACCAAAATAAATCGGCGAAGGTAGGGGCGAAACACGTCGTTCATAAGGCGTTGAAATGTGGACGGGGCATTGGTAAGCCCAAAGGGCATGACCAAAAACTCGTAGTGCCCGTCATGAGTTCGAAAAGCGGACTTCATAGCATCACCGCTAGCAAGACGAATTTGGTGATAACCCGCCAATAAGTCTAATTTTGAGAAATAATGAGCACCGTGTAACTCATCAAACAGCTCATCCACCGATGGTATAGGAAACCGATCACGAACCGTGATGGAATTCAAGGCGCGGTATAGTCACACAAAAGCCACGTGCCATCTTTCTTACGAACCAATAAAACCGGCGACGGAAATGCACTTGTACTAGGACGAATAATCCCTTGTTGAAGCATCTCACGCACCAACCGTTCTATTTCTGTTTTTTGGAAGTGAGGGTATCGATATGGGCGAACGGAGACAGGGTACTATTTGGTATCAATTCAATGTGGTGGTCTTGAGATCGAGAGGGAGGCAATCCCATAGGTGGGTTGAAGACAGCCGCAAAGGTGGTCAAGATGTCTTGTAATTCAGGAGGATAAGTGGGTGGGCTGGACTCAGGAGGTAAAAGACTTAGATGGTAAAACTGACCACATCCTTTAGAGTGAACAAGATGTCTAAACCCATGGAATTGAATCTCTTGAGCCATATGGGAGTCAACCTGCCATTTTATTTGTTGACCATTTAATGAGAACTCAAAAATAGACTTAGAATAATCAGTGAGGACGGGTCCGAGTGTAGCCAACCAAGAAACCCCCAACACAATATCCCATCCTTGCAACGGCAAGACATAGAAATCGGCTATAATTGAATGCCCTTGGATAACGAGTTCCACAGCCTTAGCTAACCCGAACACGGTAACCGTTCTCCACTACCACTAACACAGAGAAGGGATCAATTGCTTCAATGGTGAGATGTAGGAAGTGAGCAATTCGAGTTTGCACAAAGCAGGGGGTGCTGCCCCCGTCTAATAAACCTGTACTTCCTTCCCGTGAACCAACCCAGTAAAACGTAATGTGGTAGACGAACACCCTCCCGACAAAGCGTTATAAGAAATAGCCGATTGAGTCTTAACCTCATCAATTTGTAATTTCTCAGCCAATAAGGAATCCGTACCTTCAGAAGATGGAGACGTTGGTGAGTCGAGTGTATCCGGTGGCTCGTCATCGAAGAAAAGAAGTTGAGGAGCGGATTTGCACTTGTGATCCCAAGTGTATTTCTCGTCACAACGAAAACAAAGGCCCTGGGAACGTTTTGAGCCATTTCCGCCGATGACAAATGTCGAAAGCCGACCTTAGAAGTAGATGGAGTAGTGGATTCGTCGGAAAAGGAAAAGGGTTCTGAGAAGTAAGCGGCGGTGTTTTTGGTGTAGGTAATAAGGGTTTAGAAGATCCCAGAGAAACCCGACCCAGAACCTTTTCAAATTGGATTCTTCTTTCATGCAATTGGGCCTTGTCCATTGCATCCTCAAGTGTACCCGGCCCATGACAAATCAACGATTGCTTGATATCCGACCGGAGACCCGAGATCCAACAGCTAATCAGGAATTTCTCCGGTAAGGGCATGGTGCGATTCGAGATCGATCGAATTTGGATCGATAATCAGCAACGGTGGAGGATTGACAAAGTTTAGCGAGTAACCCTTCAGGCTCTTCAAACTCCGACGACCGGAACCGTTTCAGAAGAGCGGTCGCAAACCCGTCCCAATTTGTAACCCGGTGATGACGGCATAACCAGTCATACCAATCTGCCGCCGCATCATCGAGATAAAAAGAAGAAATAGTCAGACGATCGGTTACCAGAATCGTGTAAAACTCAAAGTATCGCTCAGCTTGTGCAAGCCATCGTTCCGGGTGTTCACCGTTGAATCTGGCCAAATAAACCGGGGCCGGTTTATGTCGACCGAGGATGCCGGAACCCTCGCCTTGGTGGCCGGAATCGGTGCGACCACCGACTGGTTTCTTCCCGCCGCCGACATCAGACGTTTAATCAATTCGGTGATGGAGGATTGAAGAGCGGCAATCGCCTGAACCACCGTATCCAGCTCCTGACGCATGACCTTCTGATCGTCTGAACCCCTTTGATGGATCCTCCATGACACGCGCTCGTGTACCATCCCCATCGATGCAGAGGGCCAATGAAAGCACCAATTGTAATGAATTAACTAAGTGCCAACAATAAAATGACTCAAATTGAGGCAGGAAGAAAGCTCAAGCTTCATTAATTTTGATAGAAATAAAGGTGAGAAAAGAGAGAATACAGAAATGGGATGAGAGAGAATAACCACTAGATCCAATAACTTTTCTACCCCATGTCCTCACACATAATAATTTAAATAGCATGCATAACACATTCTGTTAGACTTGAGCTGATGTGGCATTCATAGTGTAATCCTTGAATTTCTCTGGCATCTTCCGAATTCTTTTACTTGCTTTGATTGGGCTGGGTTCATAGTTTGGTTAAGGGCACTTTTGGGCTGGTCTGCTGGGTCCATAACAGCCTTGTAAATCAATCATTTAGAAGAGCTAAAGTGGCGTATATTGCTATATGCCACATATAAGGTTCACCGGTTGCTTAAAACACAATACGCGACGTAAAACTGTATATTTTTAATTAAAAAAGAAGACAAAAACACAAAAAAAGTTATACATGAGGCAATAAAATATTTTTAACTGAGAAGAAGTAAAATTCAAAAAAAACTATACGTAACATAAAATATATAAATAAAAAAAGAAGACTTAAAAAAATCAAAAACTATACATGGTGTGTAGACCATACGTCATAGATCAAAAAATGACTCATATGTGGCTTGTGGTTTCATACGGTACGTATAGTTTTTCCCGTCACTTGATTTGACGTCTAGAACGCCAGTGAATGTTTTTTACCCCTATATGCATCGTATGGTACTATACGACACATATAAAGTGATGAAAGTATTAATTCAAAACAAAAAACGTGAGCCCTATGATAAACGCTATCGGTCGGGCCATTTACGACTTTATACTTAATAAAACATAGTTAACACTCGATGATAAATCTACGTTAGAATAAGTCAAAAAGAACCTAACTTGAGTCACTTTCACCAATTTCCGTAAACCCGTCAAATACTTTTCCCCCAGAAATCCATAACATGTGATGGTACTTTTAGAAAAAAATATCAATTAGATCTTAAATACCTACTACATATCCAAACATAATAAATCATAACAAACAAAATCAACATTTTCTATATGTAACAAACATTACAAACAAATAAGTAAATGAATTATATTAATTACCAAGTAAAAACATATTATTTAGCCCATTAGGCTGGTTATGCAAACAATTAATCTAATATAATTCTACAAACACACACAAGTCTACAAGCAAAGCCTTACTCTTTGCTCTTCCCTCTCTTCATATGTTAACATATTACTACTCTCTTCGACCAAACACCTCTTGTACGGTACAAAACCTTTGCATAACATTGTGTCGTTGGTTGGGTTCGATCACTCGATCGCATAACATGGGACGCGAAATCTCCATAACCACTCAAACTAGGCGTAGTGGGACTCTTAGGTGGTAGAGTAGGCAATGAGTTCCATGACAGTACTGATACGGTCTCCACAGAATTTGACTTTGATTCTGTGGAGCCCGTAACAAAAACTGTCTTCCCAAAAAGCTTTAGGCTTTGGGTTGATACAGATTCTTGCGAGCTTAAAGACATATTTTCATGGTGTGATCTTGACGAACCATGACAAGTAGACATCAACGGATTCGCCCCTTTCTTCAATGGGGCCGACACCTTACGAGGATAAGGGTGCACCGACTTCCTCTTAGCTCGAGGAGGCGGGATCTCAATCCCTTCCCCCTCGGCTCCATCGACACCACTTGACTCGCGAACCACTTTGGAGAAGAACTTTTGAGCATGACTTCTTATTTGAACTGCAGTTTTGTTGCCCACATGTTCTGCAAATCCATCAAGATCATAAAACATAAACTTGTTTCAAGAGATTAATCAAATGGTCATACCTTCAATCTGTCTCCATGATCGTCCGTACAGCTTTAGAGCTTCAAGAAACCTTATGTGCTCTTCTTGTGTCCACTTTTCCCTTTGTTTTGTAATCGTATACGGTTTTCGAGCCTATTCGACATCAAAAGTAGAAAACCAACATGAATTCACAACATCAAAAGAACTATACATTGATGATGAATCATTAAGAGCTTACAAACCTTGAGAGCATAGTCGTCACCGGTTGAATATCGATCATCAAATCGACTTTTCGAATGGTAACCATCACCTTGATCCTGTGTTTCAGTAATAAGATAACAATGGAGATATCAAGATCAAGAATAGACAGTCAAATATTGATCCAATTAACACTTTGTGACAAATTCTACTCAAATTAAGTCAAAATAACCTATATAAATAGTCAAAATTGTTAAAAGGGGGAAGAACAATCTTAGATACATCAATTGAAATTGATGATGAAACTATCAGATCAACAAATTCAATCACTGGTAATTATCGAATACATACCTCAACCATGATGTCACTAATAATCACTCAATCCGATCCGACCCGTAATCTCAGCTCCACCAGATATATCAAAGATCCGATTAATGAAACCTCAAATCACCAATTTCTTTGAAAAAAACACCAGATAAACAGGGGATTTGTGTTGTTTAAGGAAATGAAAGTATGAAACTACTCAAGAAACTAATGTTTTGTAGTTTTTACAAAGAAAAAGTGCAAAAGGGAAGAACAGATGTGACACGTCAGACTGGATTTATTATTAATGTTTTGTTTTATATTTTATATATATAAATTAAAATAAAAATAATAATTTGGGGGAAATGTGAGGATTTGTGGCTGATGTTGAAGAAAAGACATGGACACGTGACAGTTGAATTAAGGTTCACGGAACGACACCGCTTTTGTCTGCCAGTTGGGTGTAATGGTGGTGGGACAAAATGAAAGATTTTACAAACAATGATATATTTTGTGTTTGGATGTAGGGTTACGACATGATGATACGATGTTTGAAATTATTTACAATGTAATGTAACAAGGGAGTCTATTAGGGTACCGGAGTGTATCTCAGGTAGTAAGCGTCGGATTACTTCAATTACGCCACCCCGGCCCTCTGGGATAGCGTTATTGGCTTGGCTTTTGGGTTTATGAACTCGCTTTAAAACCCCTGTGTTTTTGTATTAAATTAGTTTATTTAGATTCAAGTGTTTGTTGTAGTTTTGGATTGGAAAATGTGTGTCCTTTTTTACGGTATCTTATAAAGAAATTCAAAATAAATAATGAGATGTCAGATTGTGATTGTAAGGACTTTAAGGAGTTGTTATTATTATTGTTATTGTTTGGGTGATTTTGATGAGGATGGAGTTAGAGTGATTGTTGATAGACGTGTATAGGGCTTTAAATGAACCAAACAAACACAAACAAAACCTTGTTCGCACTCGTTTATTAAAAAATAAATTTGTTCATGAACTGCTCATGAGTTCTTACTGAACGGGTTTTCTTGTTCGTGTTCGTTCATTAAGTAAATGAATATGTTCGTGAGCACTTACCAAACGCAAATAAACACAAACAAATTAAACGAAACCAAACAAATGTCTATGAACATGACGAACACAAAAGAAGTCTATAAACACAAACGAATACAAATACTCACATATTTATTTTAAAATAAAATCAACACTTTCATCATAAAATTTACCAAAAATAAATAAACATGTAACATAAATATCCAAAAACACTTGACATAATTATTATAAAAATAACTAACACAAAAATTAAGAACATAATCAACACATTAACATACATAAACGAACACATTACCGAGCATTCATGAACGAACATTAACGAACACATTATCGAAGTTCACAAACATAAATAAATGAACACGGCTTGTGTTCATGTTTGTTCGTTTAACTAAACGAACAAAATTTTCTTGTTCGTGTTTGTTCATTTACTAAACGAACGAATATAAACAAACTTCCCACCGACTGAACGTTCAATATGTTTGCAGGTCTAGGCGTGTATATGTTGGGGTGTTAGGTGATAGAGATTGAAATGAGATAGTCCCCTTTAGGACACTTATAACACCCTCACGAGTTTTAAATACCAAAAGTTCATAGTAAAATGTTCTGAATTTGTACATATATATTTACCAAAATATAAAAATGTTATACAGATACAACTAACTATATAATGCCATTTTGGTAATTTTCATAAACACATCCGACTTATTCAGAATGAAAACAAAAAGTGGGTAGACTATATAATGCCATTTTGGTAACTTTCATAAACACATCCAACTTACTCAAAATGTAAACAAAGAGTTGATAGATTTATTTCAGCTAACGACTCATCATCCATTAATGGCACGTTTGAATTAATGTCAACATGACCTACACATTAAAATATATGTACTATATTATATTTATGTCATAGTGCAATAAGATTACAACAACGACATATTACCGTGAGCATTTGATTGCTCGTATATAGAGAACCTACGTAATACCATATATAATTTCCAACTCTGTTCAACAGAAGAATTAAAGCTAGGAACAAACTAATAAAAATTATAATGCCCATATTACCTAACCGGTAGTTTAGTTTGAGTTTGAGTTATAAAAAAATAATAATAACTAGAGCTAGAAAGAAACTCAAACTAAAGTTTCTATGAATTAGTTGATTAGATCTATCATACGAAACAACTAGTTTTATCGATTAGTTAGTAGAATGCCTATCATATTTGTTAGATCTAGGAATAATAGATCTAGATAATTTTGTATAGGCTTAGAACTTTAATCAATACTTGTAATGAATATTTATAATTCATTATTTTTTATGTATGTATTATGTATATAGGTTAACCCATATGTGTGTTCATTTATGTGTATGATTGCAGGTACAAACATAATACTTGGCCAATTTCTGAAATTGACTAAATGTAAGAAACATCTACGGATGAATATTTTTATTCTTCCGTATATATCTTTCTTACAAGACTATCATCCGAACAGATTCTATGAAGGAAGATTAGTGCAGATGAGACTACAAGACCAAAGACTCATTGATGAACATTTCACATGGAGATGAGAAGTTCAAGTGAAGACTTTTACGGAAAGCAAACTCCTGCGAAAGACAAAAGTAGTTGCGGAAGACAAAGTAGCTGTAGAAGACCAAACACTTGTACTTAAATCATAAAGTGTTTCAAGTCAACAAGTCAATCACGGTGTCCAAGAGATTCACTGTTTCCTTAACAGAAACACGCGTGTCTATAAATATGAGTCCTAGGTTTCACATCATGGGGGCGACCAGACGGCAAACACCAAACATCACATCGATTCACACAATCAATCAAACATAAAAGCCTAGCAGCCGTCACATCAATACATCCTAAACATCAAACGTTCGAAGAAATCATTGTTTATATCAGTCATCATTTGTTCATCTGTAATCGATAATAAGTTTTAATGAAATACTTTTGAATCAAATCTTGTTCTTTTATTGTTTTATTGATATCAGTTTGTTTTTTAGCATTAATATTCGTTGTCATTGATTTTTTTATAATTAATCAATTAAGCCACGATTAATGATCATTCCATAATCATTGAATCGATCCCAATCTAACACTGATAATTCCTGATTGCGGTCTTTGGATTCACATGTGGTATTAGAGCCAAGTGCTCATTGATTTAGATTGATTGATCTATCAGTGTTAGAATTATTTAATTGTTTGCTTATTTCATTAGATTTATCAGTTCCTCTAATTAGATCTATTGTTTTTGAGCAAATTCGTTTTGGTGTGAATCAAATTTAAAACAACAAAACGGTGATTTGTCTTTCCGCGAAAACTGTTTCAGTGCTCAATTAACTTAGATCTATATTCACACTAATTGAATCATAGATTTGTGTTATTGATTGATATTCATCAATTGTTCAAATTAATTGAACAAATACATTAACAAATTTCTTGATTTGATACTTAATTATCATTAAAGGATTGACTGATATGTGACCTCAATCACTTAATTACTCATTAATTAAGTTTTGTCATTAATTGGTTCATTACTCAAAAGAAACTCTGTTTTAGTTGAATTCTAATACTTCAAATAAAAATGATAACTTTGTTGGTGGATCATATCAACCTCCAAAGTTGGAAATAAAGGCGGATTTTAAATCCTGAAAAATCAAATTCAAGAATCATGTGAATTACACTAATTCTGACTTATGGGTATCAATAACTAAAGGTCTGTACAGTCCACCCACTATTGGGCCGGATTACAATGACAATAATCAACCTATAAGTACAAAAGATTTGTAACCTGATGATGTTAAAAATGTTAAAGTTCATATTAGAGCATACAGTCTGCTCAGTATGGCTTTACTTGAAGAAATATTAATCTGGTGTGAGAATCATAAAACAACAAATTTCTTATGGAAGATACTTCATACATTTTGTGAACGGACTGATGAAATCAGAAGCATTAGGAAATACACATTTCGCTCATAATATGAAATATTTCATCATATTGAGGGTGAATCAATTCTCAACAACTCCATAGGTTCATGCAATTGGTAACCAAGATGAACATCATGGAGTTGAAGCATACAAATGAGGAATTAAACATAAAGATGCTCCATACTTTGCCTGAAAGTTGGAAGCAAACAGTGTCCATGTTCAAGAACACCATTGATCTTAAAGGAACTAGTTTGGATACATTGGTTGCTAAGTTGAAGCTCTTGAAATGAATGAAAAATTAAGAAACAAGAGTGTGAGAACACATGTCACACCTTATCATTTTAAAGAAACCAAAAGTGTTGGAAGTGCTTTTATTTCTAACAATGATATTGATAACTCTTGTAATTTCAGTGAAGATGAAGAAGAAGTGAGTTTTTATGCATTAAAGCCTTCAAAGAAATCTTCTCAAACTAAATCAGGAAAGGAAAAAGGAAGACCTGATGAGAGAAAAGATGCATCTACATCATCAGCAAAGTCTTTATCAAACAACAACCAAGTAGAGCCCATCACTGTGATTCTGGACTTTGAAGAACAAAAAGCAGCCTTTACAGCTTTTAATTTAAGTTTTCAAGCTTACTTGGGAAGCACTATAACACCTGCTAACATCTGCCAACAAGACTTAGAAGAACTACATCCAGATGTAGTAGAGGAGATGGATCTTCAATGGCAAATGGCAAATGACAAAGATTGCTTATAAAGCCAAGCAGTACTTGAGAAGAAACAAAAATTTGGCTATAATAAGTAAAACATCAAAGATTGGTGTTAATAGGTGTTGGACCAAAAGAACCAATGAGCCAAGATCAGAAAACCTCTAAGTCCCACATGATATCACAACAACTGCTGAAGGCTTCATCAGCAGTTCGACAAGTGCTGAAGACTTCAACAGCTGAAGATCAAGTACTGAAGACTTTAACAGCTGAAGACTAAAGTGCTGAAGCTCAACAGCTGAAGAACACAAGTGCTGAAGCTGAAGACTAAAGTGCTGAAGTCCAACAGCTGAAGAACACAAGTGCTGAAGCTGAAGACCAAAGTACTAAAGGTCAACAGCTAAAGAATACAAGTGCCAAAGCTGAAGACCAAAGTACTGAAGTTCAACAGCTGAAGACTCCATAAGTGCTGAAGATCAACAACTGATGTACAAAGTCTGAAGACAAAGACTGAAGACATCAGCTAATGACATCTACTGAAGTCATCAGCTGATGAAACGTCTGAAGTTCAAGTCTGAAGACTAAGTGCTGAAGTTTCAGTAGTTTGTCACAACAGCTGAAGAGTACTTCTTCAGTAGTTGTGTTTATCAGTAGTTTTATGTTTTTATTTTCAGTAGTTTTGTAAAACGACTGAAGAGCTTGTTCTTCAGTCGTTGCAGTTTCAGTTGTTTCTTTTCAGTAGTTTTGTAATAAGTAAATACTTAGCTTCTTGTAAGAAGATGTCAGCTGTTAGACATCTTTAGTAGTTTTAGTGTTTTCAGTAGTTTGTTAAATAACGGTTAGATGTCACTACCAAGTGACATCAACCTACGTCATCTTTCTTATATAAGGATGCATGACCTAAATTGTAATTTTGCGAAAGCCATGCCAAAGCGTGTGATTGAATGAAATATTCCTTTTGCAGAAACTTTCTCTCTCTATAACTAATTCTGTTCATTGCTATATCTTAGTATTCTTGCTCGAATTGTGCTAGTTGGTATTCTATTCCGCTGCTGAAATCATTCGAATCGATCAAACTAGATGCTGAGATCCTATCAAATGGTATCAAAGCGGGTTAATCATTGATCGATCTAACAATTGATCATTGAAACTGCTCATTTGCTCTAAGTTTGATCGAACTAGCAAATTCGCACGAATCTGTTATAGAGATTGAAGTTCTGTCGCTTTTGGCTATTTTAATTGAGGTTCTTAGTGGTTTTGAGCTAAATTTGTTTTGCTTATCTTGAATTTGTCTGAATTTTCGAAAATGACTACACCTTCTAATGATCCACACAATACTGGTTCCTCAACCAAGCCTCCGATGCTGGTTAGGAATGAGTATAACATTTGGCAATGAAGAATGCTCCATCACCTGTCTGTCAATAGTTCAGGTTGTTGGACATCCGTGGTACATGGACCACATAAGCCAATGGTGAATCATCCGGAAACAAATCAGTTGATTCCGAAGAAGAAGGAACAATACTCTGATGAGGACAAGAAGTTGTTTGAGATTGATGCTAAAGCCCATGAATTCTGGCCATGGCACTGCCTAATGAAATCTATTCCAGGCTTATGCATCATGAAACTGCTCATGACCTTTGGAATGCACTGAAAGAACAATTTGGTGGCACTAATGAGGTCTTAGCAAACAACAGGGAAATCCTCGCCCAACAGTATGAGACTTTTGCTCATAGAAAGGGTGAGACTCTGACTCAGCAGTTTGAGCGGTTTTCATGTTTAATCTTTGAGTTGAAAATGGTTAAACATGAATATACCAAAAGCCAAATGAACCACAGATTCCTCAGATCACTGCCTGAGAGATGGGACACATATACAATTGTCCTACACTCCAGTGCAAATCTGGATAGCCTATCTCTCACCCAACTTCATGGGAAACTGCTTACATTCGAAAGAGAGATAGAGCAGAAAAAGAAACTGGCTTCATCTGGTAAGCTCACTGAAGACTTTGTACCAGGCAACACTGCCTTGGTTGGTCATGAGTCAGAATATGCTTCATCTGAATGCCAGTATGATGAGCATATTGATTTCTCTTCAAACACTTCTGATTCTGCATTTGTGAGTGTTGATAGTCAGTTTACTGGGTGTAATAATGACAATCTATGCTTCATCAGGGATGATCTCAAGGGGATTGCTGATGATGACTTAGAAGAGATGGATATTTTGAGCCAAATGGCCTTGATAAATATCAGATCACAGAAGTTCTACAAAAGAACTGGAAGAAAGTTCCCAGGACTCTCTGGCAAAACCAAAGTTGGTTTTGACAAGAGTAAGTTGAGGTGTCACAAATGCCACAGGCTTAGACACTTTGCTAGAGAATGTAGATCATCTGGAACTAATTCTTCTGCACTCTTTGTGACTTTCCTTGGCAATAGTCAACAACACAGAGGGCAACATCCTATCAATTCTGGTCATTATTCTCAACCAAAATCTCCTGTATATTTTGTTCCTCAGGGTCCAATGCCATATCCTTACCCTTGTTATTACATGCCACAAACCAGTCAGGTTCAAGCACCCATTGCTCAACAACCACATGCTCTTCCTGAGCCTCAACCATCTCAATCTCATCAACCTCATCAACCTCAACAACACAGCTTCTTCACCCCTGGAGTTGTTGACTGGAGCAGTTTACCAGATGACATGTCTAGTCATGAACAACTGTTACAGGTGCTGGTCAACATGGTGGTGAGTCCCTTTGGGGAATTCTGGCTCTATGGCTCTAGAGTCTGCAGATGGATCATCCTCAAATGCCTCTTCATCACAGGTATCACAGGTATCCTCTGAGGCTAAGGCCAAATTATGTTCTGAAACATGCATAGCAGCATTTGCCTCTATTAGAGAAGCAAATGTAGCTTTAATTAATAAGAACATAGAGCTAGAAAAGATCATTTCCAAAAGAAAAGCTGAGTTTGAGTCTATACTTAAAGAGAAAAATGATGAGATTTACAAACTAAAATGCAAATCACTGATGATAAGGCTAGGAAGAGGTACTTTTAGACAAGTACAAAGACCTCAAAGAAAACCTTGCAGTCACCAAGTAGAGTGTGATCGATGGGTACAATCATGCAAAGGTTTTGAAATGCTTCTTAGTAAGCAATTGCTTCCAATGTGAAGTTTGGCATTGGTTATAATCACACTGCTCCTCCTACAGATTTTATCCCAGAGCAGAGGTAGAATCTGATGGTGAAAGCAATAACCAATCCTTCTTCTTGTGATCTACTGTCTGATACAACACAATCAGAAGTAGAAGTCAGCATTAAGCCCTCTCAGAACTTATCAGCTGATGTTGATGGTTCCAATACTGACACTCACATGATCACCAAGTTGATCACTCCAGGTGATATTTCACAAAGTACTGAAAGTACTAAGAGAAGTCATAACACCTGAGAACAAGCCCAAACTACTGCAGCACTAAAGAGAAGAAAACTGCTAGTAGAAGGGTGGGAAAACTATTGAAAAGGATATCAAGAAAGCAGGTACTAAAGGGAAGAAAAATGCTAGTACTGATAGTAACTGCTGAAGAACAAGTCTTCAGTAGTTTCATCTTTAGTTGATGATCAACTTAAGATGAAGAAAAAGCCATGTGAAATATGTGGCTTATTCAGTCATCTTACTGATGATTGTTGGTATAAAAAGGGCTCCAAACTCAACATAATAAAAACATTAAAGAGAATGGTTAAAATGAAAACTGAGTTTGAAGTCAAATTTGTACCAGCAACATCAAAACCTGTGACCCCAAAATCCAAAAAGATATCCAAAAAGGAAGGGGTTAAACAGGTAACAGCTGAGGTTGCTCATAGAGAGAGGTACAACACAGGAATCCATCAAACTCAAGAACTATTGTGTCTGATGAGCTGAAAGCTTTATCACAAAATCAGACACAACTTGTTATGATGGTTCAACATCTATTGGGGAGAGTTAACCAATTAGATGTTCCTATGTTGAAACCATAGAGGAGAAAATCCATGCCAAAGGATTCTTCTTCTTCACCATCTCCATCCCCTCAGGCTGTTATTCATAACAAACTGTTAGTTTACCATCTGTTGATCTGAACAGGCCCAAAACCAAAAAGGTTTGGTCTCAAAACTAACTAATTGTTTTATGATTGCAGGGTTCTTCAACATGCCAAGTAGCATCTGGTATGTAGACAGTGGGGATCCATGCATATGACAGGAAAAGCTCTCTCTTCTTATGACTACTCTCAAGGAAGAAGGGGTTTGTTTCTTTTGGCAATGATGCTAAGGGTTACATCATCAGCAAAGGCTTTGTTTCCAATGGGGAAATAAAGTTTGATGATGTTAACCATGTGGAAAATCTCAAGTACAACCTCTTGAGTGTCAGTCAAATGTGTGACAAAGGCCATGTTGCTCTTTTCACCAGTCAGAACTGTCGGATTCTGTCATCCAAAGTTCTAAGTTTGATTGATAAGGTGTTGGATGAATACACTCTCCTAAGGCCAACAGGACAGGAAGAGTGTATGCCTTAGATCTTTCCAAGAAATAGATCTCAAAGGCCATCCTTGCCTATTTTCCAAGGCTTCCCCTCAAGAATCTACTCTATGGCATAGAAGGCTGGGTCATGTTAATCTCAAAAACATAAATCAGCTGATAAACCATGGTTTAGTAAGGGGAATGCCTATGAAGGAGTTCAAATGTGAAGATAACTGCACTGCTTGTTTAAAACGAAAACATCACAAAGCTTCATTTCCCTCCATTGAAGAACCTAAGTCCATTGCCTGCTTACAACTTCTTCACATGGATCTCTTTGGTCCTGTGAGAGTGATGAGTATGGCTAAGAAGAAATAATGTCTGGTAATTATGGATGATTACTCCAGATTTGTATGGACTTTCTTCTTGCATTCAAAGGATGAGGCAGCTCAGAAGATTATCAACTTTGTGTTGTATGTTGAGAAGCAATATTCCCTCTCAGTCAAGTGTATTAGAAGTGATAATGGAACAGAATTCAGAAACAATACACTTGATGAGTTCTACCTCTCAAAGGGAATCAAGAGGCAGTTTAGCATTCCAAGAACTCCTGAACAAAATGGAGTAGTGGAGAGAAAGAACAGGACCCTTATTGAAGCTGCAAGGTCCATGTTGGCTGATTCTGGACTGCCAATGACTTTTTGGGCTGAAGCTGTCAATACAGCTTGCTATGTACAGAATAGAGTTCTAGTAAATCAGAGGTTGATGAAGACTCCATATGAAGTTCTTCATCATTTGGCCCCTCTAATTTCATTCTTTAGAGCTTTTGGGTGTCCTTGTTTCATTCTCAACACACGGGATCAACTCCAAAAATTTGATCCTAAGGTGGATGCAGGGTACTTTGTTGGTTATTCATCAACTTGCAAAGCATACAGAGTCTTCAACTGTAGAACAAAGATGGTTGAAGAGACTCTACATGTTAAGTTTAATGAATCTCCAAAGGACAAGAGTCCACAAAGCCCTGTGGAGCTATTTGATTTGGACATACTATAATATGTTCCTTATCAAACTCCTGTTGTTGCTCCTGTCAACAGTTCACCACCTGGTGGTACTGCTGGTGCTGCTGATGATGATGATAGCAGTACTCACCTCTTCAGGTTTAATGACCAACTGCCTGTGTCCTCTAAACCTGATGCTCCTGTAGCTTGAGTAGCTTCATCCACAACAAGTGCTGATGAGATTTCTGCATCTTCAACTTTATTTGAGTTGCCACCATCTACATGGTTTCAAGAGTCTACATCAACATCTGTTGCTGCTGAAGGTTCTACAAACACTTGCACTGATCTTATTGTTTACCAAGAGCTGAAGAATTACCCAATGTCTCAAATCATTGGTGATATCAATGCTGGAGTCTCAACCAGAAGTCAACTGTCCAATTTCTGCTTCTATGCTCTCTTCATCAGTCAGCTAGAGCCAAAGAACTATCATGTTGCACTTAGAGACAATGTTGGGTTGAAGCATGCATGCAGCTTGAGCTTCTTCAGTTCAAAAAGCAGCAAGTGTGGGAGCTTGTTCCTCTTCCCCCAGGTAAGTGTGCAATAGGCACTAAATGGGTGTTTAGGAATAAAACAGATGAAAATGAGCTTATTGTTAAGAACAAGGCTAGACTGGTTGTTCAGGGGTTGGCACAAGAAGAAGGTATTGATTATGATGAAACCTTTGCCCCTGTAGCCAGACTGGAGGCAATTAGATTGTTCCTAGCCTATGCTGCACTCCACAATCTTAAAGTTTTTCAAATGGATGTTAAAAGTGTATTTTTATATGGTAAAATAAAAGAAGAAGTTTATGTGTGTCAACCACCAGGTTTTGAGGATAATAAACACCCAGAATGGGTATACAAGCTTGATAAGGCTCTTTATGGGTTGAAACAAGCTCCTAGAGCCTGGTATGAGACATTATCTAACTTTCTTCAGCAAAATAATTTCACTAGAGGCTCCATAGATAAAACTTATTTATTAAGAAGGTGGATCAGCATAAGCTACTTGTTCAAATTTATGTTGATGATATTATATTTGCATCCTCTGATCCCCAGTTGTGTGATGATTTTACAACATTAATGCAAAGGAAGTTTGAAATGAGTGCAATGGGAGAATTACAGTTCTTTCTAGGCTTGCAAATCAAACAAAAAGCTGATGGAATTTTCATTCATCAGTCTAAATATACAAAAGATCTTTTAAATAAGTTTGATTTACAAAACTGTAAGCCCTGTTCTACTCCATGTGCAACACCACACAATTGGATGTTGATCAAAAAGGTAAAGCTGTTGATGAAACGCTTTACAGATGTATGATTGGGTCCTTGATGTATTTAACAGCTTCTAGACCAGATATTATGTTTGCTAATGTGTTTGTGCTAGATTTCAGGCTGCACCTAAAGAGTCTCATCTGATTGCAGTCAAGAGGATCTTTAGATATTTGCAAGGCACACAATCTCTAGGTTTATGGTATTCCACTGGGCACTCTTGCAAATTAGTTGTTTTCTCTGATAGTGACTATGCAGGGTGTAAGTTAACCAGGAAATCAACTTCTGGTGGATGTCAATTCCTAGACAACTGTTTGATTTCTTGGCAGAGTAAGAAACAAACATCTGTTGCTACATCCACTGCTGAGCCGAGTACATTGCTGCTGCAAGTTGTACATCCCAAGTACTCTGGCTTCAGAATCAACTTTTGGATTATGGCATTACAGAGACTAAGACTCCGTTATTAATGGATAGTGCTTCAGCTCTTTGCATTGTCAAAAATCCAGTCCAGCACTCTAGGACCAAACATATAGAAATTAGACATTATTTTATAGAGATTGTTTTGAAAAGGGTCTAATTAATCCTATGTTTGTGCCTAGTGCTGATGAGTGCAGACATTTTTACTAAGCCTTTGGATAGTTCAACTTTCCACAACCTGGTGTTAAGGCTTGGTATGTTGCAGCTAGAATAAGTGACAACTACTAATGATCTCAGTAATAAGTACTGATGATCATTGGTAACCATGTCACATATAAGTACTGATGAGTTCTTTTACCCTCAGTAGTTTTTATAACTACTGAAGGCTAAATGCCTCACAAGTACTGAAGTACTTTATCTGTTCTAAACTACTGATGTAGTTACAACTACTGATGTAGTTACAACTACTGAAATCAGTAAAAACAGATAAGTACTGACGTCCTATGAAACACCTGAAAAGCAGATGAAAAGTCTGATGAGTAAGTGTTGAGGACAATATGAAATAGCTGAAAAGCTAAGAATTGACGAAAACAGCTGATGAGTAATTTCTCTTCAGTTGTTTCTACAGCTATTGTTTCTAAACAACTGAAGCAAGACCACAGTCTTCAGTAGTTTCACAACTACTGATAACTAATACCAAGTCTTCAGTTGTTTACAACAACTGATGGCAAAACCACTGTCTTCAGTAGTTTCACAACTACTGATGACAAACACCAAGTCCTCAGTTGTTTACATCATATGAAGTCAAAACCACGACCTTCAGTAGTTTCAAATACTGATGGTTAACACCAAGACTTCAGCTGTTTCAACGTCTGATGGTCAAAACCAAGTCTTCAGTTGTTTTATAACACCTGATGACAACACCACCACTGTCAGTCGTTTTAAACCTCTGAAGGTTAATACCACGTCATCAGTAGTTTCAAACAGCTGATGACCACACCAAAACCTTCAGTAGTTTTCTTTCAGCCTTTTCCTATCCCAACCCTATAAATACATGTCTTCTTCTCAAACGTTCCATTAGCCGTTCTTCTGACCTTCATACTTTCAAAAATGGCAACCATGAGTCTAAAACCCAGACATAATTGCGTCGCCTACCTCACGAAATCGGCCTTCTGGACAAAGTTTGATCACGCCATAGACCTAATAGCTGATTCTCAGTATAGTACTGCTCTGCTCTTAAACCCGACCATCTACCCAGAGTCACTAAGTCAGTTTTGGTCCAATGCCTATGTTCACACTGATGTGCCTTCCGGCCAAATTTCTGTTAGGTCATTGGTCAACCAAAAACAAGTAGAGGTTACACCTGATAGCATTCATCGAGTGCTAAATTTACAAGATGCTACTGCTGTGACTGAGTACCGAAGGGCACAACTGATATGTCCTTCATCAACAATGGGTACGACGGAAATCTTCGAGCTGCTACCATACTGAAGAAGAACTTCCCTGATGCTGAAAGACTGATATTTCATATGGTGAATGTTTGCTTAGCCTCAAAGACATCCTCATGGGATCAAATGTCTTCCCGGTGGCAACAGGTATTATATTCAATTCTAGAACACCAACCTTTAAATTTTTCACAAATTGTGTTTCTAGAAATCAAAGATCTGGCACAGAAACCTGTGGGAAACAGATGGCTATTATATCCCAGGTTTCTGATGGCCATAATTTTAAATGAATTACAAACTGATGGCCTTGTTGGCCTTGGAGTCCCTGCACCAGCTGTTCTAGCTGAGGTATACTCCAGGCATAACTCTGACCAATCTCTCAAAGAAGCTGCCCGTTTGCTCAAACCCAAGCAAAGGGAACCCACAACTTCAACTGCCAGATCCAAAGTCCCCACCAAGCCAAAATCCAAACCCAAACAAGCTAATCATGGAGATGAGTCCCCTGATGATGCTCCTGTACCACCCAAACAGGATAAACCTACTGGTTCAAACCCTCCAGTAGTGTTAAAGACTCAACCAGCAACAGCCGCACAGGTATCCTCTCAAAAGGATCCTGTTGCAACCACTTCAGGGGAAACCACAATACTGAGACCTCTCTCACTTGAGGAGGTTATCATTGAAGAGCATCCCTCTCCCCGGATGCAATCAGCTTCTTTCCCCTCTCCACATGCAAATGCCCCTCAAAGCCCAACCATTATAATTGCCAATGTGCTAACTCAGCTGCATGCCTCTCCTCCTCCCCTACAACACCAACAAAGGGGAGAACAACAGCAATTGAGGAAGAGGATACACATGCTTCTAACAACCCACAGCACCAGGGTTTAAATGTTCTATCTCCTGGTGTGGATATGGAGATCAGAACATCTGGTGAGGCTGCCACCTCTTCTGAATCAGCATACGACCAACTGAGGTTGGTAACATAACTAAGACCTCACCAGAGGCAACAACTGATGAAGGACAAACTCCTGAGGCTGGAAGTCCCCAGTTCCAAGACAAAGGGGCACATGCTACATCTGGTCTACACCCAGTGCATGTACATCCTGCTACAAGCAGGAGGTCAGGTGATTCAGCATCTGCTGATGATGACCTGGGCTTCTTTTACGATGTTCTTTCCCAGAACATAATCCTTGAGGAGGAAGTCCTAGACTGCAAACTCTACTTGACCAACTCTCTCAGGAGAAAGACCATCTGCCACCACATCATCCCACAGATGGCACCTTCCTCTGAAGGTCTCCTAAACACACAACCACTCCAAAAATCTCAGCCACCTGCCTCTGTTTCTGGCACCATTCCTCAGGGACAGAACCCCCCTGAGCAAATGGCTGCTATCCCTCAAAATCCGATATCTCTCATTACACCGATGATAACCGAATTTGTGATCAAAACTGTTGATGAGAGACTTTCTTCTGTCTTACAACCCATGGTGGAGGATGTACTGAGCCAACGACTTTCTGCTACTCAACCCCTTGCAACCAATGCACCCAAAAAGGGGGAGAGTTCAGCAGTGAAAGCTAAAAGAAAGAGGATGGAGAAGGAGAAAGACAAAGAGAAGGATAAAGAAGTGGAAAAAGAGAAGGACTGTGCGTATGAGGCCGAGAAAGAGAAGGAGAATGTGATTGAGATGGGAGCTGAAATTGAAAAAGTACGTGAAAGTCAAAAGAATTTTCATGTCACATATAAGAAAAAGAAAAGTGCTGAAAAAGAGAAAAACTTGAATGAAATGGTTAAAGAGGCTGATGCTGAACACAGCAGATCAATGGACAATATCATTGATCATCTGTTTAGGCAAGGTTTCGATACTGAAAAACTAGACAATGAAATAAGAAGATTAGAGATCGAAGAGATTCAACAAAGATGGGCCAGCTACAACACAATGGATAGAGAAAGACTTGAGATCATGATCAGATTTATCAGCAAATACCTTGGGAGATCATTGATCGAAATAAAATCATGGACCAGGGACAGCATCTTGGCCATAACTCCAAGATCTGTTCGTCTGAGGCATATACTAAGGGATTAGTAATAGAAGCTTTGAATGAAGCAGGAGCAGGGAGCAGGACTGAGCTAGCCAAACACTCAAAAGCCACACTCACCTCCAAAATGCTAACTCAGCCTGTCAACATTCCCTCTCCAAAACAACCACAACCACAACCCACAAAACCAACTCCCTTACCCTCAAAACCAACAGCCGATGATGCACCTAAGCAGAAGAAGAGAAAGGTGTTGAGGCTGGAAGAAGAAGAAGATGATGATGAAGACAGGCTGCCGATCTCAGCTGTTCTGCAGTTGCCTAAGGTCAAAGATCTCTCTCTTGCAATAACTCCTGAGCAACAAAGAGATGCAATCAAATTGAAATTGGAAGAAGAAGAACAACACAGATTGCACGATGAAGAGTTATTGAGGAGAGTAGATAAAGCATATGCAGCCACTTCCTCCATCATTAATATGAAAAAACAAGCTCAGAGGATTTATACTCTTAGACATACTTTTCAGTATGTGAAAGAAAGAGTAAGAATTTGGCCTGATCCCAGGGTGGCTCATAGAATACAAAAGAAAAATATCTCTCAGAGATACAATGGGCAAGTGAAAAAGATTGTAGATGAAGTGATCTCCTTAGCCTTGTAGTCTCACCCTAGGAAATCCTGGAAGATTTCAAAAAGGCCTACACCTCAAACATGCCCCCACAAAAGATGCTGGAGAACAGAATGATCAAAAAGGGGCTGGTGTATAAGAGGCTGAATGAGATCAGAAAGGATGAGTTACCACTGTTGTTAGAAGGTCATCATCCTGATGAATTTGCTTACAGACAGATTACAACAGTGGTACTCAAAAATGGAAAACAGGTCAAATTCCTGTCTGAGTACTATGAGCCAGAAGGATTCTTCGATGGTGAGGCAGAGGAGCTCACCATGGAGGAACAAATTGTATTTTTGGAGGCCTACACCAGGGAATCCTACAGGCTCATAGTTGGGAAGTGAGTCTCATGGATGGGGGAACAGCTCAGTGTCCAATTCCCCAATACAGAGCTTCCATCCATACATTGCTAACCAAATCATCAGAGACTCATTCCCAGGCCAGTGCTTATATGGGTCATCTTCTCAACTGATCAAGAAGGAAAAAGACTAACCATTCTGCCAACAATAAGTGGGAAAATAAATCAATTAGAGGTTTTGGCTGCATTGGTTCAGGGGGAGTTTGTTGGACCAAAAGAACCAATGAGCCAAGATCAGAAAACCTCTAAGTCCCACATGATATCACAACAACTGCTGAAGGCTTCATCAGCAGTTCGACAAGTGCTGAAGACTTCAACAGCTGAAGATCAAGTACTGAAGACTTTAACAGCTGAAGACTAAAGTGCTAAAGCTCAACAGCTGAAGAACACAAGTGCTGAAGCTGAAGACTAAAGTGCTGAAGTCCAACAGCAGAAGAACACAAGTGCTGAAGCTGAAGACCAAAGTACTGACGGTCAACAGCTGAAGAATACAAGTGCTGAAGCTGAAGACCAAAGTACTGAAGTTCAACAGCTGAAGAGTCCACAAGTGCTGAAGATCAACAACCGATGTACAAAGTCTGAAGACAAAGACTGAAGACATCAGCTGATGACATCTACTGAAGTCATCAGCTGATGAAACATCTGAAGTTCAAGTCTGAAGACCAAGTGCTGAAGTTTCAGTAGTTTGTCACAACAGCTGAAGAGTACTTCTTCAGTAGTTGTGTTTATCAGTAGTTTTATGTTTTTATTTTCAGTAGTTTTGTAAAACGACTGAAGAGCTTGTTCTTCAGTCGTTGTAGTTTCAGTTGTTTCTTTGCAGTAGTTTTGTAATAAGTAAACACTTAGCTTCTTGTAAGAAGATGTCAGTTGTTAGACATCTTCAGTAGTTTTAGTGTTTTCAGTAGTTTGTTAAATAACGGTTAGATGTCACTATCAAGTGACATCAGCCTACGTCATCTTTCTTATATAAGGAAGCATGACCTAAATTGTAATTTTGCAAAAGCCATGCCAAAGCGTGTGATTGAATGAAATATTCCTTTTGCAGAAACTTTTTCTCTCTATAACTAATTCTGTTCATTGCTATATCTTTGGTATTCTTGCTCGAATTGTGCTAGTTGGTACTCTATTCCGCTGCTGAAATCATTCGAATCGATCAAACTAGATGCTGAGATCCTATCAATAGGCCAAAGGTAAGATGTTTCAAATGCAAACTCTATGGGCACTTCTCAAGATAATGTGATCAACAATCAACTCCTAACATGAGACAACAACAACAACATTAGTCTCATCAGAATCAATCTCATCAACCAACAACATCTCAAAGATCTTACAGACAATCACAACTAACCAATTCATCCCCACCAAACACAAATGCATCAGCAGGACCTAGTAATTCTAAAGAAACTAGGTTGATCATACTTCAAGATGCAACCTATGACTGGAGCATGTATGAGAAGGAAGTTTTAGAAGAGAATCAAGCTTTAATGTCTCACATGGAGAACAAAGTTCCACCCATGGCTAGAGAGGTAAAAGATAGACTGTGTTCATTAGTATGTGTTGAGGAAGTTGAAAGATATAGAGTCCATGCTCAATAACTGGCTGATTAATGATTTTGAATGAATCTCATGTAAGAAAACATAAATTATATCCAATCAAAATTAACTCTTTACAAAAAGATTTAGATAAACTTGTTTCAGAAAATTTCAGCTTAAAAGCCCAAATTGAGCATCTGACCACTTCCATAACTAAATCCATGGTTGATCATGTGATGCGATGCGGAATGTATATATTTTGATAAGAATTTTTTGCAAAGATTTAGTTTTAATTGGTTATTACAAATACTAAACCACACACATAAAAGACAAGTGTACCTGTCGTGTGGTAATATAGTGCTGATAAGAACCGAGTATCAATCCGTGGAAACACCTAGCCTACTCAACAATCTTAAAGATTTGACTATCAGATTTGGTTTTTGTTTAAAAAAGTGATAAATTGTTTTGTTGAGATTTTTAGCGTTTAAAAACAATATTAAAATAAAGTAAACTAAGATTGAAGCGTTTTGGATTTAAAACCAGGGAATAAACGTTATCATCCTAATTTAGATTACACTTATGTAACTGTGATGAATTGGTGATTTAAAGATATTGATTAAAGTAGTTATGTTAATGTTTATGAAGATGAGCTGGCACGATTTCTCATCTAACCTCCTACCGTAGTGACTAGGATCATGTCAGGCTGATATTACTACTTGGATTAAAGCTCTAGTAATGTAGGTAAATCTTTTGTGACCTTTTTGACACTAAAAACATAACTTAATGTTAAAAGAGAGTTGATAAAGTTCCTTTCTAACATACCATTAATTTTAGAAAACCGTAACAATTATTGCAAATGATCAGAAAGTTAAGGTGATATGATTTCTAATAACCATATCTAGTTCATTAGCCATGAATTTATTATGAAGACCGGTTTCGTGAATAAAAGTTGATCATATGTTTTTCAACCATGTATGACAATCGCAATTACAAACCATAAATTGATAACTTCCGTTCAAATGTAGATGCTACCCATTAAAAATTTTCCCAAGACCACCATAACTGTAGAAAATATTTGAAGAGGCTGATGCAACTCAAACATCCAAAGTCTATCCTACATGCTGCACAAGTGTATTGAAGAAGAATGCTTCGGAAGTTTCACACATGCAACAAAAATATTCTAAATGTGAAATCTTTCGAATCCAAGACCAATATCTTCCGAAGCCAAAGATGAAGTCTTCCAAAGCTTCAAAGACAAAGTCTTCCGAAGCTCAACTCTTGAAGACAGATTTCTTCCGAAGACTTTTAACTAGATGCTTTATCTGATATACTTTTCCATAAAGTTGGACCCCTTTCCGCTACGACTCTGTAAAGTCACCAACTTACATGAGTTGGTGAAAAGGTCCATGCTTTTGGTAATTATACATTGAGGTCTTGAGTCTATAACTCTCTACTTCATGTACTTTATCCTTTTTGTAATAAATAAGGATGTGAGCCATAGCATGTCATAGTCACTAGTCAAAAGGCAATGTGTCTTTTGACTATACAATTGATTTTGTTTTGTGTCTAGTCAATTGTATCCAGCTGGCTTTGTGTCAATTGTATCTTCTTGTAACTTTCTTCTATGCTTTGTAACACTTGTAATAGAACTTGAGAAAGCAATATGCTGCAATCTAGAAAACCATACACTTGTGCATCTTGTTCTCTTGTTCTGTCTCTTATATTACTTTTGTTCTTAGTATCATACTTTGTGTGGTTAATCCAGTTTACTGTTTGATTAAGTTTAAGCGTATTCTCCTCTTTGTGTTGTTATGTTGTAAATGACCCCCTTCACCGGTCCTGCATTTGGTATCAAAGCATACGAGGCTCTTGATATAAGACCTCACCATCTCTAGATCCCGCACACACACACATACTAAACTTTTCAAATGGCAGCCATTTCCAAAACTAATATGGAAACTGAAACCATGAACAAGTCCTCACTAATCACACTTGAAGACTTTGATACCTGGTGCCTAAGAATGGAAGGTTTCATCAGGTCTCTAGACTCAAGAATGTGGGAGTATGTTGAGACTGGACCTTACATACCATACACCGTTTCTACTACTGGTGGTGGTATGATCCCCAAGGCTGTAACTGACTACTCAGATAAAGATAGAAAGAGAGTATAGATTGACCGGAAGGCCATGACAGCCCTTCAGACTGCTCTTCCTAACTCTGTGTACAGAGGTTTCAAGAAATGCAAAACAGCTAAGCAACTGTGGGATGCATTGAAACTGATGTATGAGGGTTCCTCTGAAGCAAAGGAGAATAAGAAGGATCTCCTGAAGTAGCAATTTGAAAATTTCACCTTCAAAGCAGGTGAGACCATGACTCAGCAGTACTTCAGGTATGTTGAGATGGTGGATACCCTTGTGGATGGAGTAGTTGCTCTTGAGAACAGAGACATTGTAAGGAAGTTTATGTCCTCACTTCCTAGGCAATGGACACACTCTTGAGAACAAAGACATTGTGTGGTGATCAAGAGGACTGAGAACCTCTGAACTCTTACTCCGATAGAGTTATATGGGATTCTCAGTGGCTACCAGATGGAGATGAACATGCAAGGTTCATCTGGCAACTCCAACAATCAAATGGGTTCAGCCCTTCATGTGGTTAAAAAGGATAGCATAGAACCACAAAATCATCTCATATGCTACCCTGACAACTCACCAAAGGGTCCTTTCATCACCTTCCTAGAGACACCAAGGGAGAACTATACTCAAGGCAGTCCATTACAAAAGACAAGTTCCTCTCAAGCCTTTATGTCTTTTGATGAAAGTTGTGGCAGCTTTCTGTTCACCCTTGAAGACCTGGACTGTATCCATCTAGATGATCTGGAGTACATGGAAATAGTCCAGCAGATGGCTCTTCTCACTCACAGAGCCAAGAAGTTCTACAAGCAGACTAGAAGGAAGTTTCCAAGCAATGCAACCAGTGGAAAGTTTGGGCTGGTCAAAAGCAAAGTCAAGTGTTACAACTGTAACTTGACGAGCCACTTTGCTAGGGAGTGTAAGGAACCAAGAACAAATGGTGGCCAAGCACAATCCAGACCAAACTACACTAACAAAGCTACTCAGAATGAGAAGCCAAAGCAGCAGGCTACTGTTGCTATTGAAGAAGGAGGCTTTGACTAGAGCTTTCAGGTGGAAGATGCTTCTCCAAACCAAGCACTAATGGCAGATCATGATGAAGCCAAGGTATTGGAACATCTTTTTACCCCTGAATGCATTGCTAAAGTTAACAGATACAGGTCCTACAACTTAGAAATAAGATCTGATCTTGAGTCCTTGCACATCTTAAAAGTTGATTTTAAAAATTCTGAAAATGATTATAAACTAAAGATTGAGGACTTAGAGAAAACTATTTTAGTTCTAAAACATGAGCATACAAACTTTAGGACTCAGATTAAAGATCTCATAACTAAGCTGACTCAGTGCCAGACCGAGCTTATGATCAGCAAAGCCAGGGCAAAAAAGTGTGTTCTTGAAGAAGAGACCTTCAAGAACATGATATCCTCATCCCTGCACAACAAAGTGTGCTATCAAAACAAACAGGACTAGGATCAAATGAGATAGCTCCTCCATACACAATCTTGTCTGTAAGATCACCTAGGTGTGGAACTTGTCAAGATGAGCTTCCTCTCATAGATCCTTTGGAAGAAAAGAATAAAGAAGTGATAGTGAAGAATCTCTCTGAGAAGAGTGAAGAAGAGGATTCTAAGAAGGGCCACTATCCTTCTGAGGAGAAGAAGAAGACTAGGATGACCAAGTCAATGAGAAAGAACTTGATCAAAAAGAGCAAAAGAAAATCTAGGAAGGCTCAAGAGATCAAGGCTACTTTTGACTCTAAGCAGAAACAAGTCTTTATCTCTGCAGGGTTTGAAGTAGTGAAGACTGAAGACATCAACCAAAACTCTTCTGCTAAGAGTTCTGGTTCATGTTCAAATCATCTCAGTGCTAAGAAGAAGACTGATCTGTTATGTACCACTGCTATGCAACCTGGACCATCCAACTCCAAGAATAGTCTTAAGCCCAAAAAAGACTGTCTCAGCATCTTCAAAGATAAGGGTTGAGAAGGGATGTGACCAAAGTCAGTCTTGTTCCCAGCAGAAGGCTCTTGGGAAGAAGAAAATAGAGTGTGTCATGTGTGAAAGTACTGATCATCTTGCTAAGGATTGTCCATACAATCCTAAAGGTACCGTTCACATGACCAAGACAAGGACTTCCAAGAGTTCTAAGAAGATTCAAGCTTCGGAAGGAAAATCTATTTCCTTCGGAAGCTCCAAATCTAAGAAGAAGGCATTCCTTCGGAAGCTCCAAATCTAAGAAGAAGGCAAGTGGAAAATTGCCTTCGAAAGAAAAGTTGGTCTCGAAAGAAAGGAATACTTCCGAAGCACTGAAGTCTGCTGCAATGTCTGCAGAATTTTCCGAAGGTCCGGTCATCAAAATTTCCGAAGTCTCAAAAGCTTCTGAAGTATTGAAGGTCAAGTCCAAGCTTCCAAAGGTGGTGTGGAAGTGTAAGAAAGACCAAGCGACTGAAGATTCTCCATCAACAACATCTCAAGATCCTCCAAGTACAACCATAGGATCTATTACTGTTGCATTACCTTCTGTTTCTCTTAGTGGGACCAAGACAAATAAGGCTTGGGTTTCCAAATGTAACTAATCATTTTCTTTGTGCAGGAACAACTCAAGACAAACAAGAATGTCTGGATCATTGACAGTGGTTGTTCCAGGCACATGATAGGCAATAGGTCACTACTCCAGAACTTTGAAAGGATTGATAGAGGACCAGTTTCCTTTGGAGGAGATGAAGGTGGTTACATTTCTAGAAGGGGAACGGTCATAAATGGTAAGCTCACCATTGAAAAGTTAAACTTTGTCAAGGAGCTTGGGTACAATCTTCTGAGTGTATCCTAATTTTGTGATCAGAGTCATAACATGCTCTTTATTGAGCATAAGTGTATTGTTCTTAAGCCTGAGATGATCATTCCTCATGAGCATATTCTGCTAAAAGCCCCCAGGAAAAGGAACATGTATAAGATGGATTTGCAAGAAACATCTCCCTCTGGAGAAGTTTCATGCTTTCTGTCTAAATCCAATGGTGATGAGTATTTCCTATGGCATAAAAGAATGTGCCATGTAAACTTTAAAAACATGAATAAATTAATTAAGAATGATTTGGTAACTGGAATGCCAAAGAAAGAGTTTACAAGTGATGACCATTGTGTTGCATACCTGAAAGGGAAGCAATATAAGGTATCTCACAAGCCTAAGGAAAGAAACTCCATCACTACACCCTTACACTTATGACGTATGGATCTTTAAGCTGCAAGAACCATGTTGTCTGACTCTAAGCTGCCCATCACCTTCTGGGCAGAGCCAGTCAACACTGCCTGCTATGTGCAGAACAGAGTTTTAGTAGTTATGACTCATGGCAAGATGCCTTATGAGCTTTGGCACAAGATGAAACCCTTCATTGGTTTTCTCAGGTCATTTGGATGTCCTTGCACCATCTTGAATACCAAAGATCAAATTGCCAAGTTTGCTGAGGAATCAGATGATGGACACTTTATTGAATACTCTTCCCAAGCTAAGGCTTATAAAGTATACAATCTTAGAACTAGAATTGTTGAGGATTCAGCCAATGTGACTTTCAATAAACACACACCCTGTGTAGCTAGTTCTGGTCCTGATTGGCTGTTTGATCTTGATTTAATTACCAACTATTTTAACAAATCTTGTGAGACTTTTTTAGGATCTGCAGATATCTTATCAACAGGTGATCCTGATCCAAGATTTGAGCTAAAAAGACCTTCAAGTAATACATCTTCAGCTCCAGTTGGAACTACTTCTGCAAATGAGATTTCTATCAGCACTACAATGACAAACTTAGCTGATACATCTGGGGTGCCTTCAAATTCCAACTCAGAGGCTCCACAACCAGATAAAGATGCCTCACATGTAGAAGAAAACAATGGAGGTGGTGACAGTGATCAAGAATTTCTTGATACTAATAATCACTCCACAGATGACAATATCAATGATGTCCCACACTCATTGGATCAAGTTTCTCTTGATAAGTGTGCTGATGTAGTGGGTGAAACCTCTATGCCAGATCTAAATTTTTCTAATTTAGATCTCTCTCAACAACTTGTTGTGATCCCTCAACTAAGGATCCACAAGTCTCACCCTACCACAAACATCATTGGAGATGTTGTCACTGGGGTAAGAACAAGAGGACAAACCCATGAAGCAAATGATTGTCTTTACTCTTGTTTCTTATCCTAGATAGAGCTAAAGAAAATTGATGAAGCTCTAAAGGATGGAAGTTGGGTTGAAGCTATACAACAGGAGCTGCTTTAATTTAAAAGGCAGAAAGTTTGGAACCTTTTTCCTCTTCCTCATAGGAAGACTACCATTGGAACCAAATGGGTGTTTAGGAACAAAAAGGATGATAGAGGCATTATCATCAAGAACAAAGCTAGACTAGTTGTTCAAGGGTACACACAAGAAGAAAGGATTGACTACACTAATGTCTTTGCTCCTGTAGCAAGACTAGAAGTTGTGAGGATATTCATGGCATTTGCTACATCCAAGAACTTCAAAGTCTATCAACTTGATGTAACGTGTGCTTTTCTGTATGGAGTGATTGATGAAGAGGTGTATGTTAAACAACCACTTGGTTTTGCAAATCCTGATCATCCTGATTATGTCTGCAAGCTTGACAAAGCTCTTTATGGGCTGCATCAGGCACCTAGGAAGTGGTATGAGACTCTATCTCAGTATCTCTGAAAATATGGATACAGGAGAGATGTTATAGATGGAACTCTCTTCATCAAAGGACAAGGAAATGACTTGATGCTAGTTCAAGTATATGTAGATGACAACATTTTTGTTTCAACTAATTCAAGGCTCTGCAAAGACTTTGAGAAGCTGATGAAGGACAGATTTGAAATGAGTGCCATGGGGGAACTCAATTTCTTTATGGGAATTCAAGTGAAGCAAGTTGAAGATGGCATCTTCACTGGTCAATCAAAGTATGTTCAAGACATACTCAAGACGTTCAACATGACTGATTGTAAGATTGCTAAGACACCCATAGCAAGAAACCACTCCCTTGGACTTGATCTTGAGGGGGAGTGTGTGGATGAATACCTTTACAGGGCTATGATTGGATATCTTATGTATCTTACAGCTAGCAGGCCTGATATCATGTTTGCTACATGTATTTGTGTAAGATATCAAGTCATCCCTAAGATGTATCACCTTATCATTGTCAAAAGTATTCTAAGATATTTCTTCATGCCAGGTCATGAGATATGTGGTGAGATAAAAAAATGGGATCTATTGGGCTTTCACCTGCACTGCCTTCGCCTAGGACATTAGAAAGGGTGAGAAAGGGCTTGTTACTAGTTTGGAACTCCCCTATCTATTTGAATTGATTTACAAAGATTTTCAAGCTTATAAAAGGAATTGCTTCTATTCACTTTAAAGAGCGTCTCTCCTGTCCGGCTCGATATGAACAAGGTAGGCTGGTAGGTGGGTAGGCTTCTATCCGACTAGTAGGACATGCAGTTCTCCCCTTAGCCTTAGGGCAGGCACGAAATCAATTAACAGCTTCTAAAGAAAAGAGGACGACTTAAGACAGCAAGAACGGCCAAAAGAAGTAAGTCACTTGCAAGCCCAGGAAGAATGAAAAGAAATCGATGAATGTGTCCCGACCAAGCAACGAAGAAGCGCTAGCAGATGAGATTGGACCTATATAGACTAGGAAACACAGGGAAAGACAGTCTTGGGGGCCCCCAAAACAGAGTGAGAACTAGCCCTTTGAGGAGCTCTCTAAGCTGTCTAACTCTCTATTACCATATGCAGAGGGAAACCAGGTTCAATAGCCGGATAGAGTAAGAAAACAACTAAATAGAAATGAGTACTTGCTACGGGTGAAGGAGTAAAGAGTTTCAATAAAAAATATCCTTAATGCGACTGCGGGAAGGCTGTTCCTGCTACATTTTTTGTTTGCATAACATTCGAGTAGAACATGGGATGTTCTACCTTTGCGCAGTCTCGCTCCACAATGACAGTGGAAGGCTCAGCACCACTTCTCTCCCGATGACTGACTCTCCTGAAAAAGCTGTGAGGGGATAGCATAAGGGCTTAAGTCATCGAATATCTTAAAGGTGCTTCAACACTTGGTGTATGGTATCCAAAGAATTCTGACTTTAATCTGTATGAATATACAGATAGTGATTATGGTGGTTACAATATGACTGCAAAGTCTACATCTGGGGGATGTCAGTTCCTTGGTGGAAGGGTTGTCTCATGACAATGCAAGAAACAAACTTGTGTCTCTGCATCAACTGCTGAAGTTGAATACATTGCTGCTGCAAGCTGTTGTGCTCAAGTGTTTTGGATTCAGAATCAAATGCTGGACTATGGGTTAAATTTCAAGGAGACTCCCATTCACATAGGCAACAACAATGCTATTTCTATCACAAAGAATCCTGTGCAGCACTCAAGGACTAAACACATCAATATCAGGTATCATTTAATAAGAGATAATTATAAAAATGGATTAATTAAACTAGTCAAAGTTCACATAAATGAACAATATGCTGATCTGTTTACAAAAGTTTTTGATGAACAGAGATTTAAATATCTAATATCAGCTATTGGAATGATCAACTTTGAGTAGGTTTTCCTTAAAACTAATTCTTATTATTTTTTAAAATCTGTGTGTCCTAAGTTTTCTAGTTCATCATTTTCATAAGCTCTTTGTTTTCTTTGGGTGAAAAACTTTTTGAAGACTTTCCTTAGATTTTTGAAAATTTTTGATCCTTCGGAAGATATGTTTTTATCTTCGGAAGAAACTCATACCTTCAAAACAAATAACTGTCTAAGAAATTTACCTTGGAAGAAACTTCTGAAATATCTTCCGAAGCTTAATTGATTGTCTTCGACACTTTATGTTTTGAAGGACCATTTTCTTCCGAAGCAAATTAACTCTTGGAAGCTTTGTTCTTCTAAGAACAAAACATTCAAGTCTTAATTTTTCTTCCGAAGCTAAATTTTCACAACTTTCAGGAAAATCTTCCAAAGTCATTTTAGCTTTGGAAGCTTTTTCATTAAAACTTCCGAAGAAAATGTACCTTTAGAAGGTTTTTGATTTCCAAGAAAACTACTTTTTGATCAAAAGTAAACTATATTTTCAGAGGTGGGACCGACTTACGGATTTCAAAGTTTATCCTCTTTCATTAAACTTTATCTGAAATCCTTTTTTCACATATAAACCCAACGGTTCCCCCTCTTTCTATCATCTCCTTCTTCCTCCTGACCTAAAACCCTAAATTTCTCTCTGAAATTTCTTTCTTCCTTCTTTCTTCACCCTTAAGCTACCTCAAAATGGCCAACCCTCTTCACAGAAATAATCCGAACTTTACCATGTAGTTACACAGACAAAATAATCAAGTTGCTCTGTTAAACTCTGAGAAAGATCCACATTTCTCAAAGGTTTTCCATTTCTTGGCTTTGTCTAACTATTCCACCTCCCTGACCATTGATCCTTCTCTTTATGAGGATCAACTGCTAGAATTCTGGAAGACCTGCCAAGAGGTCATAATGGACGGGGAGAAGGCACTATCTGCCACAGTGCAGGGGACAACAATCTTCATCACTCCAGCCATCATCAACAAGCATCTTCAGCTAGATGATGAAGAAGGTGAGATGTTCTTCCCAAAAGAAGTTGTCAACCAATCCTTTGAGCAGATAGGATATGAGGGGGACTTCTTTGTAAAGACCTTCAGGAAAGGGAAGGTCTCATGCAAATGGAAATTCCTACTCCATGTGGTCATCCACAACTTATCAAACAAGTATGGTGGATGGGACTAGATTCCTAAGGATCTCTCCTTCATAGTCCATGGGATGGTGCAGGGAGTCAAGTTCAGGTACTCTCAGTTTGTATATACTAACTTACTTGCAAACTTGGACTCTTTAGAGTATTACATGTTCCCTAGATATGTTCAATACATTCTTAACTATGAACTGGGCTCACAGTTAAAGGGAACAGGTAATATTCTTAAACTGGGACAGATGAAGCCCGACATCTTCAAAATAATGAGAAAGCACACTGTTGGCTTCTCTGGGGTAGAAACAGCCCTGGTCCCAAAAATGTTAGAGCTTATTGCTCAAGGTGACAACCTAGCAGCACCAGCTAGTGTTGAACCCACACCTTCTACTTTCCTACCACTAAACAGCCTCAAATCACCCTCACCTACCAAAGAAAACACAAACGAACCCCTACTCAGACTATTCAGTCTGTGGAGGCCCCCATATACTTACCCACATAGGAAGAAGTGGACACGGGAGCTTCCACTTCTCCTGAGGAGAAAACCACTCCCATTCCTTCTATGATCAGTGCTGAGGTTCCTCATGCTCAGCCTGATGAGCTCATTAGCCACCACTCCCAAACTGCCTTAAGCCATCACTCTGAGTCTCAACACTCATGTGATCAACCTTCAGGGGACAGTTACCATCCCCAGCCTTTAGAACTTAACTAACCTATCCCCAACCTTGACTTCTATACTGATGAAGATTTAGGTTTCAGTGAGTACCATGATTCTCTCTTCTTTTCCCCTACTCAAAGAGAGATGAGTGCTCCCGAGTCTCCTACTTCTAGCCCAGATCAGTCACCTACAACTGAGGTGGACACTTCTGAACATGTTTAGGATGTCTGTATGGAAGATGCTCTCACTTTTGAAAGTGATTACATCCTTAAGACCTCAACCATGGCAACTCAGCCCACTGACTTCTCAACTGAGGCTGTCAGTGAGCAAAGGAAAACCAGCAACCAAGAACCTGAAGCTGGTGATGAGATGGAAGACTCCGCTCCAATTATCTCATCCCCCAATGATTCTTCTGATGAAGATGAGGGGAATCTAAGACTAAAGGTGCAAAAAATGACTACAACATGCACCTATTTACTCTCCAAGGTCAGTCACCTTGAATCTCAGGTAACTACCTTGCAAAACAGAGTCAATGATCAGCAATTTGAGATTTCATATCTTAAGGAACAACTAGCTGGGAGACTTTTAAGAGGAGCTCAACCAGGAACACAAGAACCTGAGGAGGTGATTGACATAACTCCTAGCTCACCTATGCAAGTGGGTGATGCTATCAAAAAGGAGGAGAAAGTCATCACTGCCATAGAACCTGGGAGTTCTTCAGAGAGTATGGACATTGAGGACTCACCATCCTCACTTGCAATTGTGCCTACTCAACAACTTCCTCAAGTTCATATTGATATGGACTCAATAGACTCTTAATACAGAGTCTGTTTGAGGAAGGGATACCAACGGCTATGTCATCTCCACCATCTTCAAATCACATCATTTGATGGAGGTATGACAGCAATAGAAAAGCCCTCATCCTTCTTAGAGTTCAAGGGCAACAAGAGATCTTCAACTTTCACACCTTGAACTTCTATGAAAGTTTGGATTTAGTCACAATCCCACTTGTCAATCCAAGCCAATCAAGACAAGGTAACAGAATGGCTCAAAGAATCCAAGACAGGATCATTGCAGAGTTCAGCTTCAGAAGAAGACTAAGGCAATCAGGCTATGCCATCGGTCAACTGGATGTTGAGGCAGACCCTAAGATTAGTTTCATAGGGAAAACCTTGACTGAAGGCTCAGTGGCAGAATTTTAGAGCCTAGTCCCAACAACATCAACTGCTGTAGTGATCCATACCCTTATTGAGACACCTGCTAGTGAAGGTGCTTCTCAACCTCTCTCTGGCTAGAGCTCAGAAGCTACATCAAGCAATGAGGGCCAAAGCTCTCTCCACCCTGAGTCATAAAGGTCTGTGAGTGACAAAGGGAAAAGAAAGATGACATCTGAGGAGATTAAGGAGGAGGAGAGAGAGAGGAAAAGGAAGCTTAGGGGAGAAAGTTCCTCTTCTAGGTCTGCAAGACTGATGGAAACTACGATCAGGGCTGCCCCCAGACCAAACACTTAGGATGATGAGTTGAGGGCAGTCAGTATAAACTACTTGTAGACTAGGAACTATGACATTGACAATGTCATTTCTCTCCCCTTAGATGAACTGAATGAACTGGTTGACATAGAGAGGTCAAAGGAGAAGAAAGAGGCAGAAGATGCAGAGCTATTGGTAAAAGTCAAAGAAGATAAAAGAAAGAAAAGACTATACAAGCATATGCCCACTCTCTCCCCAGTTCAAGAAAGTCATGCACAAGAGGATGTGGTTCAACAAGAACCTCAGGTAGATAAAGAAAAAGACATGATCAAGATGATCAACTACCTGAGTGCCACAGGCCTCTATCAGGAAGAAGCACTCTTCCCTTGTCCTATGATTATGTTGAGTTTGAGTATCTCAAACAACTTGAGCTTGATATAGTCAAGGAAATAAAGACAACCAAAAGAAAGCTAAGGGAATAAGCTACTAAGTCAAGAGCCATCATCCAAAAGAATATGAAGAAGTCTGCTGACAGGCAGAGGATGATGAGCTTCTTGAAGCTATATGGATTCTCCGGAAGAAGACTTGGCCCCATGTCTCTATCCACTATGGATGAGTATATCAGGGTGATCAAGCAGAAGATAAAGAGTGGAGAGCTGATTGACTTACACTCCCCTCCAAGTCAAGCTCCACTTGAAGTGGAGGTTAAGGTTGAACAACCAGAGACAACACAACCTGGACCTCTTGCTGAATCTCAACAAGCTTCAACTTCTGATCTACAACAAGGTCAACCTACCTCTCCTTCTGAACCTGTGAGAGAGGAAGACCCAACTGAGAAAGACAATGAAGATCAATCCGGTACTGCAAGCCAGTCTTCTCAGTTGAAAGTAACAAAGAGAAAGAAAACGATGGCTTCAAAGCCAAAGCCAAAAAGAAGAAGACTTCATCCTTTTCTGAACCTCAGGATGAGTCAGAACATCCTGAGGATGTGCAGCCAGAGGATGCTACATCAACTCCCATTCAAATAGCTCCTCTAGCATCAGGAAGACCCATCTTGTCCTGGACATACACCACAAATCCGGAAAGATGGCATGTCATTAGAGATCAAGGCACTGAAGACATCTACACTTGGCAAGACATGTTTTAGTTGCCTCTACATGATCTCTTTGACATGAGAAGACATTTTGATAGTCTGAAGGATCCTGATCACCTATGAAGAAAGGAATGGTGATTATCCTAATGAGGACTGTTGATATCTAAAGTCTACTAAGTGTTTTGGTAGCATCAGCCTAGGGGGAGTTTGTAGAGAATATTTGAAGAGGCTGATGCAACTCAAACATCCAAAGTCTATCCTGCATGCTGTATAAGTGCATTGAAGAAGAATGCTTCTAAAGTTTCACACATGCAATAGAAATATTCTAAGTGTGAAATCTTCCGAAGCCAAGACCAATATCTTCCAAAGCCAAAGATGAAGTTTTCGAAGCTTCAGAGACAAAGTCTTCTGAAGCTCAACTCTTGAAGATAGATTTCTTCCGAAAACTTTTAAAGACATGCTTTATGTAATGTACTTTTCCATAAAGCTGGACCCCTTTTTGTTGTACCAAAAGAACCAATGAGCCAAGATCAGAAAACCTCTAAGTCCCACATGATATCACAACAACTGCTGAAGGCTTCATCAGCAGTTCGACAAGTGCTGAAGACTTCAACAGCTGAAGATCAAGTACTGAAGACTAAAGTGCTGAAGTCCAACAGCTGAAGAACACAAGTGCTGAAGCTCAACAGCTGAAGAACACAAGTGCTGAAGCTGAAGACTAAAGTGCTGAAGCTCAACAGCTGAAGAACACAAGTGCTGAAGCTGAAGACTAAAGTGCTGAAGTCCAATAGTTGAAGAACACAAGTGCTGAAGCCGAAGACTAAAGTGCTGAAGCTCAACAGCTGAAGAACACAAGTGCTGAAGCTGAAGACTAAAGTACTGAAGTTCAACAGCTGAAGAGTCCACAAGTGCTGAAGATCAACAACTGATGTACAAAGTCTGAAGACAAAGACTAAAGACATCAGCTGATGACATCTACTGAAGTCATCAGCTGATGAAACGTCTGAAGTTCAAGTCTGAAGACCAAGTACTGAAGTTTCAGAAGTTTGTCACAACAGTTGAAGAGTACTTCTTCAGTAGTTGTGTTTATCAGTACTTTTATGTTTTTTCTTTCAGTAGTTTTGTAAAACGACTGAAGAGCTTGTTCTTCAGTCGTTGTAGTTTCAGTAGTTTCTTATCAGTAGTTTTGTAATAAATAAACACTTAGCTTCTTGTAAGAAGATGTCAGCTGTTTGACATCTTCAGTAGTTTTAGTGTTTCAGTAGTTTGTTAAATAATGGTTAGATGTCACTATCAAGTGACATCAGCCTATGTCATTTTTTCCTTATATAAGGAAGAATGACCTAAATTGTAATTTTGCGAACTTACATGAGTTGGTTAAAAGGTCCATGCTTTTGGTAACTGTATAATAAGGTCTTGAGTCTGTAACTTTCTACTTCATGTACTTTATTCTTTTTATAATAGATAAGGATGTGAGCTATGGCATGTCATAGTCACTAGTCAAAAGACAATCTGCCTTTTGACTCTACAATTGATTTTGGTTTATGTCTAGTCAATTGTATCCAGCTGGCTTTCATAGTATGGCCGGCTGTAGGATGTAGTATAAGTATCTCAGGTTCCTATAACTTTTTTTATGCTTTGTAACACTTGTAATAGAACTTGAGAAAGCAATATACTACAATCTTGAAAACCATACACTTGTACATCTTGTTCTTATCTCTTATATTATTTGTGTTCTTAGTATCATACTTTATGGTTAATCCAGTTCACTGTTTGATAAAGTTTAAGTGTATTCTCCTCTTTGTGTTGCTGTGTTGTAAGTGACCCCCTTCACCGGTCCTACAATAACATTAACATAACATATATCACACCACTAGTTCATCACAAATTACATAAGTTTTAATAAGAGTTTAGCTCATAATGAGCTTGAACATAACAACATATAACAATGAAGATAGATATGAAATCATCGGTGAAATGGAATAATCAAACCGGTGATCCACAATGGATGGTGTTTGGCCAATCCCGAGCTTCTTCCAGGTGTTGTATGCACCTCTCGAGCCTCCAAATAGTCTTGAAGACTTGATTCCCGAGAGAATTCTATAGAGTAACTCTCCCACCAAAAGCTTGCCAAACAGGGCCCCGTGCTTGCTTTTAGGGGATAGTACTTTTTGTTCTGTCAGATGTCTAAACATGGGGGTGTGTTAATTTAGCACGAGGGTGTGTTTCTAGAAAGACATGGGGGCGTGCTTAATGAGGCACGACCCCATGCTTGGACTCCAAAGCTTGGATTACTTCAATTTCTTGTCAAATATGTTTTTGTCCATCTTGCCCTTTTAAACACCAGAAAACACAATTTAACATTTTTAAGTACATATTCATCATTTTAAGGGAGATATTAAGGAGTAATTGATGTGTTTTGATAGGACTTTTATGTATAATTTGGAGCATATCATCATCCATCAACTGAAGTGAAACTTCAGAAGTTTCAACTTTTATCTTAGCAATACGACAAATTATTAAATTCTCATATTGAATCAAAGAACAGGTATAGGTTGTGATATAATGATGTTGCACCTCCTCTGAATGATAACTATACAACTTTCCTTAAACAATGACAAATATCTTGTCAAATCAATCTATGCCATGCACCAAGTTTGAATCAAAATCTAATGAATAAGTTAATAACAATGAATTTGAGGTGAGTGAAAGTGAGTCTTCTGAATCAGATAAAATCAAACAAAATAACTTAGAATTTGACTTTGATGAATGTGATGATTTGGATGATTCTGATGAACATGATGATAAATCTGCGAATCAACTGGATATTGGTCAGAATGTTTCATTTGAAACAATCATTCCCAAAGTTCTTAAGCAAACAAAGTTGCCATATCCTCCAAAGCAAAGAAACATGTTGAAGACTATTTACAAAAGAATAGCTCAGCTAAATGAAGGTCTTCAATAACTTTATCAGCAATAAAAACCTTCAACTAAAGAGATTGAAAAGTGTATATCTACTAAAGTACACACATCTTCCATAGAAAGGGGAAAGAAGCAACTATCAGCAGAACTTCTCCAGAAGAAGAAACATTCTTTAGTAGCAAATCTACTGGAGAACAAATCTACTGAGTTAGTAGATGATCTACGGTATCCAAAAGAAGCAACCAACAAGAAAACAAATAAAAAAGATGTGAACTCAAAGCAACAAACTTTAGTTGATAAACATGAACCTTTTGACATCATGTTAGGAAAGGAAAAAGGGTTAGCTGCTGCAAAGTTTAAAAAGGAATTGAAGACTCAAAGACAACAAAAGAAGAAGATAGTGATTGGATCTGATAATGAGTCAGAAGAAAAGTATTGCAAATGGTATGACATGAAAAATTACAACACTGAAGATTGTTACTTCAGCAACTATTGCTCCATTTGCAATATGAACAATCACATGACTTCAGACTGTTACTTCGACAAACACTGTGCTATTTGTAACAAAAATAATTTTAGCTCAGGAATGTTATTTTAAAAAACAAGACAAAGAGCACAAAAAAGAAACAACCTGAGAAGGATGAAGCAGAATCTCAATCCAGTGATGATCATAAAGATTCAAAATTAAAGAAACAACAAAAACAAAAGGTGACAAAACTATAGGATTTGCTGATGGTGAACCTTTAAAGAAAAGACCACCTCATCAGCAATCAAGAACACCTCAAAAAAAGGTGGATTTGACAAATAAGAATTCAAATGCTGATAATACTTTCTTTGATAATTTTGAAAAAGGAACTCATGTTTCACATTCAAAATCAAAGGATGTTGAAACTTTCAACAATCAAGGATCATCATTAAAGTCAAAATAGTAAACAAATAAAGAAAAGATGCTTGGGGAAGAGATTGAGAAACCAGAACAAATTTCCACAAGATCATCATCAACAGAGTCATCCTCACACAAACAACACACATTGAATCAATTAAATCTAAAATTAATGCTAAAACTTCAAGACTCATTCATGAGTGAGTTATAATTTTAGACACCACTGGAACACCCAAGATCATTAAGGTTTGGGTTTCCAATTCTAGTTGATTTCTTTAATTGTGCAGGAACAATCTTGGAGAGCTGACAACAAGTGATATGTTGACAGTGGTTGTTCTAGACATATGACATGAAACTATTCTCTTCTCTATGACTTCAAACATAAAAATGCTTCTTATGTGGCATTTGATGGGGATAAAAAGGGGGTAAAATTGTTGGTAAAAGAATGATAACTAATAGTGTGCTCAAATTTAAGAAAGTAAATTATTATGAAAATTTGTAATACAACTTACTGAGCGTGTCTCAAATTTGTGATTAAAATTATACCATATTATTTGATAACACTAATTGTTATATTCTTAAGCCATATTTTTAGTACCAGAAGACTGGATCCTTCTTAAAGCATCAAGAAAAGGAAACACATATGTTTTGGATATGAACAATACAACACTCACAAGAAATGAAACATGCATGCTATCTAAGTTATCAGAAAATGAATCTCAGTTGTGCTATAGAAGGTTTATTCATTCCAACATGAAGAAAATGAATAAATTGGTGAAAAATGATTCAGTCATTGGATTGCCAAGAAAGAATTTTATTATTCAAACTATTGTCTTTCATGTTATAAAGAAAAACAACATAGAGTGTCACATAAATCCAAAATTATCAATACAAACACTACACCACTCAAATTGCTTCACATGGATCTTTTTGGTCCAACAAATGTGAAAAGCATTGGAAAAAGTCAATATTGTTTAGTGGTTGTGGAAGATTCCACTAGATTCACATGGGTCTTTTTCTTAAAACAAAAGAGTGAAACATTAGAAACATTAATGGAGTTTGTCACCAAGATTGAGAATTGTTGGACCCTGAAAGGATCATACATGCCAATTCAATGGTGGGTTGATGTTTGTTTTGCTGAGATTCCCACAAGTCCAAGAATTAATGTGGATGAAGATTATGCAGTAGAAGAATAAGTATTGGCTTACCACATTTGTTAATGCAGAAGGCAAAGAACAAATGCTGACAAGTATTTGTTCTTCTGCATTAACAAATGCGAAAGACCAAAAGTAATGCGGACAAGATTCTGTCATCCGCATTTGCCAATGTAGATGACCTGACAAGAATGCACATAAGTATTTGTTCATCCACATTACCCAATGCGGATGACCAACATACTAATTCGGATGATCAAGTGAAGAAATGCGGATCAAGTCCATCTCATCCGCATTTGCCAACGCTGATGAACAAGCAGAAATGCGGATCAAGACTTAGACTAGCTCTGATGTATAGGTTAGTGGTAGTTTAGTCATTTTGTACAAAGGCATCTTGTCTGCCTATAAATAGAATAGAAAACCTCGTACATGAGGTGACAGTTGATAGACAATTAGAATATATTTTGTCATTTACTATCAAGGTGTATCATTACTGTTTATGCTCAAACCCTAGCATTTACTGTAATCATCATCTCATTCAATACAAACAAGCATTTATGAGTATTTCTTCTGCATTGAATGTTTGTTGATTGTTTGTTTCCGCCTTTCAATAACTAACTCAATCATTATATTCGATCCTAAGTGAGAATCTCTATCTCACTACCCGGTCAATTGGTATTAGATCTTTGGCTCTTGGTTCTTTTTCAGATCTACCCAAGACCTGAATAGAACTTGATTGATCTGGTGATTGAGTTGCTAATAGAGTATTCCATCATCTCTACTTAGTAAACAACAGAAAATACTCTTAAAAAATCCCTTCTGTCAACACGTTCTCACCTTCAAGAACTATACACAAAACCTACAGATTCATACGAAGAACAAGAATATAGCAAAAGTTGCGACAAAAACCAAGAAACATTAACAGATCTGATTTTTTAAGCATTTGTTGAACGATTTGGACTATTCGGACTAATTAATCTTAAAACTTACCTAATCTATATTTATACAAGTTAAAACACCTTGTTAAAATGGATTCACATAATTTTTCAGAACTTGGTCATACTCCAAAACCACTAATGCTTAAACATAAATATGAATTTAAACAATGGAAAATCAGATTTAGGAATTACATTACAGGTGTAGATCCTGATTTTTGGATCTCAATATGCAAGGGGCCATACATCCCTGTCACTCTGTCTGTAGATCAAGCTGTTATCTACAAGACAACAAGGATACCCATTGAAGATCTAACTCTTGATGATGAAGATTACAAGAAAATCAAGATTGATCTGAAAGCTTACTCTATCCTAACTCAAACACTCAAAATAGATGTGCTGAAAAGATTGGAGAAGTATGGTACTACCAAAGTAGTATGGGATGCACTGCTGATCATGTGTGAGGGAAGCAGTGAAGTTGCTGAAATTAATAAGGATAAACTTGTTAATCAGTACGAAACATTTCATCACTCCAAGGGGGAGTCCATGTCCAAACAACTGCACAGATTTGTACAGTTGGTAAATGACTTGGAAATCATGGGAGTCACTTACAAGGTCAAGGAATTAAACAAGAAAATGGCTACACAGCCTTCTAAAGACCTGGAAACAAAATGTGACAATGTTAAAGAACACTCTTGATCTTGAGAGTACAACTCTAGACATAATGATAAACAAGATAGATGCATTGGAGTAAGATGAAAGAAGCAGAAACTTAGGAGGACCAAAAGTGATTGATGCATACAAATTTCCATTAAAATCTCATTCTGTGGAAAATGCCTTCATTATTGAGGAGGATGATTTCATCTCTTCAAGAGATCAACTGAATACCACAGGGTAATTACAACTCCATCAACTAATCACCCATCAACATCATCCCAAGCATCCATATCCACAACTGCTCCTACAACCACTCTTGAAGACCCAAGATCCAAAGAACAAAAGGCAACTTACAATGCCTTTGGTGCAAGCTTTGAAGCATATTTAGGAGGAGACTCACATCAGCACATTTGATCCAGGAAGATTTAGAAGAAATGGATCCAGATGATGTAGAAGAAATGGATCTACAATAGAAAATGGCCACGATTTCTATGAGAGCAAAGAAATTTTTCAGAAAAGGCAGAAGCTCGGCCTTAATGAAAATACAAAGTTTGGATATGATAAATCCAAAGTGAAATGCTTCAACTGTGGCATGGCTGGACACTTCTCTAAAGAATGCAATGCCCCAAAAGAAACAACTTTCAAATGAATTCTTAAAGCTAGTCATCCTCACAGTCAAACTCAAGCTTTCATTCTAATAATCATCAGTAGTAGTATCATCATCCACAACAACATCAATCATACCAAAATCCACCCCAACTGACAAACCAAGCTCATGGAAGCAGTCAGTCATCTGCAAGTGCTCTTGTGATCAAACAAGATGGAGTATGTGACTGGAGCCTGTATGCAGAGGAAGTCAAGCCTCAATTTCAAAATCATGCACTTATGGCTCACATCAATGATGGTCTATCTCCTATGCCTACTAAGGTAAAATCTAACCTTTGTAGTGAAAAATGTATTACTGAATTGCAAGGTTATAGACAGCATGACCATAAACTGGCAGATAAAATAAGAGAGGAAAAAGTGAAGTTAGAGATGATGAAAAGAGAGATAAAAGGCTTTGAAATCAAAATAAATCTCTCCTCTCTGACATTGAAAAACTGCATGGTGAAAAGTACACTCTTGTAGCTGAAAATGAGCTAATGAGTGAAAAGTTAGCTCAATCTAAGGCTGAACATACACTTACTGAAGTGAAACTTGAAAAGTTTCAACTGTCTTCAGTCAAGCTGCAAGAGATGCTTGATTCTCAAAAGGATCCAAAGGACATGTCGGGGATTGGGTATAATTCATATCCTCCACCATACAATGACAACTACATTGGCATGCCTGAATCTGTCACACTCAATGAGGAAATTGAAACTAAAACTATGGAACCAAAATCTATAGTAAAACAAGTAACCAACCCTCAAAACAAACCTGATGTTTATATTGAAACAAATGAGGAGAAAATTAGATTAGGTCATCCAATCAAGATTAAAGAGTGTTCAGACAAGGCAGTGAGTGTCATCAAACCCACAAGCCCCGTAAAGGCAATTGTACCATTTATAAAATTCATACCTTATGTTTTAAAAGGTAAAAAGAAGTTTGTGAAGTCAGTGAAACCCACTGCTGAAAGCAGTTCTGATAATGAGATTATATCTCTAAACAAATCAAGCAAATCAGACAAGGTTTCACTTCAAAAGAAACAAAAGAGATCACTGATTTCAACGTGTAAAACTCTGTCAGACCCCCAATCTTCAAAAGTAAGACAGGGTGTTGGTTTTGATATATGTAATAAAGAACACGTTGATCAATTTGAAAAAGTGGTACAAAAAGGTTGAAGAAACAAAAACAACCAAGAAAATCTAACAAAAAGGCTAATTTTGATTCATCCCCTAAGCAAAAGAAAGTGGCGCAGCAGCAAATGAGAAAATCAGCTGAGACCCACAAATCAAGATCTGATTCAAGCAACAAACAAATGTATTATGACAATTGTGATATGTTCAATCACAAAACAGAAGAGTGCTTTTACAACCATAATTGCTCTATCTATGACATGAACAACCACTCCATCAAAAACTGTTATTTTAACAAATATTATTCAGTCTATGATATGAACAAACATTACATCTGATTGTTACTTCAATCAGAAGGGATTGACAATTCCTAAAACAAGCCCATCTTAAAAACATATATTGAGAAACACACTATCAGACCTCATTTTCACAACAATCAATCTAGGATATCTAGATCAACAAATGACAGGAGCAATTTGAAGGAATTGTGGAAGGGTCAAAGAAAACATCACACAATGAAACCCAAAATTAACCTTCCCAAACCAAAAGTAACTTTTGATAATGAAAAACGGGTTAAATTTCTACAAAGAAACAGAGACCAAGGTTTATTACTCATCTGAATCTTCAGTAGATGTTGATAAGATGACTCAACCTAGCCATTACCAAAAATCTCCCAGGACACCTCCATCTAAACCACAATTAGAGGGAAATACCAAGAAGTCACCATTATGAATAGGAACGGGAAACCCAAGACCATCATGGCTTGGGTTCCTTATTCTAATTAGTTCTTTTTGCTTGCAGGTTCATCAACACAGGTCCAATAGCTTATGGTACGTGGACAGTGGATGCTCCCGACACTTGACTAGAGATCGTTCCCTCCTTCATGACTTCAAGCATATACAAGGAACTACTGTGGCATTTTGTGGAGATTCACAGGGTGGTAGAATTACATGTGAAGGATTTGTGACAAATGGGATGCTGAGCTTTGATAGAGTGAACTACTATGAATAACTGAATTTCAATCTGCTAAGCGTGTCTCAGATCTATGACAAGAAATATTCAACTCACTTTACAGACACTCATTGCTACATTCTAAAACCTGGATTTCAGATCTCTGAAAAATGGGTTGTCTTAAAGACCCTGAGGAAGAATAATACTTATGTTTTAAACCTATGTTCTGCATTACCTAAAGAAGAAACATGTCTTTTGTCAAAAACATCATTTGATGAGTCACGGCTTTGGCACAGACATTGGGGGCACACAACTTTGAAAACATGAACATATTGGTCAAAAGAAACCATGTCATTGGTCTTCCTCAAAAGGAATTTCATTTTGTTGATCACTATTCAGCATGCCTCAAAAGAAAACAACACAAATCTTCTCATAAATCCAAGTTGGTGAACATAAACAATACTCCATTGAAGCTACTTCATATGGATCTGTTTGGACCACCTTATGTCATGAGTATTGGAAAGAAACAGTATTATTTGGTGATCATTGATGACTTTTCACGATTTACATGGGTTTTCTTCTTACTTCATAAAATCGAGGCATCCCAAATAATTCAAAACTTATCACAAGAATTAAATACCAACTTGATCATAAGGTCAAAACAATCAGAAGTGATAATGGAACTGAATTTAAAAATAAAGACTTGAGTTCTTTTTATAGAACCAAAGGCATTGCTCATCAATCAGTGCAACTAAAACTCCTCAACAAAATGGGGTAGCTGAAAGGAGGAATAGAACATTGATTGAAGCAGCAAGAACAATGCTAGCCGATAGAAAGCTCCCAATTACCTTCTGGGTAGAGGAAGTTAACACATCGTGCTTTGTACAAAATCAAACTCAAATTGTAAAAGAAAGCAACATGACTCCATATGAAGTGCTCTTTCATAGAAAACCATTCGTTGGATTTCATAAATCAATTGGTAGTCCTGTCTCAATATTAAACACTCGAGACTATTTGGGAAAGTTTTCATCTAAGTCTAATGAAGGATTCTTTGTAGGTTATTCTTTTGTTTCAAAGGCTTACAGAGTGTTTAATCCTAGATTAAACATTATTGATGAATCTACAAATGTTCAATTCAAGGAACATTCATTTCCCAAATCTACAAATGGTCCCGATTGGTTGTTTGATATTGACTCATTTACAAAATCATTTGATCAATTTCACTTGTCTGATGCGGGAAATCTCCATTCAGGTGACACTTCTTCAGCTGTAGAAAGAAGAGATGACTTTCCATTGATTCCTCCTACATCTGCTGAATACATGAATGAAGTTGTTCCTCTTCAAGCTGATCTAATCAGACAACCATCACAAAACCAGAGTGTTTCAACTACAGGAGGTCCAAGCATTACCATCACACTCAGATGATACTCCTCCAACTGAAACACAAAGAACATCAAATGATGGAAGCAATCATAGTGCTGCTGAAGCGGAAGTAGTGAAACGGAATTTGACAATCTTCATAATTCACCAACAGTACAAGATGAAGGTGCCTCTGACCATAATGAACTGAATCTCTCCAATCTTGATGTAACCATTGCTGGTGACTCCATTCCAACCACCAGAATACACAAGAACCATCCAGTTGAAACCATTATTGGTGAACTCATGAGAGGATGACAAAAAGCAAGTCTAGAATTGCAAACATCTGTTTGTTCTCATGCTTTCTCTGTCAAACAGTACCAAAGAACATCAAAGAGGCTCTTCAAGAAAATAGCTGGATTAGAGCAATGCGGGAAGAATTGCTCCAATTCAAGAAGCAAGAAGTATGGCAACTTTTCCCGAGGATAATACCCTATCGTTACCAGATGGTTGTACAGGAACAAGACTGATGATAGAGGGATAGTCATCAGAAACAAAGCAAGATTAGTGGCACAGGGATACACTCAAGAAGAAGGAATCGATTATGACAAAGTGTTTGCACCTGTTGCCATATAGAAGCAATCAGAATCTTTCTAGCATATGCTGCATCCATGAAATTTACTGTTTATCAAATGGATGTGAAGCATGCCTTCTTGTATGGAAAGATTTCTAAGGAGGTCTATATGAATCAACCACCTGGCTTTGAAGATCCAGATTTTCCTCACAGAGTTTACAAGCTTGACAAAGCTCTGTATGGTCTTCACCAAGCTCCAAGGAAGTGGTATGAGACTCTATCATCCTTTCTTCTTGAAAATGGATATGAAAGAGGAAAGATTGATCAGACTCTCTTTAGAAGGAGAAGAGGAAAAGACATGTTGTTAGTCCAGATTTATATGGATGATATCATTTTTGGCTCAACAAACAAGCAACTCTGTAAAGAGTTTGAAGATCTTATGCATTCAAAATTCTAAATGAGTGAAATGGGAGAACCCACTTTCTTTCTACGGGTGCAAGTCCAACAAACAGCAGATGGAATCTTCATCAATCAATCAAAATATGTGGAAACTATGTTGAAGAAATTCCACTTTGCGGATTGTCAGTCTATCAGAACTCCTGTGGATACTAAAGTGAAGATTGGACCTGATCCAGAAGGCAAATCAGTGGACCAGACTCACTATCGATCTATGATCAGTTCACTTATGTATCTAATAGCCAGTAGGCCTAACATTATGTTTGGTATTTGTGTGTGTGCCAGATATCAAGCTGATCCTAAGGAATCTCATGTGAATGCTGTCAAGAGGATATTCAGATATCTTAAAGGAAAACCAGCTCTTGGATTATGGTATCCAAAAGAAGGAGACTTCAATCTCTATGCCTTCACTGACAGTGATTACGGAGGATGCAACTTCAATAGGAAATCCACCTCTGGCAGGTTGTCAATTTCTTGGTCTCAGATTGGTCTCATGGCAATGCAAGAAGCAAACAAACGTATCTGTATCAATAGCAGAAGCTGAGTATATTGCAGCATCAGCTTGTTGCTCTCAAGTACTCTGGATTTAAAACCAGATGCTTGAATATGATTTTAACTTCTTGCACACTCCAATTCACATTGACAACACAGTAGCTGTTTTTATTACAAATAATCCTGTTCAGCACTCTAAAAGAAAACACATTGAAATTAGATATCACTTTCTAAGAGACTATGCTGAAAAGGGGCTAATCAAATTGATTCAAGTACCCACTGAAAATCATTTGGCTGATTTATTCACAAAGGCATTTGAACCTAGTAGGTTTGAATTTCTAGTGCAATCAATTGGTATGATTAATCTTGAGTAAAACCAATCAAAATATCAATAAAACAAGTCAAAATACTAGAAAAACACAAAAAGAAGTCAACTTTATGAAGAATAGAATATCATTAGGAAATGATATAATTATAGTCGTTATATTATTCACTGTGCTTAATTTTAAAAATTGCAAGACTATCATGACTTACCAGATATATTGGTAGGCTCAACTTGGAAGAGAAGATACTTGCAGTGATGAAAAAAATCTTATTCAATAGTGAAACACTCATCATAAAGTACAGGTATGTATTGGCTTATCTAAGTGCATATGAGTAGTAACCTAAACACACCAGGTAATGGTAGTTTATGAATCTCTTTCACCCATATCAAGTTTCATCTTTGTTTTGCTGAGCAAAGACCTGATGAAACATGCACATAGTGCAGATGTACTGAACCAAAAGATTCCAATGAGGAACACATCCAAATTGGATGAATCTACAAAAGCAATACATTCCAAGTGAATGAACAAAAGAATCCTATCATGGATCACCTTCCAAAGTGAAGTGAAAAGAATCCCAATGTGGATCATCATGAAAATGATCAAAGTAAAACAATCCTAATGAGGACCATTGAAAATGAGTTCTCATAACTTAAGTAACCTGTGATGAAAAGTAAACAAGATAATCCAAGAAGATTGGCAGCTGCAGCAGAATTCTTAGAAGAACATGAGCAAGCAGAAGCTTAATTAAAGAAGCAGGCTATTTTTGTTGATTTGGAAGAAGGTGATATTGAAGGAGGCTATGTGGCTGATGAGCCAATAGTAGTTGATAGTCCTATGAAAGAAGAAAGTTCAATAAAAGAAATGGTGAAAAAGGCTCAAAATGATGATTTAATGGTTGAAGCTATGTATCTGATTAATCATGGATATGATCCTGATGAAGTCTTTGGCATGACTTATGAGGGGAGAAGGCAGAAAGGGAAAGATTAAACAAACTGCTAGACCTTACTATTGAAACTAACTATGAAAGACCATCTCACCTAAAGCTGACAAACCAAAACTATCTGTCGTGAAGAAGCAAACTTTTACTATGATGAGAAGACTTATGAGTTGGTGATTGAAGGAAGTGGAGTGGGAAAGAAGGTGCATAAATCAAATTGTTTAGTGGTTATGAAGTGAGACTATTAGATCAATCTTACATATAATATATCTTCACCAGGCACTTCAGAGAGATATGCAACAAACTTGGTGAAGAAGATATGCACTTCTTTCTAAAGTGCATCAAGATACTAAAGATGGCATATGACCAGATCATTGCCAAGAGGGAGAAAAGAAAGAAGAAAAGGACACCCCTGCAGTTGGGCAACATTGTAAAACTGGAGGTTGATGTAGATGGTGCTTTGTTGATTCACATGCTGGGCTGTCTACAATATCAAATTAGGAACCATTTTCACTTAGAAACTACCATTAGAAGCCATCCATTCAATAAGTCAAATGAAGATACACGTGCTTAATAGAGAAAAGATGGTTGATGCTAAAGACTTTATCAAAATGATTGTCACACCCCCGCTAAGAGCGGAAACATGGGGATGTAACGAGACGGGATCGTCATAACACATGGTAAACAATAGAGATGCAATATAAGTAATGATGACAAGCGTGTCATGATGACACCCGACACAAAGGAGAGTTGTGTCGTATTTAGTCAATATTCATGACAACATAGCCATAAGCATAACATGATAAATGATTCACATAATCAAATGAAGATAACATTGTATGTAATTCCCACAACCCGGGAACAAGTATCAAAATAATGAAGTTGTTTAAATCAGACTACAACAATGATTCCAAAATTAATGTTTGTCAAGTATGTTTAGTCTCAAAAATGCATCCTAGGGTCTCCACTATGACAGCACACCTAGATCTTCAATTAGCATTGTCACCTGAGAAGATATGCTCAAAATGGTCAACAAAATTGTTGGTGTGCACTACTAACTAGTATACCAACAAACAAGGGTAGGGGTGTCAACCTAGTAGTACTACCAATACCTATCCATCGTTCCAACACCGGAATTAAATGGTTGTAAAGAAAGTACCACACAGCGAACTCAAGCATGTATCAGATAAGTACTCACAAAACAGTAACACGTTGATTCCAAGTATGTAAATTGTATGTAAATTATACAACATAGAAAATGGGTGAGCATACTTTTCCCCCATGTTTGTAAATGATTGAAATGTTGTATAAGCGTAAAAAGGGGCCATGAAACTCACTTGTTAAGTGGTAAGTATGAATGATCAAAGTTTCCAAATGTAGTACGCAATGAACGGTCAAACACCTATTGAATATTATAGTTAAGCATAAGTGATATGTATAAAGTAAATAACAACGTTCGATCGGTTCGGGTTGTATCGGTTCAGTCGCGTGTAACACACACAAGCAGACATGTGTATTGGACCTTATGTAGATCCAAGTACTGGAAATCGTTGTCATTTCCGATGATATTTGTGTATAAGTGCAATTGTTATTACAAATGCTTAGTAAATATTAGTGGTTACCATTCGGGTGGTGATAATTGTAAAATGTCATGTTGATTTGATTTGGAATAGCATTAATAAGTTTGGTAGTGTTAACTGAAATATTGTCATTAGCAATGATAACCGTGTCGACTTCGCCTTACATCACACGACATACACACACACACAGAAGGAATTCACACATAACAACTTCAGTCGCACGACAGGACCAGACGCACGACTCAACACTCTATCCGCCCGAATCAACCCTCATTCGTACGAATCAGCTTCATTCTTACGATTGAACCTTCATTCGTGCGACTCAGCATTCAGTCATACCACACAGCACCCAATCACACGACTCAACCTCCATACGCACGAATCAACCTTCATTCGTACGAATCAGCTTCATTCGTACGACTGAACCTCCATTCATGCAACTCGGCATTCAGTCGTGCGATACACGCACACAACCATACATATTCATCCACATTGACTCAATTGCACACATCATTCATCCGCATTGACTCAATCGCACACATCACTCTTCCGCATGACTCAATCGCACACATACACACACTCGCATGACTTAGTCGCACGACTCACCCAGTCGCACGGCTTAGTCGCATGATCAACCCAGTCGCCCAACAGCAAAATCACAACTGCAGAAGTGAAGAGCAGCCTTCGGTTGCCCCGTGCACGAGAATTACACCACAAGGACTTCCAGAAACTCATTTTGCACACACCCAAACAAGAAGGACACGCAGAAAGACATCACACGCACCCACACGACCTCATGTGCTCGGGTGGCCCCGAGCACTCGAAACCCAAATGGAGGGCAGAAAAAAAAAAGAAAGAAAAGGGACAACCAAGGTCGTCTACCTGCAAGAAAGGAGTAGCCTCAGCTGCCGAGGTTTTGTCGGTGAAGACGCGAAGAAACGGGGCGGTTCGGTGCAAATAGGAGGAGAAAAAGTGGAGAAGAAGAAGATGAAGAAATGGGGTTTATATACCCAGCCCAAGTTTGGCAAAATGTCACATTTGATCCCTCCACTTAGCCCCCGAGTTCCCAAATTCATTTCGGTTGAAAATGACATTAATTGGCTAGTTATATTAATGATAAAATGTAATTACTGATGTTAGTAACTTAAAAATGGTTTATTAATGCCAATAATATTATATAAAAAATGGTATATTTAGTGATAACGATGATGGAAATCGTAAAAGTTTTGAAGATGGTATGCGTTACGATGAGAGCACAAGCATAAAGACGATAAAGCAAGAATGATATCAACACGAACAGTTTATAAGGATGAGGAATGAACGATCAAAGAAAAGTTAACGGAAACCACGTTAAATGACGGACCTTGTGGTGATGGATGTCACAGTATCCCCCAGTTGAGAGAATTTCGTCCTAAAATTCAGCTGGAGTTAGGTCCAAGAGTGTCATCCTCGAATAGATGTGGATATTTAAGTTTCATCTGGTCTTCCCGTTCCCATGTAAACGCTGGCCCTCGTTTTGAATTCCATCTCACGCGGACAATTAGTATTCTGTTGCCCCTCAATTTCTTGACCTTTCTATCCATGATCTCAATGGGTTCCTCGACAAAATGAAGCTTTTCATCAATCTTGATGTCCTCAATTGATACGTGAAGGGATTCATCAGCCAAACACTTTTTAAGGTTCGACAAGTGGAAGGTATCATGTACGCCGCTGAGTTCTTGTGGTAACCTTAATCAGTAAGCCATTGGACCGATTTTTTCTGTAATCTCGAATGGTCCTACGTATCTTGGGGCTAACTTCCCTTTCTTTCCAAATCGAATGATTCCCTTCCAAGGAGAGACTTTGAGTAAAACGTGATCTCCAACGTTAAATTCTAGAGGCTTCCGATGGTTGTCGGCATAGCTCTTTTGGGAATCTCTGGCAGCTTTTAGTCTATCTTTGATTTGGAAAATCTTGTCGGTTGTTTCTTGAATGATCTCTGGGTCTGTCAACTGACTTTCACCAATTTCGGCCCAACAAACGGGTGATCTACATTTCCTTCCATACAATGCTTCGAATGGAGCACATCCAATGCTCGTATGGTAGCTGTTGTTGTAAGAGAACTCAATCAGCGGTGAATGAGTGTCCCAACTACCACCAAAGACGATTACACACGCTCTCAGCATGTCTTCTAACGTTTGTATAGTTCGTTCACTTTGGTCGTCTGTCTGTGGGTGATAGGCGGTACTCATATCTAATCAAGTGCCCATCGCTTTCTACAGTGTCAGCCAAAATCATAAAGTAAATCGGCTGTCACGGTCGGATATAATCGACACCGGTACTCTGTGTCTTGCCACGACCTCCTTTATGTACAATCTCGCCAACTTATCCATTTTGTAGTCTTCTCGGTCGGCAAGAAATGAGCTGACTTCGTCATCCGATCCACTACGACCCATATCGAGTCATGCCCACTGCTCGTTCTAGGGATTTGGTAATAAAATCCATGGCTATGTTCTCCCATTTCCACTCGGGAATCTCAGTTGCTGTAATAATACCGATAGTTTTTGATGTTCAGCTTTAACTTCCGAGCATGTTAAGCATCTACTTACGTAGATAGCAATGTCTTTCTTCATGCCTGGCCACAGTACAAATCCATAAGATCGTGGTACATCTTATCTGCACTAGGATGAACAGAATATCGTGTCTTGTGTGCTTCATCCATGACTAAGGTACGCACCTCCCCATCTGGGTACCCATATACGATCCATGAAATACTGTATACCATCATCCTGGCAACTCATTTGTTTATCCAACCCTCGGAATTCTTCTCCCGCAAGGTTTTCTTCTTTCAGTACCTCACTTTGTGCAATTTGGATCTGAGCTTTCAAATTCGTTTGAATACTCAATCCCAACGCTCGAGCACATAATGGTTTCACGCATTCTTTGCGGCTTAAAGCATCAGCCACCACGTTAGCTTTCCCCGGATGATACCGGATTTCACAATCGTAGTTGCTAAGTAGTTCTACCCAACGTCGCTGACGCATATTAAGTTCCTTTTGATCCAGGATATGTTGGAGGCTCTTATGATATGTGTAGATGATGCATTTGGTTCCATACAGGTAATGCCTCCATATTTTAAGTGCAAATACTACAACGCCCAACTCCAAATCATGAGTTGTATAGTTCTTTTCGTGCACATTAAGTTGTCGCGAAGCGTAGGCAATCACCTTATCCTTCTGCATTAGTACACATCCCAATCCTTGGTGTGAAGCATCACAGTACACCACAAAATCATCAGTGCCATCTGGGAGGGACAATATTGGTGCGTTGCACAACTTTTCTTTCAACGTTCGGAACGCTTGATCTTGTGCATGTCCCCAATCAAACTTCTTGTCTTTCTGAGTCAGCAGTGTTAATGGTTGAGCGGTCTTTGAAAAATTCCCGATGAAGCGACGATAGTACCCGGCCAATCCTAAGAATTCCCGTATCTCTGAAGGTGTCTGGGGTGCATCCCATTTCTTCACCGCTTCAATCTTACCGGGATCTACATGAATCCCATCCTTGTTAACCACATGACCCAAGAACTTCACTTCCCGCAACCAGAATTCACACTTTGAGAACTTGGAGAAAAGTTTATCTTCCCGTAACAGTTCTAGAATTGCCCGATGGTGTTCTTCATGATCCTCTTTCGATCGGGAGTAGATAAGTATATCGTCTATGAATACGATCACAAACTTATCCAAGTAAGTTTACACACCCGATTCATTAGGTCCATAACACAGCTGGTGCGTTAGTCAACCCGAACGGCATGACCAAGAACTCAAGTGCCCATAACGAGTTCTAAATGCTTTTTTCGGTATGTCCTCCTCGAAAACCCTTAGTTGATGATATCCAGAATGAAGGTCGATCTTAGAGAAATATGAAGCTCCTTGCAACTAGTCAAACAGATCGTCGATCCTGGGGAGAGGATACCAATTCTTCATGGTTAATTTGTTCAACTCACGGTAATCGATACACATTCGGAATGACCCATCTTTCTTTTTGACAAATAACACTGGTGCTCCCCATGGTGAGTGATTTGGCCGGATAAATCCTTCTCCAGTAATTCCTGTAATTGACTGGATAACTCTTGCATTTTGGATGGTGCTAACCGATATGGTGTCTTTGCCACCGGTGTAGCTCCAGGAACCAAATCTATACGAAATTCCACTTGTCGTGGAGGAGGCAAACCAGACAAGTCATCAGGAAATACATCTGGGTAGTCCCGTGCTACTAGAATATCTACCAATTTCCTCTCCTCTTCCTTGTTTTCTACTACACGTGCTAGAAACGCGTAGCATTGTTTCTGTAAACTTCGGCGTGCCTTCATGCAGGAGATAAGCTTTAGGTTTCTTCCCGGTCGTTCTCCTTGAATTCTGAGCACCTCCCCGTTTGACATGGGGATTCGCACTACCTTGTCCCTACAGACAATCTCAGCTCTGTGTTTTGACAACCAATCCATTCCCACAATCATGTCAAAACTTCCTAACTCAAAGGGTATCAAGTCTATATTGAAGGCATGGTCCTCCAATATCATCGAGCACTTTCTAATGATTCATCAACCTGAACAACCCTACCATTGGCCATTTCTACGAAGTAGCTAGTTTCTAGCCTACTAGGACTCAAATCAAGCAATTGCACAAACTCAGAAGATATAAAGCTATTGTCTGCTCTAGTATCAAATAATATGGATGCGAAGTGATTATTGAGTAAGTGCGTACCCGTGACAACATTCGGGTCCTGACGGGCATCGTGGGCTCTAATGACAAATGCACGTCCCCGAGTTGTATTCCCTGGATTTGTCGGGCCTGATTCCCAGCTATGGCTATCATCGGTTGATGGTTGTTCCCTTGTTGACCAGGCGCCCGATTCAGTCTGGGGCACATGTTCTATAGTGGTCGGGGCCTCCACACTCATAACAGACCCTGGCATTCCCAGCGGGGTTAACTGCGTTGACCGGTGCCACCAGATTCGGCGCCACTCTGCAGTCTTTTGCTAGATGGCCCGGGCGTCTACAGTTCATGCACACCCGGCACGGCATTCCAGGGGATGATGGAAGTTGCACCTATCACATTTGGGGTGCATACCAACATACTCTCTTTTTCCATGTGTCACAGCCACAAAATTCCTGGTTGTCTTAGCCCTTTTGTCAAATTTCCCGGCACTCGACCGACTCGTTTCTCCAACATCCTTTTTTTCTCATCTCCTCTTCTAACACCCCTGTTCTCACCATCTCATCGTTAGAGTGCCAGCCTTCAATATTGCGCTCTGAATCGTAGGAGGAGCAGTTGCTGTTACCATTGCTCGGATTTGAGGCGCAAGTCCCCAAATATACCTTTCAATCCTCTTTGATTCCGAAGTGACCAGATGTGGAACCAGTCTTTCCAGCTCGTGAAATCGATCAGTGTAAGCTGCGTGCCCAGCCCCCACCATAGCATGATTCCAGAATTCATGCTCCAGTTTCTGTATCTCATTGAGGGGGCAGTACTCCTCGGTGATCAGTGCTTTAAACTCATCCCATGACATTTGCATTGCTGATTCTCTTCCCCTAGCCTGAACCTGGGTGTTCCACCAAGTTAATGCCTTGCCCTGTAGCGAACACATGCCATACTTGATTTTTTGGTTGTCGAGGCACTCGCTGATGTCAATCACTGCCTCCATTTTCTCAAGCCACCTGGTCAGGTTATCGCTCCGCCTTTTCCATCGAAGTCCTTCGGTTTACAAGCCGCAAATCCATGCACGAGCATCCCCTTCTAGCATTAACAACCCCAGTCTCATTACCGGCTGTTCCACCATTCCCGGTCTTCTGATTACTCTCGTTCCTAGTCGGGTTCCCATTATCATTGCCACCATCCCCGTGGGGGTGGTGATTCTAAAGCATCGCTCACTTGGGCCACAATAGTCAGGATCAGTGCGGCCAGCTGTTGAGCGATCAGAGCTGCCATGTCAGTCTTTCCTGCTCCCTGATTATTACTGGCAGGGCCATCACTTGTTCGTGGTGCTCTACCTCTGCCTCTGCCCCTCGGGGCTTCACTTCCGCCGCTGTTGCTGCGGGTAACTCTTCGAGGCGGAATTTTCTAATCATAAAAGTAGTAAACACATAAGTTTTAACCATTTCAAAGTATATTATCCATACCACTCATGAAAGTCCCACATTCCAAGTTAAGATCACACTTGTTGTTACCACACATCACATACAAGTTGTGTAGTTCTCACACCATGAATTGGTAATGTTCCAACAGTAGTCCATTATATAATTGCAAATCCATGCATATAATCATGTTAGTCTAGTGAAGGTTGTCTATCTCCTCCTCTTTTGAGGTTTCAGACATAACCTCCTCCCGGTTAAATTTCAATGTCCAAGGTCAAGCTCAATAGCATGATCTGTGAAGATCTTTAGGTTTAATACCCGGTTTGATAGACCAACTCGGCGCGTAGAGGTAACGGAAGATCCAATAGAAGCTTCCCATAAAGAGTGAGCACAAGGGCTTTCTCACAGGGTGAAAAGATCACAAAATAGATAGATAAACAAATCAAGTAAAGAGGAACACATACACGAGATATAAAATGCACATAGATCCTAGCATGTAAATCTACATGAAGGTTCCTAGGTTATAGTCTAGGTCAAGAAATTTTCCTAATTCTCTATAACCAATGGCTCTGATACTAGTATATCACACCCCCGCTAAGAGCGGAAACACGGGGATGTAATGAGACGGGATCGTCATAACACATGGTAAACAATAAAGATGCAATATAGGTAATGATGACAAGCATGTCATGACGACACCCGACACAAAGGAGACTTGTGTCTTGTTTAGTTAATATTCACGACAACATAGCCATAACCATAACATGATAAATGATTCACATAATCAAATGAAGATAACATTGTATGTAATTCCCACAACCCTGGGAACAAGTATCAAAAGAATGAAGTTGTTTAAATCAGACTACAACAATGATTCCAAAATGAATGTTTGTCAAGTATGTTTAGTCTTAAAAATGCATCCTAGCATCTCCACTAAGGCAGCACACCTAGATCTTCAATTAGCATTGTCACTTGAAAAGATATGCTCAAAATGGTCAACAAAATTGTTGGTGAGCTTGCAAGTTTAAGTAGTAAATAAGTAATTAATGTTGTATAGTGATTGTTGTGGAATACCGTGAATACAGTTATAAGTAAGCAAAATCACATGACAATGAGCTTTACAACCAAACCTAATGGCGTACACACGGAATCTTTTCGGAATATATTCACCCAAGGGCCCATTCCTGGCCACTGTTGGTACTAATTAGTATACCAAAAAACAAGGGTGGGGGTGTCAACCCAGTAGTACTACCAATACCTATCCGTCGGTTCCAACACCGGAATTAAATGGTTGTAAAGAAAGTACCACACAGCAAACTCAAGCATGTATCAGATAAGTACTCACAAAACAGTAACATGTTGATTCCAAGTATATAATTGTACAACATAGAAAATGGGTGAGCATATTTTCCCCCCATGTTTGTAAATGATTGAAATGTTGTATAAGCGTAAAAAGGGGCCACGAAACTCACTTGTTAAGTGGTAAGTATGAATGATCAAAGTTTCCAAATGTAGTACGCAATGAACGGTCAAACACCTATTGACAGTTATAGTTAAGTATTAATGATATGTATAAAGTAAATAACAACATTCGGTCAGTTCGGGTTGTATCGGTTCGGTCGCGTGTAACACACACAAGCAGACATGCGTATTGGACCTTATGTAGATCCAAGTACTAGAAATCGTTGTCATTGCCGATGATATTGTGTATAAGTGCCATTGTTATTACAAATGCTTAGTAAATATTAGTGGTTACCATTCGGTTGGTGATAATTGTAAAATGTCATGTTGATTTGATTTGGAATAGCATTAATAAGTTTGGTAGTGTTAACTGAAATATTGTCATTAGCAATGATAACCGTGTCGACGTCTCCTTACATCACACGACATACACACACCACACACAAGAAGGAATTCACACATAACAACTTCAGTCGCACGACAGGACCAGACGCACGACTCAACACTCTATCCACCCGAATCAACCATCATTCGTACGAATCAGCTTCATTTGTACGAATCAGCTTCGTTCGTACGATTGAACCTTCATTTGTGCGACTCAGCAATCAGTCGTACCACACAGCACCCAATCGCATGACTCAACCTCCATTCGCACGAATCAATCTTCATTCGTACGAATCAGCTTCATTCGTACGACTGAACCAATTCGTGCGAATCGGCATTCAGTCGTGCGATACACGCACAATCGCGCACATTCATCCGCATTGACTCAATCACATACATCATTCATCCGCATTGACTCAATCGCACGTATCACTCATCAGCATGACTCAATCGCACACATACACACAGTCGCACGACTCACCCAGTCGCACGGCTCAGTCGCATGATCGACCCAGTCACCCAAACAGCGGAATCACGACTACAGAAGTGCAGAGCAGCCTTCGACTGCCCTGTGCATGAGAATTACACCACAAGGACTTCTAGAAACACATTTTGCACACATCTAAACAAGAAGGACATGCAGAGGACATCACACGCACCCACAACGACCTCATGTGCTCGGGTTGGCCCCGAGCACCCGAAACCCTAAACGGAAGGCAGAAAAACGAGCAAGAAAAGGACAACCAAGGTCGTCTTCCTGCGAGAAAGGAGTAGCCTCAGCTGTAGCCAAGGTTTTGTCGGTGAAGACGCGAAGAAACAGGGCAGTTCGCTGCAAGGAGGGAGAAAAAGTGGAAAAGAAGAAGATGAAGAAAAGGAGGTGAAATGGAGGCTAGGGCTGGAAATAGGGTTTATATACCCAGCCCTAGTTTAGCAAAATGTCACATTTGGTCCCTACACTTAGCCCCCGAGTTCCCAAATTCATTTCGGTTGAAAACCACATTCATAGGCTAGTTATATTAATGATAAAAATGTAATTAATGATGTTGGTAACTTAAAACTGGTTTTATTATGACAATAATATTATATAAAAATTGGTATATTTAGTGATAACGAAGATGGAAATCGTAAAAGTTTTGAAGATGGCATGTGTTTACGATGAGAGCACAAGCATAAAGATAATAAAGCAAGAATGATATCCACAAGAATAGTTTATAAGGATGAGGAATGAACGATCAAAGAAAAGTTAATGGAAACCATGTTATGACGGACCTTGTGGTGACGGATGCCACAATGATAAAGGCTATACTGGACCCATCACAAGCTAAACCTCTGGTGCCATAACAAGATCCAGCATAATATTCACAACCTCAATCACCACCAAAGCATTGAAGAACACAGGTTGATAATCCTTAGGGGGAGTATGTGTTGGACCCTGAAAGGATCATACATGCCAATTCAATTGGTGAGTTGATGGTTGTTCTGCTGAGATTCCCACAAGTCCAAGAATTAATGCAGATGAAGATCCTGTAGTAGAAGAATAAGTATTGTCTTACCGCATTTGTTATGTGGAAGGCAAAGAACAAATGCTGACAAGTATTTGTTCTTCCGCATTAACAATGCGGAAGACCAAAAGTAATGCGGACAAGATTCTGTCATCCGCATTTGCCAATGCGGATGACCTGACAAGAATGCACATAAGTATTTTTTTCATCCTCATTACCCAATACGGATGACCAACATACTAATATGGATGATCAAGTGAAGAAATGTGGATCAAGTCCATCTCATCCGCATTTGCCAATGCGGATGAACAAGTAGAAATGCGAATCAAGACTTAGACTAGTTTTGATGTATAGATCAGGGGTAGTTTAGTCATTTGTAATAAGGCATCTTGTCTACCTATAAATAGAATAGAAAACCTCGTACATGAGGTGACGGTTGATAGACAATTAGAATATATTTTGTCATTTACTATCAAGGTGTATCATTACTGTTTATGCTCAAAACCTAGCATTTACTGTAATCATCATCACATTCAATACAAACAAGCATTTATGAGTATTTATTACGCATTGAATGTTTATTGATTGTTTGTTTCCGCCTTTCAATCACTAACTTAATCATTATATTCGATCCTAAGTGAGAATCTCTATCTCACTACCCAGTCAAGAATCAACTTGATTTAAAAGTTAAAATTTTCAGGAATGACAATGGGACTGAATATGTTAATACTGTCTTAGACTCTTTTTGTAGGAATAAAGGCATTGCAAGACAATCAGGGCACCAAGAACTCCACAAAAAATGTAGCTGTTGAAAGAAGAAACATAACTCTCATTGAAGCAACAAGGACAATGCTAGCTAATTCACAATTACCAATCACCTTTTGGGCTGAAGCAGTGAACCAATATTTAAAACAGGATGTTAATTGTCAAAGAACACAATAAAACACCTTATGAACTTTTATTTAAAAGAAAACCTTACATAGCATATCTTAGAGCTTTTAAGTGTCATGTATCTGTTTAAACACAAAAGAACAATTGGGAAAATTTTCAAAGAAGGCTATGATGGCTTCTTTGTTGGATACTCTTCAACATCTAAATCATATAAGATTTGCATTCCACAACAAAACATTATGGAAGAAACTCCTAATGTGTCATTTGATGAATCCTTATTTCCTAAATCTGTAAAAGGATTATCATGGTTTTTTGATATAGATGCACTCACAGACTCATTAAACTTTGATTATTTGAATAATGTAGGTTCTGCAGATACTGCTATCCATTTGTTCCTTCAAACATGAATGAAGTGTCATTATCTAGCTGATACTCCAAGAATACAAACTTCAAGTATCATGGAACAAGGAACACTAGATAATTTCAATAATGCAGCACAAAACTAGCCAATGGATCTACATCCTCAGATGCAAACACTTCATCAACAGCTTCTAACTCTGCATCCGCAGATAAGTGTTCTACATCCGGAGATATGGATATTGCATCAGTAGATGTTCCATCCACATTAGTAGATATTCCACACATTGGAGATAACCCATTGCATTCCAAAGAGTTAATGTCAGCAAGTCAACAAATACCATCGTAGATGTTCCTGTAACTCCTACGAAAGCACAAAATACATCCATATAAGTTCCTGCGGAAGACATTCACAATGCAGCTGATGTACAAACTCAGGAGGAAAATCATTCAGCTTCCAATTATCAACATGATGATCACTTTGATTACTTCATAAATTCATCATCTCAGTTGGATCCATTTGCATCAATGAATACGACTAACTTGAATCATCTATTCCAGTTGAGTGCATTTCAACAACAAGAATTCATAAGACTCATCCAATAAACAATATTATTGGTGCTTAATGAAAGAACCACAAGAAGCCAAGGGGGAGCTACAAACATCTGTCTTTTCACTTGTTTTATTTTATAAGTAGTTCTTCCAAACATCACAGCTGTACTAAAAGATAATAGCTGGAGTGAAGCTATGCAGGAAGAACTTCAACAATTTAGAAAGCCATAAGTCTGGAATCTAGTTGATCTACTTGAAGGACAACATCCAATTGGCATAAGGTGGCTCTTCAAGAATAAACTAGATGACAGAGACATAATTGTGAAAACAAAGCAAGGCTGATTGCATAAGGTTATACTCAAGAGGGATAGACTATGATGAAGTTTTTGCACTAGTTGCAAGAATTGAAGCCATAAGAGTATTTCTAGCCTATGCATCATATAAGAAGTTCACTGTTTATCAAATGGATATCAAATGTGCTTTCTTATATGGAAAAATTGATGAAGTCTTTGTAGCTCAACCTCCTAGTTTTGAAGATCCTGATTACCCCAGGGTATACAAGCTTAACAAAGCTTTGTATGGTCTTTATCAAGCACCAAGAAAGTATTATGAAACATTATCATCTTTCTTGCTCAAGCATGGATATAAAAGGGGAACTATTGATTAGACTCTATTTCTCAAAGAAGAACATTAGGACCTCTTAGTTGTCCAAATTTATGTAGATGATCAACAAACAAGAGACTGTGTGTAAGCTTTGAAGAGTTGATGAAATCTGAGTTTTATATTAGTTTAATGGGAGAATTAACCTTCTTCCTTGGTCTACAAGTTCATTAGAAAATATATGACATCTTCATCAATCAAGGGAAGTATATTCATCAAATATTGAAGACGTGCAATCTTGCTGATACATCTTCATGCAAAACACCTGCTTCAATAATTGACAAAATTGTACCTGATCCTACACGAAAATCTATTGATCAAAGATTGTATAGATCAATCATAGGATCTCTTATGTATTTAGTTGTCAGTAGACCTGGCATAATGTTTGTTGTGTGTAAGTGCTAGGTACCAATAAGATCTAAAAGAGTCCCATCTGAATGCTATGAAAAGGATATTAGATATCTCAAGGGAAAACTAGCCCTGGTCTATGGTATCCAAAAGATGGAGACTTCTCTCTCTACTCATATTCAAATAGTGACTATGGAGGATGTAACAACAATAGAAAATCCACAACTAGTGGATGTCAATTTATAGGACCAAGACTTGTTTCATGGTAGTGCAAAAAAAACAAATGTATCTGTATCCACAACTAAGGTTGAGTATATAGCTGCTTTAGCTGGTTGATCTCAAGTCCTTTAGTTGCAAAACCAATTACTTTATTATGCTTACAATTTCCTTCAAACTCCAATTTATATTGACAATTCAGTTGTTATGTTTATCACTACTAATTCAGTGCAACATAGTAAAACAAAGCATATTGAAATCAGATACCATTTTCTGAGAGATTGCTCAAAAAAAGGTTTAATCAAGTTAGTCAAAGTGTATACAACAAATCAACTTGCTGACTTATTCACTAAAGCCTTTAATTCAGTTAGATTTAATTTTCTAATTGAGTCTTTAGGCATGATTAACTTAGATTAATCATCACTAACAAAAAAAGCATGTGTTTGTCCTTGTAAATATTAACAAAGAAAACCCTAAAAGATTCGGAAAAACATACAAAAATACAAAAAAATATAATATTGTCTTTCTTTATTGTGTCTTTTATCTCAGCATGACATATGTTTAGGAAATGATAATACACTGTATCTTGGTTTGCTTCCTGAGTTCTTAAAGTTCTTTAAAATCTGATTAGAAGTTCTTTGATATATGAATAGCTCATCTTGAGTGGAAACTACACTAAGAGCATGTTTAACATAATGAAAAGGTGATTGTCTATGGGAAACTCCATTTTGAGGATCAAGAAAGTAAGTCTTATCCTGATGTGATCAATTCACTCACCTAAGCACACTATGTAAAACACTTTATAACTTCTATCTTTGCAAATCATGTTCCCTCTGTTTTGTGTGAACATAGACCTAGGTTTATGAACACCATGGTTGACACCATAGCTCGTGTTTGAATTTAAATAGATAAACATACTTGTAATCAAGACCATAATCAGGACAAATTTACAACAAACATATCAAACAGGAAGAATTTGAGTGCCATAGTATGATCCCATTATATGTGTCTATATGCATGTACATAAATTTGATTCAATTTTGTTACTTTTAGTTTATTTATGCTTCATAACCTTTGGATATTCATGTGCCTTTCATGATATTCTTCTTCACAAATTTATGATGAATGCAACATCTTATCATCAATCATAAATTTAGGCAGAGTAATTAATGCATGACACATAAAATATAAATTTTCAAAACAAAAATCAAATGAAGGAATTAGGACTTGAGCTTTAACTTGGCTATAGGATACATGAAGTTTTAAAAATTATAAATCTTCTTGTGCACAAATTGTCATGAAAACAAAGTCAACAAGGTCCAATAGCAATAAATGATTCTATCAGTTGATCAGGACCATACAATCAGAAGCTATAGTGCATTTTCAGCATCAGCAGAAGCTACAGTGCCTTTTCAGCATCAGTAGAAGTTACTGTGCGAAAATCAAGTAAAATATGACAATCCGCAGATTGGTAATCTAAGGATGTGTTAATATTTTAAAAGTATAATCTATTATCATATATTGGTAATCTATATGTAAGGCCCCGTTCCCGGGACGCTTACAGCTGGTAAATCATTGCACATAAAACATACATTTTCATTTATCTTACATAAATATTGCAGCGAAAACATTCAAAAATGACATCTCATTTGAAAAATAATACATCGTTAATCAGTTACAAAATACATTGTTGCATTAAATCACAAAAGCATTATATAAATGGATGTCATCCCAAAAGAGCTGAGTAGCCGCCCCATGTCATCCTCAGCAATCATTACCTGCCAACTGGAAAAACACATCAAAGTTTGCGTTGCTGAGTGAGTTCTAGTTTTATAATAAAACATACTTTTCTTTTGTTAAAACCATTCTTTACATTCATGCGTTCATACATCTTACGTACACATAGATAATATCATTATTATCTTCATTTTTTGCTCTTACATTCATTACATCTTTTCCTTTCATCAACACCATGAACTTTACCCTTCATGCTCATGGTACTGGGCCTAAGCCTATCATAGATCTTCATTCACGGTGCCCAGCACCTCTGGCCATAGTACCTAAAATAAAGTTCAGGTATACCATTGTCATGTGTTATGTATGCCCTTCATGCTAATGGTACTGGACCTAAGCCTATCTTAGACCTTCATTCACGGTGCCCAGCACCTCTGGCCATAATACCTAAGGCAAGCAACAATGGTTCCATACAAATGATCAATCACAAAGAAAGAACCCCAATGTGCATCCTCCCGGGGTAGCGAACCCACAAACCGTTGGGCTAACACCTTTTAACGGCGTGTCCCGACATACAAGGCTTGCAAAACTTTCTTTACTTTCATCATTCATTAATGCATGCATCCTTACTTCATGTTCCTCTTTCATTATCTTTCACTTTATGTTACATACTACTTTCATTCATTCATTATCATTCAACGTAAAGTCACGGGAAAGATAAACATATATCATAATAAGGAACATAACACACAAACATCACCATCATACAGGGCAACATCATACATACATAACATGCATAATCATGCAACATCATGATCATCATGCCCAACATACTCTCTAAGGCCTCAACAATCATCTTACATGAACTTACGGGAACTTTCACGTCAAAACTTACATCTGCACTTTCCCCCGAAAGTCAGTACATAAACTACACTTTCCTCGGGTACGCCAGCCCTACTTGGGCGTATGGGCACCCTTCAGTCGCATGGCCACCAGGCGACTGAACATCATGCGATTGAACCAATGCGGATGAACAACTGTGCGAATGAACATCCAATCGTGCGAATGAAACTAATGCGAATGGACTCCATGCGGATGAGTCCCATACGAATGGACTAATGCGGATGAAACTAATGCGAATGGGCATTTATGCGACTGGGCTCTCAGTCATGCGAATGAACCTTAATCGTGCGAATGAACCCTCAATCGCACCTGAATCGGCTGTATGGCCTCTATTCGGTCGCCTAGCCCTAACTGGTGCAGAATACAGTTCATCCCGAACCCAATCTACCATTTTCGACCTCCAAGCTCATCTAAACCCATTCTAAGCCCAAATCAACCATCCTAAACCTTAGAAATGCATACCACAACACCATTCAAGCACACACAAGCTCAAAAGCAAGACCCAAACGACTCATACACTTACTCACACATACAAAAACGGGTCAAACACACACACTTCAAAAACCCGATTTTCATATGTGTTCCAGCCTAAATCATTCAGAAACATGTAAAAGAGGGGTCCTAGAACTCACACAAATGACCACAACGAGAAGAGCTTCGATTTGACCCGCTACTCGACGATTTTGCTCACTTGAACCAACTCGAACCCACTTTTCTCCCTTTTCTCTCTTCTTGGCTGATTTTTGGTGGGTGTGGGGAGAGGGTAAGGGCTGCCCTCTCCCTTTAAATAACCCCACTCACCCAACTTTCTCTCGTTGGCAAGTTTGATCCCTCGACTTTAGACTTTATTTCTTTTTCTTCTTTCGTCGGCTTCAAAATAATAAATAACCGGGTGTTACACTATAGAAAATCAAGTTATACTTCAATGAAGAATTTAGTTCTTGATAGTTAGGCATCCACAGATGTCTTATGAAAGATGGAGAGTCTGAAATGAGTTTGCCTGATATTAAGAATGAAAGTCTAAGGATGGATGAACAGACCATCAGAAGGGTACTAGAGTTAGGAGAACAAGAAGCTGGTCACCCTAATGTATTCCAGAATAAATACATAGAGAAAGTGTTCTATCTGATGGGGTACGATGATGATTTTGAAAATGGAGAGATAAAGAATAGAAGATTATGCATGTCCTACGTATTTTTGTGTCACACTTATCTCAAGCGTATCTCCAACAAGAAATCCGGATTGGATAGATTGTCTAGACACATTTCCTTTGGAATCATTAGGATATCTGAAGGGAGGACATAAACTACTCAAAGTACGTCTTTGGGTGTCTATGTGACTAAATCAGAGTACAAAAAACTGAGAAGATGTACATGTTCCCAAGGTTCTTACAACTAATCATTAATGCCGAGCTTCTTGGAATAGCGAGATTGTGATGTATTTGTGCAAGCACATTTGGGCAGATTTGTTATGAACAAGATTAGTGGTAAATACCAAGGGAAGACATGTCAATGTTTGCTCACGTGGTTGATGCAAATGCCAATATCCCACAAGAGTTGGAATAGGAAGATCAGCAAGCTAGTTCTCATGTTGATACTAAGAAAGCCTCAAATTTCTCCTCCCCAATCACCCATAGATCATCAATCTCGACAAATCCAATCATTAGCTAGTGAAAACACCCTGCCCATCTCACCTATTCAACATGAACCATCCCCACAACCTCAATCACTAGTGAGTGAAAACACAGTGCCTATCTTTCCAATTCATCCTCAATCACCAATCCAAAACCAATCATCTGAGAGCATTCACACTGGTGAGACTGAGTTAGCCTCCCAAGCTAGCATAGTTCCTCTTAGCATAACAAAATCACCAAGCCCTGTTTACCCATGGGTAAAAGCCCGTATAGTAGATTGAGCCTACCACACGCGCGAGAGAGAGAGAGAGAGAGATCATAACATATTTTCTCATTCTCTATCTTTGGTCAATCCACTCTCTTGTTCTTTCTCGACCTTATGAAATTTTAGTGTTCGTCAAATCGGCGATCTTTTGGTTCTTGTTTAATATCTTGAGTTCTTGTGCAATATCATGTTATCGATCATACTGATAATCTGGTTGTGTACGTGAGGTTGATTATATTTTGTTTGAGCATATTCTGTTTGGTGTTTGTTTCAGATTTATAGTTTTATATATTAGATTTGAGTTTGTCTATCTTGATTTACATGAGTTTTTGACAGGAAACATAATGATTATGCTATAAGAATTTGTAAAGAAGAATATAATAATGAAAACTAAGTTCAGATGTAAGCTTCAAATAAAATCTCCTGGTATAAAATTTAAAAAGTAGATAAATAGTAATGTTTAAATAATTAAATTTATGCCTTATTACTGAATTCACTAGAGATTTAAGTGAACTTTACAAAGATTTGTGTGATATGATTACTCATTGTGTTAAAATTAATAGGCAAATAAGCAAAATCTTATAAAAGCGAGAAGAGATTCTATACAAACTCTAACCATGCAAATTAACTTTAATCTGAATTAACTTGGAGCAAATGTAAATTCATGCAAACCCTAGCCACATGTTAAACTCTTTTTTGAATCTCTTGTCCTCTTTGAACACTTACACCACCAGCAAGTATCATGATTTCACTTACAAAACTATCAACGTTAATAAGATTCCATGCTACCAATTTGTTTTCTTTGAATTCGCTTATACTTTAATTGAAGTTGGTGATCGAGTTTGCTTGCCGCCTAACTATTTTTTCGTTAGTTTGTTAGATATGTCATGAGTTCATTACTATAAGCAATGCATCATGATTTATTCAAACACCTAGATGTATATGCATTTTTCATTAAAATATACGCTGATTTGTAAACACAATTACAACGCAACTTTTCATGAAAATAGAAGGTGTGTAAGCACAAGCCAAGTACTTGTTGAAAAGAGCAATCCTCTATAGTTTGAGAACTTGCGGTTTTCCTTATACTAGGTACTAAAGAAAAGTATTTACTTTAAAAAGCGTACGACTAGAGCCACTCCTGCTAATCAAACTCGTGATTCGGTTCATGTGAGTTACCATCAACTAAACAATGATTATAATATCCGGTTATCATATCCGGACATGGTACGTGTTACACATGATATATTTGTAATACTTTTCTCAATAGCAAACTCATACACTAATGTACCTTAAGCTAAAACTTTCAGCACTTGCGAGAAAGACGAACAAAATTAACTTTGGTATTATTAGGCTATCTTTTCGTATTCATAATAATTTTATAATCCGATATTGAAGTATTTCCTACTAGGTGGTAATACATAACATTACTTTACTTAGAGCATGGGTAATTGTTTTAAAGAACGTGAAAGAGAATATGAGATGTAAATTGAAAGCCAAACAACAAAAGGTTGAAAACAAAAGGACAAACCTGAATTTCCAAATATATATTTGACAGATAAAGAGTAAGTTACACACTAATTCACCCACTTCACTTTGCCTTCACCTTTAGCTGAGGCATAAAATACTCATTATACACAACTACAAAAAGCCACCACACCACAAAAATATACCCATAAATTCCCTTAAGCCTTCAACTTCTAATATCTACCATCTCAGTTCTCCTTCAACATACATGATGTTACTGCATATGGAGGTTATGTTGTCGGCGTTAGGCGGTCTTATGCTTCTCGTTGGTGGAGGGATCGTAGAGGGTGCTGCTGTCAAAGCGGGTAACATGTCGAAGTTAGAAGATGCTGCTTACTTTCATATATATTATGGTAATATGTTCAAAGTTGTGAAAAACGACCTCGATGGCAAGAGCTATCTTCTAGTCCAGGTAACTTCTTTTTCGGAACAACATTTTTATTTCTTCATATTCTAATAAACGACCGCACTCGTAAAGACTTGAACCCATTTCATTTTCGAAAGGGACAACATTACTAGATCACAACGTGTCCAGATAAATAATTAACACCGCAAAGCACCATTCATTAAAAGGAATGCATTTAGTAATGAATCATTTTATAGCTGTTGGATCAATGTTTTAATTCGAAAGAAGGAACAAAAGGGTTAGATTGTCAAGTAGAAATGTAGAACTGATCATATGGCTAGCTTATTACAATCAGTTATTCTAGTTTTACTTACGTGTAGGAGCACTCATAGCATAATAAATTACAGTAACACCGGTCATCTACATGGCATCATGAGACATGCACTTGTATGATCATCTTATATTGGTGTTTTATACGTTATGTAGCTTTCTACTAAAAACTAGTAGCAGTTGCATAATTTATTCTTTATTAGGACACTCGTATATAGGTTTATAAGTCTACTCATTTCATTAAACGATTTTGTTTTGTTTTGAAGTAAGAGTGATAGTAATTGCAACTAGATTGTTAGAATTAATTTATGTATTATCCTAAGTTAGTATTATAATTGTATTATTAATGTATTATTGTCTACCCTAAGTGTCGGCGGGCGGTTATCATAGTTACCACCCTCACCGATAACTAGAAATAGGGATAGAACCCTCGTTCATAAGATGATGATGTTTGAGTGAATAGCAAGTTTCTATAGTTTCTCTCCATCATCCTTCAATGGTATAACAGCGTAACGCTCTTGGGAAGAAGGAAGAAAAAAGAACATGTGAAGAAGGATCTTTTGAAGAAATCATCATCATCATCATCATCATCGATCTATCCCTGGGAAAATTGAAAGAACAAATAAAAACCTATTCAATCGCAGAATCGAAGGAAGATACGATCACAAGAAATCAAAACGAAAAAGTTCCAAAATTGAACAAGACACAATCGGTGAAAATCACTCCAGGGAACAACCCCTGTTTTATGTTCGCACGAATCGACAACATCCAAAATCATTAATTCATCATCAATAGCATGTAAAAATCGATGCCACCGCTTGCAATCATAAAATTGAAGTCAAGAACATCAACCTTAAACATCGATCAAGTCAGCACAAATCAGATTCAAAATCCAATCAAGAAAGACGAAGAACAGGGTGGAAAAATTCCAGTGGCAAAAGAAGAAAATAAAGAACGAGAACGTATTCAAATATGGTTTTGTGAATCAAAAGCATCGTACAAATCCAAAAATGTCACAACCTTGTTGGAATCAAAATTGAAAATCAACTAATACCATCGATCGCAGTCGTCACCGTTTTTGTTGTACTTGGGATGAAATAATCAAAGGAAAAGTCAAACTAAGGAAGAAATAAAGGGTTAGATTTGTTTTCTTTTTCCTCTCAGTTTATTTAAATTCTCAAATTTTTATATATTTCTGTTTACGATAAAGAAGAAACAAATATGAATTGTGTTGTTTTTAAAAGAAAAGCATATTTTGATAAAGACTATTTTAAACAATTCATTATGTTCTCATAATTATAAATTGATTCCAACCCGAGAAAGGAAAAAAAGAGTTCGTCACAAAATTGATTTTAGGAAATTTAAAGAAAGAATAAAATAACAAGCGAGCAAAAAATGAACCATTTTGGTTCACAAAGCAAGTTAAATCAAATCACAAAGATTCAAATAACCAGTAGCAAGATACTCCGAGTCTTTTGTGGTTCGTTGAGAAAAACAAGTACCAAGTGGCTCCGAGACTTCGTGACTCGTTGAGTATAGCAAGTGACTCTGAACCTTTGTTCGTTGAGTATAGCAAGTTAGTGCATAAAAACCTGATTAGCAAGTGGGTTAGGAGCACATAAAACCTGATTAACAAGTAGGTCAGGAACACAAAGCTCCGATTAGCAAATTGGTTGGGAGCGAAGAAAATTTGGTTGGCAAGTTGGCCAAAAGCAAGCTATAGCAAGTATCAAGAAAGTAATACGATTCATTCTTGAATCAATTAGCAAGAAGCAAAGTTCAAGCAAGCAAGGCAAGAACATAGCAAATCAAAAGCAAGAGAGGAAAGAAAATATCCAAGAAGATTAAGCAAGAAACATGCCAGAAAAATCAGCAAGTACATCGACACCAACACGTGAGTAAGGAAACATATCACTCTAATGTCCTAAATTAACCAAGTCAAACTACACCTTATGGACACTTTTAATGGAAACGCTCTTAAAGGCTTATGGTCTTTGGAAAACAATTGAGGCTAAAGGAGATGTAGATGAAAAGAAAGTACATACCACAAAAGCAATGAGCTTCCAAACACTACCCGAAGATATACTAATGAAAATTGCATAATGTGAATATGCAAAAGAAGTTGGGCATCAATTAAAGTTCAACACCTTGGAACCGATCTAGTTCAAAGGCACATCTACAAATCTTAAGAAGCGAATTAGAGACGTTAAAGATGAAAGAAAATGAAAGCGTAAGTAACTTCGCAAGCAAGTTAAGCAGCATAAGAGCCAAATTCAAAAGTCTTGGCACTACTCTTAAAGATAAAAT